>VZSG01000628.1:447810-499568 GCA_013398315.1 Nothoprocta pentlandii | reverse complement strand
GGAAGGAAGCCCTGCACGCGCTCTCCTGCCCTCAGGCGCCGCGGCTGCTTTCACTGCCCCTTGCAGCCGCGTGCAGCGCGGCGCTCGCGGGCCTGGCTCTGGAGCGTGACAGGGAGGACGAGCTCAGCCTGGCAGCGCGTGGGGACCTTCCAGCAGCCTCGCTGCAGCCCCAGCAGCGCCCTGGCAGGACCTAGTCGCTCCAGGGCCTTTGCTCCCGTAAATAAGACCTCTCAATGTGAATAAGGCCTGGGCAGACTTTTCAGAAGCAACAGGCAGTCCCTGGTTGAGATGCTCAGAAACCAGTGCCTGCAGCTATGGAGACATGAGAATGAAATGGGAAGAGCCATGCTACCACCAGAGTCCCCTCCATCTAACAGGCACTACTGGAGAGACATGGGGTGTATGTCCTTTTTTTCTCACTCCTTGCATCCTGCCTTGGCCCTTCTCCATGGACACTTAGTCACCCAGAAAGCTTCCTTGGTCATCGCCATGTCCCTGTGAGTTATCTGCATTCTCTCGTCCTACTCACTGAGCAGGGAACTTGCCTCTCTCGCCGTGGTTCACTGAGTGCCTCTGTCCATGCTACATTCCCGGGCTCCTCCTGTCAGCTTGCCTGGCTGGAAACACCCCCAAATCCTCTGCTTTTTTTCCAAATGCCTTTGAGGAACATGCTTGTTTGGAGCATGCCCCCCAAAAGTGTCACTGAAAAGTACCTTTTCCTGTTTCTGCCCCTGCCTCTGCTTCTGAGTGAAATTAATTAAACTGTTTATTTCTCTTGAAATCCCCACTCTGTGAGGCTGAGCAATGGTTCTGATTTAACGGATTTTAGGGTTTAGGTCCAAATTATACTGTTTGTATTATCGGCAAGAACTTAATGCTTTCCTGCCTGGAACGCCTTGCCCTGGGAATGCCCCACCGTGCTGAGGAGGGGCTGGGATCTTCTCTAGCCAAGATGCCGTGGATGGGACACCTTCTAGTCTCCCTGCTCCTCAGATTATTCAAATCCCTGCTCCCTGGCTGCTGCAGGTCCTTCTCACCTTGTGCTTTGCCAAAACCCAGTCCTTTGCAGGCTGCGCCGTTAGATGGTAAATTTGGGATAGACTCGGATGCTGCTGTAAAGCAACAGCACCCATAGGACCCCGGTTTCTGCACCAGGACGGTTTTGCACCAGTTTCAGGCTGCAAAGGAGCAATGGGCTGTCACAGCCGGCGGCACATCTGGTGCTAATGACACACATTAAAGGCACCTAGAGGCAGCTATGGGAAGGGTGCACTTAGCCTGAGGTTCTGCCTTGCTGCAGTGTGAGCATGGCCCATTGCCTGCCCACAGAACTGCTCTCCGGCTTGCAAATGCAGATGAGCATTTGGCTGCAAGCAAGGCTCAGATCTGTACTGGTTTACTGGGGATGTAAATCTCTCCAGCTGGTGTTATGCTGGTCCTGGGGAGGACAAGGCACCTGGTCACACGGAGAGATGGAAAGGGATGAATTGTTTGATGCAGCCGGATGCTCGGCTGGATCTGCGCCTTGCCTAGGGAATGTGCTGCTTGCTGTGCTCCTGACCTGACGCTGGCTCATCTGTCCTGTCAGGAGCCGCTCTGTGTCCCCACAACATGCAGGCATCGTATAGAGAGTTCTGGCGCACCGTGATGCTCCTGCAAACAAACTGCCCAAGGAAATGTTATCCTCACCTCAAAACAAGCGTGCAGAGAAGCCGCATGGCCTCCTTGGCCGCCCTGGGGGAAAACACTCACCGGAGCCACAAGCCTCCCCCACAGGAGTGAGGGGTTTTTCTTCCTCTCCAGCTCACACTCGCGCCTATCCTTTGAGAATCAGAGCTGAGCTGCTGGGAAGGGTCCTAATTGTCACCTCTGCATCACATCTTGCAGTCAGTGAGTTGGCCAGATGATCCCCTTCTCGCACCCGCTTCGTTCCCAGAGCAAGGACAGCTGCAGGCTGCCTGCTCTTGCACGGTGGCAAACGTGGGGACTGCAGATGGTCGGGGGGCTTAACGTGATCCCTCAGGCTTGTTAGGAGCGGGTGACCTGTTTACTTGGAAAGGGACCGCGGCTCGCTTGGTGGGTGGCTGCTGCAACCTCAGCGCACATCTGGACTCATGCAGCGCGGCTTGTCTGTCGTCTTGGCCTGGAGTCTCCTGGCTGCGGCTGCTGGGACGCTACAAAACGTGGAGTCAACCTAATACTGCGCAGCCCCGGCCAGCAGCCCCTGCCTGCTGCCAGGGCGCTGCAAGGGACAGCGTGGGGACACAGCAGCACGGGGAGGCACTGGGGGACAGGGGCACCCTGTTTCCAGCCTTGCTGCCTTCCTCAGCCTTCCTTTTCAAGGACCAGCTTCTGCAGATCCCAAGGTTTGCAATACCCCCAAGCTAGTGGCTGGAGGTGGCACTGAGCGGGCTGGCACCTGACTGCGCTGGGTTAACGCGGAGCCCTTCCCGGGAATTCCCTGCGCGGATGCCATATGTTTTATTAGCCCAGGAGCTCTTCTGCCTTAGTGCCGGCCATAAAAGCTGTTTGCAGCGGAAGGCTGGAGCTGTTTGCAAACCTCCCGGGCTGGGTCTGTGCCTTAATCTCCCTGATTAGCCCAAATGGAAGGGAACAGCTGGGCAGCTGGGGAGACTGGAAGTGGGACAAACACATGTGAGATCCAGAGCTTCCCAGAAATGGCAGTGAATTGAGTTTAGTGCTGAGGGACTGGAAAGAAGGCCATTTTCACGGGGATATCCGTAGGGCAGGAGAGGGCAGTGGGCCTGAGCCGCAGCCGCTTGGTGCGCGGGTGGTGTGGTAGCCAGGGCTGGACGGGAGAGGTTGCCTGTGTGGGCAGGGTGCAGGAGACCATGGATGCTGCACGTGTCCTTACACGGACTGGTTTTGAGACTGGAGTGGACTGTTGCATTGCCCACACTTACCCCACACAGTGAAAACCACTCCTGAGAGAACAGGCTGTGCCCAGGGCTCAGCCTCATCCTGGACCTCAGAGATGTTTCCAGCTCCACCATGCCATAGGGACAACCCGTGTCCATGCACCGTCTTGGTGCAGCAGAGCATAAGTGACTGCAGGATCAACTCTGCCCTTCCTAGCCTGTGCACGGCGCTCTCCCAAGTTCATGGTTGAGTCTGTGGGTTGGTGAAGATTTGGAAACTTGGGAACTTTACGTGCTCTGGGTGACCCTGCTGGAGCAGGAAGGTTGCACTAGATGATCTCTAGAGGCCCCTTCCAACCTCAACCATTCTGTGATTCTGTGAACTGCATGGTCTGTGCATCTCCTGTTGCCCTGCGAAGGGCATTGTGGCCACCGTGATGGTCTTGGGAGCAGCAGCCCACCGAAGAACATGGCCAGGAAGCCTCTGTGAAGGGCAGCGAGCGGCCACACGCGTGGCCGAAGCCTCCGCGCCGCAGAGAGGGGGAGGATGCCGGGTGCTGTTTTGGGGTGGTCGTTGCGGGGAGATTTGGGAGGACAAACTTAGACAGGCTGCGTCTATCCCAGAAGTGCTCTTCTAACGTCCTGCGTCATTCCCTTTAGCATATATAAAACGCCTATTCCAGCAAAGCGTGCCGAACACAGGCAGCGGCCAAGTCTCGGGACAGCGGGGATTTCCAGGGGATTTAGAAGAAAGCGTCATGCCAATGTTTGACAGGGGTACAAGGGCAACCACAAAGATGGTGCACGTGTCTGAGGGGGCGTCGAGCCCCTGGTGTATCCCCAAGTTCGAGGAAGTCTCGGGAAATTGAAAGTTTTTAAGGATGACGGGGCTTTTTTTTCCTAAAATTTGTGTGTAATGGAGGGGTTCCCAAGACAGATAGCGTCAAGTGGGAAGGGAGAGCGGCTTGACCTCCACGATCTGCTTGGACGTTGGAGCATAATCTTTATCTTTGCAGTGCTGTAGCCAAAGCGGCTGTGTGATTTCTCGGACGAGCGCTGAAATGGGGCTCGGCAGCCTGGAGATAGGCTTAATCTTTTAAATCCCTGTGATGAATGAGTGATTACAAACTTCAACAGGTTCCAGGGAGTTTTGTTAAGCTGCCTCGCGCCGTGTGGTGAGGATGGGACATGGACCCCCCGGCAGAGTCTAGATGCAGGGAGGAGATGGGATGAGCGCTGTGCAGGGTAAGGCAGTGGGAGCATCCCGTGAGCATCCCGCAGCCGAGGTCGCTTCCATGGGAATCGAGAGCTGCTTTGGATACGCAGGGTCTGCCGTCCAACCCAGCGGCTCCACTGGAAGGAGTGGTGAAAGGCATGTTCTATATGTGCTTTTGGCTGTAAACACACCACGTGGCTTCAGCATTTATGCTCTGAACCCTCAGCCAGACCTGCCTAAACCGATCTTCACGTGCTACTTCTGCAGCAGCACAAAGTGGGACACACGGATGGGGACACGCGACCTCTGCAATGGGACCTTTGTGGCTGGGAGAGCTTGGGACTGGGGGGGTCTTGCTCTTTGGAAGGGGAAATGGAGATGGTGGTTCAGGGAAATCCTGCCTTGTCAAGAAGGGATGTGGTGTCTCTTTCCCTGGTGCAGGAGTCAGAGAATTAAGAGGGGGGCTGCTGTGTGGGGTCGGAAGCCCCTCTGAGGCCAGTCCCCACCAGCACTTCCAGCAGCAGGTCCCCATGCCCTGTGCCCGTGCCTGCCACAAAGCTGCAAGACGCGCTTCGAACTCTGCTCCCACCATCTCCTCCACCAGATTACATCTCCAGCACCGAGCTTCCCCCTCTGACCACCGAGCTTTAGCTGCCAGATCACGAATGGACACTGTGCCCTGCTGCAAGGACACGAGATGGGTTTCTCAGGCTTAGCGTGAGGGACCTTTCCTTGGGTTGCCCCATGCCCTCAGCACAGCAGGCTCTGCTGTTTGCTGTCCTGCAAAGCTCATGGCAGGGAGCAAACAGCCCTCGTCCCTTTGGCTTCCAGCTGGGGCACCAGGGACCCAGACAGTGAGTGGGAGCTACGCTGCTCGCGTCCGCTTGTGAAATCGCATGGACCCTTGCTGAGCCTCTTGGATGCCAGAATTTAATGGGCTGGTGCACGACCTGTGCCGACCCCAGACTTCCTGCTGGAGAAGCGGGATGGAAATGTTCGGAACATTTAACTGCTTCTGGAGCCCCCTGCAACTTGCTGGGGAAGCCGGGCTCCGCGTCTCGCCGACCCGCTGTCCATCCCCTTCCAGGGGCCAAATACCGAAAGGGCAGGAGTATCTCCACAGCTTTCAGTACTAAAACTACTTTCATGACAGTCCTCTGCCAGTCTGAACGGCCTCCCCTCTCCCTCCAGCGAGGCCATGGTTTTGCAATACTGGCAATTCTCATAGGGACCTTCAGAAAGGACTGGAGCGGAGCCCTGTGCAGCTGGGAATTGGGGCCGTGGCCCTTGTGGTCTTCCTGGGGGTGCAAATTCCCCTTTCTGACTGTAATCGCAGTCAGTCGCTGTGGGGGACATGGGGTGCAGCCTGGCCTCATGCTTGCCTTGGAAACCATGAGTTTCTCCAGAGCTCTGCATCACGCGGGATCTGCTCTGCTGCTGAGGCTGGGTCTGGACGGGACCAGTTGTGAGCAGCAGGTTTGGGAGCACAAGGGGACACCAGACCTGCACAACGTACACGTAGCACAGGGCTTGCTGGGTGGATGCAGGGCCACTTGCTGGCATGGAGAACCCAGGTCAACGTGCCTTGTGTGCACAGGGAAGACCCTCTTGCTGGAGCCCATGTGCTACAATGAGCCCTTGGTGTCTCTGTTAGCTTCTGCAAATGGGAAGGGACCTCTTGTCTCAACCGAACTGACCTGTGAGGAATCAGGACTCCAGATCTGGCCATGAAAGGGGTCACCAAGGGGAGGCGGAGGGAAAAGACACCAAGGAGCAGGGAAATAGCAGTGTTTGGAGCTGGGGCTCTGCTTGAGATGCCCCAGCCGGCCAGCCAGCATCCAAGCTCTTTGGTTCATCTGGCTGTGCTGGGATCAGTGCAAGCGTGTGGAAATTCCCTTTGGAGATGGGGATAAGGCGAGACGGCTGTTTACAACAAGGGAACATCAGCAGAGAGTTGATGGTCCAGAAACCGCAAGACCACCCAGAACCATATGCCGGCCAAGGCGCCGGAGGCAAAGCACGAGGATGTGCAGAGATGGGGGACATGAGCCCATCCACACAGCAGCTCGGGGACATGGGAAATGCCAGATGGACCAAGGCTTGTTCATCTCCCCAGGTCAGGAAGGGAGGCTGCCGTGAAGACATGTCTTTGAGGAGGTTTGGAGAGACCAGAACACCTTGGGAAACCCTCATGGAGGCTAACGTCTCCAGAAAGAACATAGCAGCTATTTTCCTCATGGAAATCCCGTGGAGATCAAGTTCCACCATCTTACAGATGTATCTGTCTCACTCACTGCACCATCATATTGCACCTGGTCTCACTGGTGTAGTAGGACCAGCAATGGTCCTCAGATGCACGAGGTGGAAATTCACCTTCTCCTCAAGCCTCCTCTTCCTCTTTGTGTGACTTGGTTCCTCCATTTGATGGACAGAAAAAGGCCAGTGTCTGCAGTGGTGGCCAAGAGGAGATTGGGCTCTTCTTGAAAGGAATACCAGCTTCATCACTGCTTTTCTGCCAGGACCATTTTTCTAGAGTAGCTCAACCCTGTAGAGTGAGAAGAAAATTGTGGTTTTGGGAATGACATCTAGGTGCTCTCACTGGTCCATCCTCAGCTCTAACCTGATGGTCTTCCCAGTAGCTGAGTGCCCAGCTGAGACATTTACTCATAGCCTCAAGTGTGCTGGGAATTTCAGAAATGTTCCATCACCTTCCAAAGATCCAGCAGTACTCCTGGGAAGGCTGGGGATCCTTCCTGCCTATTGCAGGATTTCCTTGTTGCGCTCCTTCAGACTCATGTACCTGAGGGCACAAAGTCTAAACTGAGGTAATGTGGACTTGGACACTGAGGTTGAGTCTTTTCCAAGCAGTTGTTATGGCCGAATTACTTTCCAAGCAAGTCACGGCCAAGAAAAGCAATCCCAAAGGAAAGGCAGGGGATGACAGTCCTTCTGCTGTTGTCAGTCTAATGTTTTTTGTTCTGTGGTGTGTTCCTCGAGGAAGCTGCATTCTGTAGACAAGGGAGAGCTCAGAATTAGACTAACCACGGGGAATGAACTACTGACTGTGGCTGGCCACAGGGATGGAGACTTGCTTAGAGCTCTCTGGTTTGTTATTTCTAGCCCTGTAGCTCTGACTCAGTGAATGTGTTTGATGTGGCTTGTTGTGGGGCAGATCTGGTGAGAGATGAAGTGTTTGGTGCATGTGAAGGTGGCACACCAACCCCTGATCCCATTAAAGACGTTATTAAAACTTCTCCAGTTCTTTCATAAAGTGAATTTCTGGCTTGAATATTTCAGATAATGCTCCTTTTCAGCCTCCTTATAAATTCCCCCTGAATCTTCTCTCTTTTTTCAAATCCTAATCCATTTTTTTTTACATCCCTTCTGAAGGGCTGACTCCAGGACTGGATGGTGCCTGCAGTTATCTGCTGATGCACATGTGCACAGGGTATATGGCCTCCCTTCCCCTGTTAGTGATTTTGCGGTGTTTGTGCCAGCCATGTGTTTTTCAATACAGATTATTTTGGCTGCTGAACGTGGTGAGAGTGGACACTTTGACGGACAGCAGAGCTATGTGGGGGTAGACGATCAAGGAACTGCATAGACTTTGGATTAATGATTGCTGTCAAATAGGTTTCTGGTACAATATCTCCGTGTGAAGTGTGTGTGTACTTCATGAGACATACTCATTTTCTCAGCTGCCTCTTCCCCTGCGGCTCCCTTGCTGTAAATAGCTCTCTTGCAAGACCCCATCTCCAAAGGGAATTCCCACCTGCTCGCACTCTTCCCAGGCCAGCTGGACACCACCTGCAACCACCCCTGGAACCAGAGCACTTGGGTGCTGGCTGCCCGAGACATCTCAAGCAGAGACCCAGCCCCAAACACTGTTTTCCTCATGCTCTTGGTGTCAGTCCCCTTGGTGATCAACCTGACAGACAGCTCTGGAGTCCTGATGTCCCAAGACTCTGGTTAATCCCTGCTTTCTGTGCCTGCGTGGAGGCTGTTGTGCTTTGTGTGCATCTCCCTGGCAGAGCAGGACATGCTGTCTGCATCACTTCGGCATCTGCCCAGGAGGTGGAAAGGCCCTTGGGTTCACCTCTGGTTTCTCTAGCCGTGGTCCCTGTCACCTACAGCCACCTACTGCCAGGTTTCAGCTGCTCCATCACTGAACCCTGCTGCTGTGAGTTACTGTTAATGACTAGCCACGCCGAGATATCAACTTTATTATCTCTTCCAATCATTTAATTATATCCGGGCACTGTGAGACTCGTTCAAGATGGGCTTCCGAGCAGCTGTTTCCTTTCCAAGCCGTTGAGAAGGGCTTTGGCGAGTTACTCCTCGGGTGCCCTCCTGGCCGTGCTGCTCCCCGGAATGCCAAGCAATGCTCCCTGCTCCATCGCCAGCAGCTGGTACGTCAGGTCTGCACCCACTGCCTGCACTCAGCAGCTCCTACACCACGTGGGGCATCATCTCCTTCCTCTTGGCTTTCCCTCTCCACCTGGCGCTTGGTTTTGCCTTTGCTTCCCTGCTTGGGGCAGCTGGGAGCACGTTTGCTTGGAGCACGGCTCCTCTCTAGCGTTTTCCAGCCTTATCTGAAACACATCCAGTTTCTTGTTTATATTTTGCTCTAATGTCTTCTGCAAACACTCCAGAGCCTTCCTCATGTTTTGCTTCATTTCCCTTTGACCGTCCTCAGTTTGTGTGTCTCCATTTCCCTCCCCTTGATGAACTCACCGCGTGTGCCAGCTCCTATCTGCTGCAGAAACTGCGTCCAGGCTCCGAGGAGCAGAGCTCGGCACGTGCCAGGAGCGCAGGGCCGAGGGCTCTGCCTGCTGCCTGGGAGATGAGGCCAGGTGAGAGGCAGTGTCCCGTCCCACGGAGAATACCCTGTGGGAAGATGGCATCTTCACGTGGTGCAACACGCACTGGGCTCCCTCTCATCCTGCTCACTCCCATTTCCCACATTTATCATTATCACATCATTTGCACATTTATCAGTGGAGAGGCTGTCGTGTCCCCAGATGTGTGAGTGTCACTCTGTGTGAGTGCTAGTAGTGGAAGGGTTAACTCCTTGCACTCACTCCATGCACAAAAACTGCTTTTTCCTCCCAGGTCAGAGAGCCTGGGATGCGGCGGCAGGGAAACTTCTCCCTGCCGAAGGTTGTGTCTCCAAGCGCTCCAGATCCCGTGTGCGAGGAGGGGACTCCCGGGCTGCTGGCCTCCTGGCTCTTCCCAGCATGTTGTGCTCAGCCCACTCTTCCCATCAGCTCTGCTCATTGCTGGGGCTGGAGAGGGAGCCAGCGGAGAGGCTGACGGCTCGTGCGCCGCTGGCTTCCAGCAATTCTTTCCCAGTTCCTGAGGGCCACTGTGCCATAGGACATTTCTATACCGTGTGCCTGGCAGGCAGCCCACTCCCCTTCCCAGCCACGGGGGCTTTCCACGCTGGGCTGTGCAAAGTACCTCTTATGCCGGCTCCTGGGAAAGTCTGCAGGAAGGAGCCTGCTGGTCAATGAGTTGAATGGAGCCGAGCGACCCTGTTCCTGTTAGCAGTGACTTTAACTTGGATGCAGCATCCAGAAGGATTTGGAAATTCCCAGCTCCGGCAGTGGTCTCCTCTGGATGCCCTCAACCCTGTGCATGCACACGAGGAGTTTCTGCTTCAAAGCAGGCCTTGGATCCCTCGTCCTGAGCTTCCCAAGGAGCAGACCCCATAGTCTGGTTAGCGCAGGGCAGATGCACATCAGATCTGGGGGCTTTCACAGGCCTGAAGGGGAGCCCAAAGCCGGGTTAGCAGAGGGCTGACAGTTCAGGAGAGAAGGGTCTCCTGGCATTAAGAAATGGGGTGCCAGCAAAGTGGGACACTGAGAGTCTGGAAGGTAATTCCAGAGCAAACTCCCAGCTCTGGTGTGGGGTGTGGAGCAGGAAGGATTTGGGATGGAGGCTTGAGCGAGTCCATGCTGGTTCCCATGCTGGCTTTGCTGCCTAGGAAAGTCTCAGGAGCAAGGCTGGTTTGGTGACCTTTGCTGTAGTCCCATTGATTTTGCACACAGGGTGTGTGGGGACACCATGGTGCCTGTCTATGACACCTTCCCTCTTCCTGCAACCTGGAGGCCCCTCCAACACAAGGATGCACCAAGGGCAGGAGCCAGGCTGCCAGCGCACAGGAGTAGGTGGTGGCAGCATTGCAGGCAGCTCCTTTGGTGCAGGGAGTCATGCATGGCTGTCTGGCACAGGCCCTGGGGCCAGAGCTTCCCTGTGGACACAGCAGTGGGGTGCCCTGACCGGCTGCATCCCTTCCTGTGTCCCAGGGCTGTGCTGATCTCCACTCTGCATCCCCAGGCTCTGGGCAAAGGCTGGTCCGTGCAGGAGCTCACGCTGGTGGGAAACGGGTTGATGCAATGGGTTGAGGCAGATGTGTGCAAGGAATTGTGCCTCTCGAGAGCAGAACTGCTGGGGGCTGCTGCCATTAGGAAGCCCTAACTAGACTTGCTTGCTCCTCTCTTGCCCTAGCAGCTCCTCTGCATCCCAGAAGTCGGGTCTGCCTTGTGACCTGCAAGAAGGGATTGCCCCAAGCTCCTTGCTTCTTTCCTGGACTGAGCTCCCTCCTGGTCCCTCTCCAAACCACTTGTCCTGATGTTTTAGCTGAGACTGGACCCATTTGCTCCCTGATTCCCACCCCATCCCTATGTGTCCTCTTGCAGCCCCCTGCCAGGCCATGGAGGGCCTGGGCTGAGCCTACTCAGCCAGCTTGTTTCACTGGGACACAAATCTCACACTAGACAAGTGCCAGGGATGGATGCCTGCAAAGGTGACACGTGCTCTAACCCTCATCAGCAGCTTGGGCCATGTTTGGGGCTGGCCTCCATCCAGAGGATGCGGCTTTGGTGTCTTGAAAACATGCAGAGAGCCAGGGACTTTCCATGCTCCTGCTGCCACGGCCAGGGCTAGGGCATGGCAAGGAGGGCTGCTGGGCTCCATGCTGGCATGGCAGGGTTGCTTGGAGCACTCCCATCCTCCTCCAGGACCAGGCTGGACTGGCCCTTGGCCCTCTGGCAGATAGGGCATCTCTGCTGGCTTCTCCTTCTGCCCACCAGGCCAGCAAGCCCAGTGCCTCGGCTGGTGCTGCCTCCTGGATTCCTTGTGTCTGCCGGGCAGCATCCCGAGCCCGTTTGCCAGGTGCGCGGAGGAGCAGTCCGTGCTGCAGCAGCTTGCGCTGGGTGCACCGAGGAAGCCGGCAAAGCGGATCAGTTCCTTGGGAGGGTGGGATGTGGGGCTGTTAATGGTTATCCCCCTGTGGCTCCAGCACGGCCTCCTCCCTACCAAGGTGGGTCAGAGCCTGGGCATCCTGTCGCTTCTCTGCTTATTAAAACAAGTGGATCTTTGTTCTCCCCCTGGGTTACTCATTGCCCTTGTGAACTGTTTATGAGGGTCCTTATCAGGAACTGGTAGAATGTTCCGGTGTTGCACCAGCAGCTCCCCAGTACTGCTGTTGTGTCCACGCCGCGGTGGCCTTCGGACAGCGCAGCCTGCAGCTCCCCTTCACCGTGATGGGGCTCCCATGCCCAGGAGCTCTCCTCTTGCTGAGGGGACAACCAAACACTCGCCTGCCCACCCCATGGCACAGGCCAGCATGTCCAGTAGTCCCCAGGCATCGGTGGGGCTGGGCAGCCTGGAGAAGGGACAATGAAGGAATGGCAGTGACCTGATGGGGTTGGAGGGAAGATGGACTTCCTCACTGTGGAGGTGACAAGAGGACAAAAGGCAATGGCATGAGGAATTAGTCAATGCCAATGCAATTAAATATTGTGGGAAACAGAACCAGCACCAGAACGTTTTAAAGGTTGGAACAGGTTGTCCAGAGAGGTTGTTAGAACTTCATCCTTGGTCCCTTCCAACTTGTACTAGCCCCTGATCCAGTGATTCTGAGAAACTGAGGGGGTCTCTGGCCCGCTCACTGCTCAGAGATGGACCAGAGTTACACTGGGTTGCTCAGGGCTTGGCCCAGCAAGGGCTGACCGTCTCCAAGGATGGCCTTGTGGCAGCCTTTCTGCCTGCTGCATTGTCCTCCCTGGCCACAAGGACACACCATAGGCTCCTGTTCTGCTCCCCTGGAGCCCAGGTGCACCCTGCATTGCTGCACAGCTGCTTGCTGGCCCTCTGGCCCCTGCCTGTCCTGTCGCACGGTGACACTCCATCCCCAGCATGGGACTTTGTCATTTGTCCACACTGAAATTTAGGAGGTGTCTGCCAGTCCGTTTCTGCAGCTGGTCCAGGTGCCTGCATCTGCATCCACAGCTCCTAACAGCTTAGCATCACTGCAGTGATAGTTGCACTTGCTTTATTTTAGCACTTGCAGAGCTGGGAGGGGGCTGTGCCCTCTCTGCAGCCCTAGTTGCAGCCGGGTCCCTGCTCAGCCCCTCCGTGTGCGCCCAGCCCTCACACAGGAGGACATGGATGGGTTGGAGGACTGGCACTGGGGTCACCCTCAGCCGCTCCTCACCCATGGGGACTGGGCAGCCTGGCTGGGGAATGGCCGGGGAGCTGCCGAGCAGCATTTCTGGGGGCAAGCAGAGCAGGTCGGCTTCTTGTTTTCACAAACGGTTTGGCCGCCTGCCAGTTTGTGCACCTGGGGAGCAAGCGAGCGAGCGGCGACACTCAGCCCGACGGGAGCAGGTAGCAGCAGGTTGTGGGAGTGGGTAGGAAATTCGAGCCCACAAGCTGCAGACGGGACGGGGGCCGCGTCTCCCGCGTGCCCCCCGCCTGGCACGGTGGCGGGCAGCTGGGAACAAGACAGGACACATCTGCAAAGGGGGGCTCGCTGCTTACAGGAATCCTCCCCGCGCCTTCCCCTGCACCGCCCAGTCCCCTGTCCGACCGTCGGGCTCTGTGCCACGGTGGCCGAAAATGAAAGCAACGCATCCAGGGATAAATAGGAGTGTCCACGGCACGAGGCAGCAGCGCGCGTTGTGCTCCGGTGCCGTGCAGAGCTCAGCACCTCACGGGCCCGCGGCTGCTCACCATGGCTCTGCGCCTGCTCCTGCCGCTGCTCCTGCTGGCCGCTGCCCTCCTCGTCCTCCCGGCTCGAGGTGAGGGGGTGCAGACCCCGCGAGTGCAAGCCTGGGGGGGTGCTGAGCTCGGGGGAGCGGATGGCAGGGGCTTTGCAGTGGGTTTGTGCATGCAAGTGTCTGCAGCGCGCGTGCGGTGATCGTGGCGCGTCCCTTTGCGTGTGGCCGGCTGCACGGCGGCCGTGCGCGCTGTGCACGTAGTGCCCGCGGCGCGGATGTGCGTGTGCATGCGTGTGCACGTGTGTGTGCATGCGTGTGCACGTGCGTGTGTGCACGGCTGCCTGGCGGCGCTCGCTGGTCCCGTTCGCTCTGCTCTCACATGCACGGGGTGCGCGGGACCGTGCACGCGGCTGCAGCCGGCGCCTCGCGCTCGCAGCGCGTCCGTGGGCAGGGATGCCTGTGCACGGCCGGCTGGCGGGGGCACCGGATCAGCCCTTCCCCTGAGGGCTCCCCTGCCTCAATCAGGCTGGGGAGAAGCAGCAGTTGTGGCTGGTAGGGCAGTGGTGGCGGTGGGTGGCAGAGGCACCCGGAGCAGAGCGGTGGGGACAGAAGAACATTTTGAGCCCCTTTGCAAGCAGCCCGTCTCTGCCTCAGTTTCCCTGCCAGCAGAGCAGGGATAAAATCAATGTCACATCTCCCTGGAACTGTGTCTGTCCCACAACAGAGACCAAGGGCTGAGGGCTACCACCATCCCAGCCTCTCCCCGGCCGTTCTGTGGCCGATGGCACCACTTGCTTTTCCTGAATGCCAGAGCCCTGAGCCCATGGATGCTTGTCCCCGCCACCAAGGGGGTCACTCCTAACAGAACTTTCCCTCAAGCCCTGCTGCGGTTCCCTCACCCTGGCCTGGCCATGCTGTGGTCCTGGCGAGTCCAGGTCAGCTCTAACATCCCATCTTGCCTCCCAGGCGTCAGCAGCCAAGCCTCCGACTGCTGCCTGAAGACGAGCCAGGGGAAGATCCCGCTGGGCCTGGTGAAGTCCTACAGCGTGCAGGGACCCGAGTCGGGCTGCCTGCTGCGCGCTGTCGTGTGAGTACCCTGGCTGGCCGGGATCCCCTTTGGAGCCATTCCGTGCTCCTGACCCGCAGCCTCCGGAGCGGCCGCGCTTCAAATCTCTCCTCCTCTCCGGTCAGGTTCACCACGAGGAAGGGCAAGAAGCTCTGCGCCTCCCCGGACAGCTCTTCCGTCCAGAAGGTGATGCAGAAGCTGGACAAGAAGAAGGCGCAGCCGGTGACACCTCGGAGAAAATCCTCACAGAAGAAGGCGCAGCGCCCCTAGGTCGGGCCCACAGAGGTGAGTGGGGTGAGCAGGGGAGGGAGGATGTTGCCACGGGCCCCGTGGTCCTCATGGAAGGGAGGGAGGCACCCGGTCCAGCTGGGAATGGCCCCAGAGCATCCTCTGGAGCATGGGGGCCAGCGGGACACGGCTCCCTCTGCAGTGTCCCCATCCTGCCCGGCTCTAGGACGGACACCTTCCCCTCCGACCACCACCTGGACACGGACACCCGAGAGCATCGCTCCCCGCGGCGCGCGAGAACCGGCCCGGGGACACCGCCGGCCGCGGGGCCCCGGAGCCGAGCCCCGTGCCGGGAAGGCACCCAACACCGTGGCAGCTTTTCCTTGGACTGCTGGGGGGGACGGGATTTGTACATTCATATTTATATTCAAAGACTGTGCTTGCATGCAGTCTTCCCAAAGGGCTCTCCTTCTGCCTCCTCGTTATTTTTTACCGAGTACTTTCTATACCATAGGCTAGCTTTCCTAGAAGGTTGCTCCGGTTTTTCTACCGAGCAAACCATGCGTCCTGTCGCCCTCTGCCCTCTTTGCTCCTCTCCCGCTTGCCGGGATGTGGGACACTGGCCGGCTCCACGTCCCCTCCGGGCAGCGGTGGAGAGGACAAGAGCTTGGGGACAGCGGGGTGATGGTGCCGCTGTTTTTATGGGCTGCTCTGGGGTTTTCCTTCAGCTTTAAGGTTGAATGTGGTTTGGAGAAAGATAGTCAGGGTTGCTCTGCACGCCCTTTTCATTTATTAAATGCTTTTTTTTTTTTTTTAGTATGGAATTGTCGTTAAATGAACACATATGTTTTTCTGCATGGAAGTTTACCCCTCCTTGCTTTTTCTTTGTCAGATTTTTGTTCTTAAGGCTTGCTTTCAAGAACGCAGAAAGATATTTTTATACTTTCCTTCCTAATACAGAAAGGCTGCATGTGGAAACTGTGTGCGTGAAGCAGTGCGGATGGGGAAACAGAGCACCCTGCAAAATTCATTGCAAGCACAGCTCGGTTGTTTTGAGAGAGAGACCCTAACCCAAATCTTTAGCAAAGTGAGAAGTCACTAACCTAGGGACACCTTGGAACGAGTCCACATGGAGCGAGCAGACAGAACTGATGGGGTCCTACCTGCATTTGCAGAACCCCCTCCTGTATGGGGAGAAGGAACCATTTGAAGGGTCCTAATGCAGCTGCAGCGCTATTTGCTTGCAGAGACTTCAGCGCTGGACTTTGGTCAATTAAGGTCTATTAAGCTGAATAGCTGCAATAATAGGATTTTCAGGGCTTAACAATATCAGCAAGGGCTGGAGAAAGCTTCTAGCTGGGTGTTCCTATCAGACGCATTTATCTGGCTTGATTGCTGGGCATGCAGGTGTTCTTTAAAGGCTGTGTCAAGAAACTGTGAAGTCTGAGATACCGGCCCCAAGGAAAGGACAGGCGCTGAGCTTGCTCTGCGCTGCGCTCTGCTCCACATGGGAGCACCCGTCCGCCCACCGGGCCAGTTTTGAGACAAGATGTAAAGCAATAAAACATATTCTTAACCAATCTCACTGTTTCTTGCTGTCATGATGTGCCTTCACTGCGTGGCCCAGGGGCAGGAGCCCCTTGGTGTCTTCTTTTGCAGCATCTTTTGCACATGGCCAAGTCTCTCCCCCTGATGCTGAGTCTCCCTGACTAAGCGCGGCTCGGATGCAGCGCATTTCCTTCGGGAAAGCAGCATTAAAGCCATTATTAACGAGGTTGTACTCTGCCCTGGGCTGTGCTGGGAGCCTGGGAATTGCTCTCCGCGCACTGGGAGCCAGCCAGGGCTGTCGTGGGAGGGCTGGAAGCAGCTCGCCCTGGCGTCTGCTGACGGCGAGCCGCGTGCAGGCGCTGCAAGGCTGACTCTCGCTCGTGTCGGACGAGCTCTTGGTCTTGTCTTGGTGTATCGGGATTGCGAAATGATTGCAGAAAACCCCGACAAGTGGGGCCTAACCAAATCCATCTGCAGCTGCAAAGAGCAGAGAGGAGACAGATGGCAGGAGCGAGCCAGCATGTAAACGACAGCCTGGCTTCTCTGCCGTTGCAAATGTAAGTGCTGAACAGGCCTGGGGCTATGGTGGGTTAAATGTGGCCACGGAAGTACCCTGTAGGCACTTCATCCTAAAAGCAGGCTTTCTGCTTCAATGCTTGTCATATAAGTGGACACAAATACCTGCCAGGAGCACAAATCGAAGCGCAGACACCAATGCACACCTGCCCCATGCAGGGGCATTTGCACACAGCTTTATTTCCGAACATCACTTTCACAATATTTATATTGTGAATATATGTGAATATATTGTGAAATATATTTATATTTCACAGTATTAATATATTTATAGATATATATAAATATATAAATACTATATTTAGTGGGGCTCCGTTACTGGAGAGGCTGGCGACCAGTGGTGCTTGGCGCACCCATCGCCCTGAGGAGATCTGCAGGGAGAAGCTATGGGCTGTGGACAGTTCCCTGGAGCCAAGATGTCCCAGGAACATTCCTGGGAGTCCTGGCCAAACCTCGTGTCCTTTACTAGTGCTGGAAACCTCCTGCAGGAAAAGCAAGTCCTCTAGGGTCAGACTTGGTGAGGAGGCACCGAGCTGTGGCTGCAAATGCAGAGTGGAAGGCAGAGGGGACAGGGCACTTTGCAGGAAGGAGTTCCAGGCATGGGCACTGCCCAGCTCTCTGTGTGAACACACAGGTTTGGCGTGAGCAAAGAGGGCAAAGAAGGTGCTCTGCTAAAGCAGGGAAGCAGCGGAGGAGGATGGAGGTGGCTGTACCCTGGGCAGGGCAGAGCGGCTGCAGGGATGGGGGGCATTGCCCCACGTGCAAAGCCAGGGCAGCGCTGATGCAGTCCGTGCACAGCAGTGAGTGTGCAGGGCTGCACAAGCCCACAAACCATTTTCCCAGTGGGAAGAGAAAAACTGCAATTTTGTCAAGCAGAGGGAAAAGCTAGGAGGGCTTGGCCACCCTGGAGGAAAGGGTGAGGTGACAGGCGTAAGACAGCCATGCGAGATGAACCGCAGCCTGCGGCCGTAAGAAGCATAATCTTGAGCTGGGGCCAGGAGATCAGCTCGGGAGATAACCGGCGCAGACGATGCTCCAGGCGTGTCCTGTGCTGAAGCGCTGGCTGTGCTCCAGGTGGGCGCACCTGGAGACGCTGCAGCCGGGGTCCTGGGTGGGCAGCAGCCACGGAGGGGCTGGGACCCGGCTCCTGCAAGGCGCACGGGCGCGTTTGTAGCGCCCGCTGCTCGCTGCTGCTGCGGGAGATGTGCAGTGCCCGGGCTGTGTCCGGCAGGGGAACAGCTGTGCAGCTCCCCGCTCCATTCCTGGGCATCCCGCGATGAGAAGCAGGTGCCCACATCCAGGTTACACAGCATCATCCAATCATTATTGTTGGGAAAGATCTTTGAGATCATCGAGTGCAGCTGTAAACCCATCACCATGTCCCTAAGTGCCTCATGTACACATTCCTTGAACACTGTCAGGGACTCCACTACTTCCCTGGGCAGCCTGTTCCAACGCTTCGCCACTCCTTCTGTGTAGAATTTTTTCCTAATATCTAACCTGAACCCACCCTGGCGCAACTTGAGGCCATTTCTTCTTCTCCTCTATGTAGTCACCCTGCAGAAGAGATCAACCCTCACCTCACTACAGCCTCCTTCCAGGTTGTTGGGGAGAGCAATGAGGTCTCCCCTGGACCTCCTGTTCTCCACACCAAACAACCCCGGCTCCCTCAGCTGCTCCTCAACAGCTCAGTGCTCCAGCCCCTGCACCAGCTTCATTCCCCTTCTCTGGACACGCTCCAGCACCTTTAGGGCTTTCTTGTAGCCAGGGGCCCAAAACTGACCACAATATTTGAGGTGCCCTGATAGAAATGAGACTCACTCCCATCACCACTGCCCAGTTATGCACATCCTCAGATTCCCCATGGGCCACCATGGGAATCTGCTACCAAAAAACCCCCACTTTGTGGTGAGGGATCTGTACATTGCAGAGATCCAGGAAGATGGATCTCCCCTGGGCAGGTGGAGTGGGACACAGCTCAAAGTCCCTGACTCTGATGTCTGTCGCATCCAGGAATCTCAGGATTAATGACGCTAAAGGTAACAATAGTCATGAACGGAGGAGAGGTGCTCACGGAGCAGGAATTGGGGCTTTTAGCATCCCTCTTAACGTGACTTCAGGACCACGTTTGCTACCTCTGGGCAAAGGCACAGCTGGCTCATTTTCCTTCTCTAAAAACCCCAACTAAACCAAACCAGAGCAGCCGGATTCCCTTTGGCTAGAGGAAACCCATCCAGGCAGCATGGCCCTACAACCCACGGCTGTCTGTGGCTCCAGGTGCCACCGGGGACTGTGCGGGAGGCTCTTTCATGCCATGATGCTGTAGGGGAGGCAGAGGAAATCAAAGCAGCTGTGATGTCCCAGTATTGCCCAATGAGGCAAACATAGCCAGGCGAGATCCTGCCCCAGGGACTGGCTGTGCTGGAATTCGCTGGAATTCCCCCTTTGCTCTTCCCAGTTCCATTGCTCAGACGTGGAAAGGAGACCACTGCAAGACCCCTGCGAACTCCAGGGCTCTGGGAGGGCGCTGGGGGGACTCAAGCAAAGTGGCCGGTCCTCTCCAAGAAGAGCCTGTGGATGGAGGTGCTCACACAGCCCGTCTGCATTTCCATGAGCCTCATTTCCCACAGGGATCCCACTTCCCTCGCTCTTTCCACTTGCATTAGCAGACGCGTTATTGAGGCTGGATGCTCACGGACGCTCCTGCCTGCAGCTCTGCTCCTTGGGGACAAGGCTCCAGCACACACAGCGCTCTCCTCTCTTCCCAAGTAATGCCAGATGCCCTGCCCATTCCCATGTTTCTCGAGAGCCTGGATCCCCAAATATCCCCTCTTCCCTGTCAGCTCCCTCTCTCCCGTCCCGTGCACACACCGCACTGCTTCCCCGCAGCTCCTGACTCAGCCGTGGAGGGGGATGAGGACACCTCCGTGCATACCGCAGAGAGGGACATCAGAGATGAGCACTCACTTCTTAGAAACCCTGCTGAGCCCAGCAGAGGGGGGAAACCCGCTGCATCCCCCTCTCCCAACGCCCGTGGAAAGCCCCTGTCCTCCCCGCGGGGCCTGTGCCGGCTGCGCTTTCACCCACTTGGCTCGTGCAGGAGGCTGAGCCTCCTCCCCAGGCATGTGCCAGCGGCCACCGCAGGTGCTGGAGGCTGGAGGCAGTCAAGGAGTTAACACATAGCGGGATGTATCCCCAGCTCCGGACACGTGTGGCTACCCTGATCCAGAAGCAGCTGGATCAGAGCCACTCGCCATGGGGGGACCTGGACCCCAGTTGTGCCTGTAGGAGGTTCACATGAGGGGACCCACAGAATCCCTGGCAAAGCTGCAGCCCTTGGGAATGCTCCATCAGCAGTAAAACCCTCCGAAGGTGGAAGGGGCATCACGAGTGCCCCTGTGGCACTGCTCTGGCAGAGCCTCTCTTTGGGAAGAACAGGCTCTGGAAGAACAGAGCTTGTTCCTGGTGATCCTCAGCCAGGAGCTGTCGCCCTCCCTGCCGCGGGGTGTCCTCGCCACAGCCCAGGGCACACCAATGGAAAACCAAGGTCCCAGAGCCAACCTGCATCCCTCAAGGAGGCTGGGGACCATGACTGACACTAATCCCCTGCTGCCTAAATTCCCTCTCTGTCAGTCAAGATTCCCCTCTGATAAGAGGGTCTGTGAGTGATAGAGAGAGGCAGGTGCTGGCAAAGTTAATCTAGTACATCCTGTTTTTACTGTTTGTACTGCCCGCCGGCTCCTTCCTAACTTGTTTGACGTGGGGATGGCCTGTTGGGACATGGGGAGCAGCTGGACACGGGGCTTTGGTGCCTCTGTCCCTCGGAGGCAGCCTGTGCTGGTGCTGGCAAGGGGCACCTTGGCCGATGGCACAGCTGGAGCCTCCTCTTGCTGCTTATTGCAGACCGGCGAAGGGGCAGAACTCGCTCTCTGTGGGTCCTGCGCATCCAAGAAGGGCCCAGGGAGCCAGGATCCCCTCCAGTCCTAATCCCTTGGCTTGTCACCAACTGGATGCTTGTACCCGTGGAGGGATTCTGCAGCACTCCCCATCAAGGAGAGATGAAAGGCCAAGGCTGAAGCAAGGGAGAAGTTGGAGCTATGAAGATCTTGCTCTGGTGTTTGGCCACCTTTGCCGGGAACATTTTTTACTGGTAGCTAATGGGAATTTCCCCGATGTAACTTGTGCTGCTGCTTCTCATCCTGTCCCCCAGCCCCTCCAAGTAGATTCTAGCTCCAAACCCACATCAGGCAATTACTGACAGTGAGGAGACACCCTTCACCTTCCCTTCTCCACTGCACAAACCCACTGCTCCCAGCACCCCATATGCCGTCTATGAGGCTGAAACAGGCTGGATAAAGGACCTGGTCACAGGAGGCACTGGCCCTGCAATTATCCATCTTCTCCAGGAAAAACAATCCCTGAGTGCAGGTTTGCAGTGACAGTGTGCAGCAGAAGAGCAGGTCTTCACCTCCTGCAGTGCCTGCATAGGCAGGGAGATGCTCTGCAGCGACAGCCTCCATGGGCATTTCTGCTCTAGAAAACTGCTTCCAGAGAAGTCTTTGGCTGTTGCACTGTTTGACAGGACACCTGGGAAGCTTGGGATGTTTGGGAAGCAAATGTCTGCCTCTGAGCATGTGAGCCTGCAGCCTCGGAGCGGAGCGTGCCGGCAGGGTCCCCCCCAGCACGGCACAGCATGGGCACGGAGGTGACCTGGAGCTGGAGCGGTTGAACGCTCTGGTTGTGCCGAGCACCCAGGCTTTGGGGAGGGCAGGAGGAAGCAGCGGGGTCGGGGGACCTGGTTGAACCTCAAGGTGCAGCATGGCAGGGTGTTCCAGCAGCGGTGAGAGGGGCTGAGGCAAGTTGCACGCCTGGCCTTGGAAAGGCTGAGCCATTTGGGAATCCTTCAGAGATTTCTTGGAGGGAGGACCGGGAAATATGCCAGATGAGACCTCCCAATCGGTCTATCCTGGGGTGAATTCTCAAGGACAGCAGGGCAACCCTGACCCAGGTCACAGACCCTGTGCCCAGGCTGCCAGCAGCGGGGAAGGCAGGATTGTGCCCAGGCCAGAGAGCAGCTGGCTGCAGGGAAGGCAGTGGGACCTCCGGGAACTGTTTGAAGATTGAAATTTAGCCTCTGGCAAGGCTTGTTGCAACTTCCCACCCTCTTCTCCAAAAGAAAGTGAAAGCCACGGGCTGGAAGGATAAATAGGCAGGGGAGCACCAGTGTCAGAGCGCAGGGAAGCGGGGCAGAGCGCTCACCTCTCCTGCCCGGAGGACGCTGCCTGCTCCCAGCCCATCTTCTACCTCGAGCCAGCTGCAAAATGCGGTGCCCACCTCTGCTCTTCCTCAGCCTCCTGCTGCTGGGATGTGTCCTGGATGGTAAGAGGGAATGCTGCAGGGTGCTTTGCTTGCGGAAGGGAGAGGAACCAGCTTCTTGTCTCCTTTTGGGTTTCCAGTCGATATTGAGAGGGACCCATTGCTGGGACTGTGTCACAGCCCTTCCCAGTCATCTGCTTGTTTCCTAACTCGGAGGGACTCTGTCCTGCCCAAAGTCCAGGAATGATCTCGCAGGGCTGTGGAGCAATCCTGCCTCCCAGTGCCCCAGCCCAGGCTGTGCAGACCAGGCTGGGTTCTCCCGGGCCCCATATTTCCCTGCTGGAATGGGACTGCTGCAGGTCTAGCACACCTGGGAAAATGTGCTGCTCCATGGCACTGGAAATGAAGCTGCCTCTTAGGTAATGCAGGGATGAGTAGATCTCTTCCAGGCCTGCAAGGCTGCGGGGGGCTATAGGCATCCCGGGGCATCGCGCTGGCAGGCGCTGGCTCTGGGGAGGCAACAAGCAGCCATGTGTGCCCAAGGACTGCCTTCCTCCAGCCTCCTGTTCCTTGCTTGGTTTTCTGTTGGAAGGAGGCAAAGGGCTCCCAGCGCAAGGGAGTGGGTCCAATAAAACTGGAGCTGCATTTGCGATCAGGGCTGAGTGCAGGGGCAGGGCTTGCCGTGGGAATGCTGAGCTCCGCGCTGAGCTTGCACGGGTGCCATCCCGCTCTGTTCTGTGTGGGGCAGCCCACGGTTCACCCGGACTCCGAGATCACCGGCTCAGACAGCAGCAATATTCCCCAGCCTGGAATCACTCCCGCTTTTCATACTGCAGCCCAATTTACTGCTCCTGATTGCTCACAGCGGACTCACTCCACAAGTCCCTGGAGATCAGGACGAGGGGAGCTCAGCCTGGCAGGAGCACCCGGGGGTGCTGAAGCTGCGACCTCAGCCCATGTGTAACATTCCTCCCGCAGTGTCCGTCGGGAACAACGTTGTGGACTGCTGCCTACGGACGAGCGAGAACCACATCCCATGGTGGATCGTGCAGGATTACCGGCTGCAGCTGGTGCAGGACGGCTGCATCATCCCTGCCACAGTGTAAGACACCTGGGCCGGCCCTGTCCCCGGGGTCCCACCAGGGATGGAGGCCAAGCAGGATGCAGGGAGGGTGCAGCATCCCGCTGAGCTTCTCTTCTTTCTCTGTGGACCTCACAGGTTCATCACCATGAGGGGCAAGCGCCTCTGTGCCCCGCTGGAAGCCCCGTGGGTGATTCGCCTCCGAGAGAGGCTGGACGCCAGCTCCCCCAGGAAGGTAAGAACCAGTCTTCGGCCTGCCCCGGCTCAGCTCCGTGGTTGTGCCTTGGGTAGGTTTAACCTGCCACCAATTGGGATTTTCCCAGTCTGACTGCGTGAGGATTAGTGCAAGGGGAATGCTGCAGGATACCATGGATAGGCTGGATATCACCATAGGATTGTCTTAGTCTCCAACCCTCCTCCCTCAAAGTGGGACCAATCTGTGACCTCAGCAATCCCAATTCTATCCCAAATAAAACTGTCCCTGGCACCACTGTAACTGCCTGTCTGGGTGAGATGACTGCCTCCAGGCCCTCCCTGGGATTATCTTATCAAGGATAATGAGCTTAGTGGGCGCTCTGCAAGTCCTCCTGGGCATGTCCATGACCCTGGTGGCAGGCAGGCTCTGCCAGGTCCCTGCACCAGAGATGTGGCATTGCTGTGACTGCTGCAGTGCTGTTATAACCAGATGCACACTGCTGTCCCCTCTCCTTTGCCATCATGACTTGGGTGGGGAAGGAAATTCCCAGTGACCACCCAGACCCCCGGGAAGGGACTCCTGCTCCTGAGGCATTGTGCTCACCTGCTGCTGCCTTCTTTCCTTCCCCAGGCCAAATCTCAAGGAAAATAGGCTCCAAAGAAGCCCGTGGCCGGTCCCTGCGCCAGGGCCAGCTCCCGCCTGTGAATCTGAAGCTTGTGAAGTCGGCCCGCTTCCCCTCGCAGGCACAGGGTGCAGGGCCGACCCTCCTCAGGACTTGTGCCTGTGCGCAGGGCTGCGCAGAGCCCTGCCCGACCTCCCTTCCCCGCTCTGTCCCAGTGTGATTGAGACCTGCGTCAGGCTGAGCTGGAGGTGCTGGGCCGAGCTCGGAGCCCCCAGCAAAGAGTATTCCCATGAGCAGAGCAGCACTGGTGGCACAGGGGCTATGGGAGCCCCAGGTCTTGGTGCTTTACCTCGATCATGTCCAGGAACTGGGTGGAAATTGGTTGGTGGATTATTCTGCAAGATGAGTTTGAGGGGTCTCAGTCTTCCTTTTGGAAGAGCAGCCGTGGCCTCCAGCACAGGCCTGTTTGTTCCACCTTGTTTCCATCTGCATCCTTGGCCTGAGCTCTTCTGTGGCCCAGGAGAAGCTGGCAGGGTAGATACCAGTGGGTGTCTGCAGTGGGATGCTGGTCCTGCTGCAGCACTTGGCCTGATGGAAATGAGTGCAGGGCACCAGCGTGATGGTGAGAACTTGGGGCTGACTCCTGGGGGCAGTGACTTAGAAACAGGCCGGTTATCGGTGCTTCACTTCCCAAAGCCCTGAGCTCCTGCCTGGCCAGCAGCGACGCGTGAGCAGTGTCCCCACCACATCCAAGTGTTTGCTGCTAGAGCTGCGTGTGGCAATAATTCTGAGTGTCACCTGCTTCCTCTCACTCTTTCTTATTTTGCTGTGATTTTGTTAATAAAATAATAAATAATAATGAAAGTGAACAAGTGGTTGATCTGCTTTTGGTTTGAGTCCCACATCTCCAGGTAAAGGAGCCCAAATGTCCCAAGGATGATGCCCATGGTGGAGCAGACTTAGGGCTCTCCAGCCCAGGCGAGGCCCCTTCTCTCCCATGGGCCAATGTCTCCTTTGGTTTGGTGGCAAAGGTCCCAACTTGGTCCCAGCCATCTCCTCCTCCCTGCTATCTGAGCACACGTAATGTCTTGGGATCGTCTGTCTCTTCCTTTCCCAGAGCCTTCGCATCATCTCTGTCCCAGCTCATTAGCTTTAGTGACAGCTCTAGAAACCCAATCCTGAGGAGGAGGAGAAACAAGAGCATGGCAGGTACTGGAAGAGAGGCCAAGACAAACATCATGAGTGGGAAAAGAGAGTAACTGGCGCTTGCTTTGGCAGGAGCCCTCCTGCCGCTCGCTCGGTGACCCAGCGTGGGGCCATGCCAGGGGAGAGGGATGATGCTCAGGATGGATGTCAGCCTGGAATGAGCTGTCACGGCCTGGTGTCCCAGAGCAGGGCAGAGGCTGCAAGAGAGGACAGTGGCAGCCAGTCTGAGGCAGATCAGGTTCATCCTTGGCTGGAGACTGCCCTGGCAAAGAGCATAGTGCTCTGGGGCCTGGCCCAAGTCCTCATGAAGCTGAGGAAGAACGGGCTTGCACCAACCTCCTTGATATTGGAGGCAGGTTCTCCTGTTTCCATCAGGGTTTGCAGGGCTGCTTGGCCCCATTCCCTGTAAGAGTATGGCTGCAAATCCCTTGGATCCCAGCTCCTTCGGGCTGGTGAACATGCCCGTCTCCGCATTGCAGCCGCACACTGCAAACCCCTGCCGGGTCATTGTCTTTCACACGTGCAGTGACCCAGGCCCTAGCTCTGCCGTCAGGCTACCCCAGCCCACGGCTGACAGAGCAGCTGCGTCAAGGACAGGAGGAGATGCTGTTCTGCAGAGCAGAGCCTGCCGGTCCAGCTCGGCCAGGGCTGAAGCAGCTATGTGGCCAGTCTGGGTGCTCCTCCTCCAGCTCTGCAGCAGCTGTCCCTGCTCTAGAGCTTTTTCTCAGAAATCTGTCAAAAACACATGGTTCAGTCCTAAGTAAACTGCAGAGTGAGTTTTTTTTTTATTATTAAAAATGTCAATGATCTCTTCAGAGAGAAGCAGCCGCCTTCCTTAAAGAAAGCAGCAAAACACTTCTGGGTCAAAAACCTTAGGTCCCAGCCAAGAGCAAGTTTGAGTAGAAATCCTCCAAGATTTCTTTCTGTCTCCCATCATTTTGGACCTATTTTTTTATTATTTTTAAACTTCACCTCACTTGCAGGACTAAGAGAAAGCTAATCCAACCCATTATGTGGGTTGTTAGCATGAGAGCATGGTTGAAAGTGTTTGCAGGAGACAGAGCATGGAGAAGGGTGGCACTGGAAGGGGTTTTAGGAACAGAGTGCACCCACCATCCACATCCTATGGCACGATCACATAAACTGTTTTTAACTCTGTATTGATGGACCTTCTGCTTCAGGCCTGCTTGGACTGTCCAAGGGTTTTGAGGTTTCTCCCTTGCCTACTTTTGATATTGTTGCTATGAATGTCACAGACAATTTCTTCACCCCATCTTGAGACATAGCAAACTCTCAGGCTCTGCCCTCTTTCAGATGGGCATGGGAGATGCTTGGACCTCCCACATCTGTGAGAGACCTTCCCTTCCAGCCAGCCTTGCCTGCGAAAGGACAAGTCTCAGGCTCTCTCAAAGGGTCTCACAAGGTTTTACTGTTTATGAGATATTCCTGCAGATACCCACTTGCAGAACAGAACAGAGCCCATGGAGCTCCCACCATCAGCAAATATGAAAAAAAAAGAAAAAGGAAAATAAAGCCGAATATCCTCCAGTGTTTCTTTGGGGCAGAGAGCCCAGGGCTGCAGCCACGGGGATGGGAGTTGTGTCCTGGCAGCTCCACACTGGCACAAGAGCAGAGGGCACCAGCAAATCTAGCTGTTTTGTGGGCAGATGACTGTGCCTGGGAGCCCATAGGACAGGGCAACTGTGCCCTGGGAGAGAGGGAAAAACGCATGGCCAGCTGGAGCTGAGGATCCCAAAGCTCTGCACGAGCTGCTCCCCATCTGCCCAGCCCCATCCTGTGCCTACAAGCAGTGGTGGCTCTGTCCCCTTCACCAGCCTGGAAGCACTGGGCTTGGGGCTTCCCGCTCCCTTCCTGGGTCTGTGCAGAACCCATCCCACACTGGAGCTTTTAGTTTCGTTTCTCCATCAGGTTTTTTTGGTTTCACTTTGCCCTTCACTTGCCCCTGGATGTTTGGTCAGACTCCTTCAAAAAAAGAAATAATTCAAAAGAATCAGGGAGGTGGATTCCACTTAATTCTGGCCCATCCCCACGCATGTAGGATGTGGGGTAATCGCTGCAAGCTGCTCTACAGGTGTTATGGAATGTAAAGCAGAGCAGGAACATTCACCGGAGGGCAGGGATGGCAGCAAAGCCTTGCCAGGTGCTCTGGCAGGGGAAAGGACAGGATGTCCCTCTTCTCCCACACACCGAGGGGTGCCCGGGAGACTCCCCAGCACTGCGGTGGCCTGGCTGCTTGGTTGATGATGCCAGAACTGGAGCAGGGAAGCAGGCTGTTTCTCCTGACCCAACTCAAAGTGTAGCTCAGCTCTTTGGGGTCAAGCTGAGCCCAGAAGTTGCCTGAGATGAGGACTCTTGTACCCACGCAGGGCTCAGTTCTGCTCACTTACAGGAAGCAGGTACTGCAGCTCATGGCAGTGTAGGCTCAGCCACAAGCCTAGCACGCCCTTACCTGGGGCTGGCCCAGATCCCAGGCTCAGATTGCCCTTTGGAAAGGGAGTGGTGAACCGAGCTTGGCCACACTCTGTGTTCTCAAATGCACCCATCTTCTTGCTGTGCACAGCAGCAGTAAAACCTGGAGACTAAAGAGAAAACCAGGAATACAAACAAACAAGAGGCTTGTCCTGCTGCCAGGAATCTCTTTGGAAAGTACCTTCCCTATTAGACATCCCTCCCCATAAACTGGTAGGCAGCGATGAGAGGCTCAATGCCATTTGCTGTGGCATTCCCCACCTTTCCCTCCTGACTTAGGCTTAGCTGAGCTGGGCCCTAGGTAAGCCTGTCTGGTATTTGCATGCTGAGCTATAAATCAGCAGGGGTGTTTGAAAGTTTCTGACAAGCTTTGTTTGCTTGTTTTGTTTTTCCTGGCCACTGGGTATTCGAATAAAATATTCTGCACCTCAGTAGCTGTCTCTGAGTTTGCTCTTTGCCCAAGGCAAGATAGTCTGGCCTGAAAGTGAAAAAGGCATGGGCTCAGTTTGCTCTGCCTCCAGCCTGGGTTGGCTTAGTGTTCCTCAATCAGTGCTGGTTGCACCATGGTTGGGTCTGTTGGCTGTACTCCTGTGTCCCTGTCTTGGATCGAGCCATGAATGGTCTGGACCTCTCCCTGCCTCTCAAGAATGAGGGTGGGATGTGGGATGGTTTTTGTTCATGTTGAAAGAACCTTTCTGCAAAGTCTCATCTGTGCCACAGGGTCCATGGATGGGTCTTCTGGTGATTCTAGTGATGTTGGTTTGTCCCTGTCCCCCTTTACCCCAGACTTTGCCTGCGTAGTGACCATGTGGTGGCTGCCTGGGGGGATTTTAGACCCCAGGCAACTGCGTTGTCTCCCTACAGATAGTAGCTAAAGGTGCAGTCCAGATGCCAGTGCAGATGCTTGGCATGGCAGACTCACCCCCTGCAGTCTTCAGTCTGCTTCCTCCACCAAATATACCCTCTTCTCTGCTTTCCCACAGAAAGCAAGATTTCCTCCTTGCAGACGTTTTGGCAGGGAAAACCCCTCTTCTGCTCAACTGTGCACTGACTGTCCCCACACTGTCAGCAACTTTGTCTACATGCACATTCATTAATCTTGTTTAATCCATGAAGCCATCCATCAGCTTCCACTGTCTCTGGAGATACAATGCTCCAGAGAGGGAGTATTTGCTATTGGGAGTCTGCTGAGCTCTCAAATGGTCTTTGGCAAGACGATCCAAGCGTTTTCCCTGAAATACCCTGTAACTTGTGTTTTTCCACCACCGTCTTTTCTTTATTTGATGAGCCTTTTGGAAGGACACTGGTCAGTATTTAAAGTGATGGATGACAGCCACTATAATGCAAAGAACAAAAGCAGAAGTGCCACAGATACACTACACCTACAGATTCATCTTCTCACAGTGCTTGGTTTAATTTCCCAGCTGTTGCACAACTCTCCAGCATCTGCCTCTCCCTGCCCGGCCAATGCCAGCTACGTCCAGGGAATTCCCAGTGTTGGAGGCTGCAGGGTTGCTGGATTTCCTTGCCTTTTCTCATTTGAAATAGGAATGAAGTGCCCTATGTGGGTTGCATTGCCCCATATTTCAGCAGAGACACTAGAAATCATAGATTTTTTAAAGGATGATGGGGGATGACTGGCGAGAAGCTCTTTTCACCCTGTCTCTTTGAGGTTAGACAACTAACTGGCCCTGCTGATAAGAAATCAAATACAAGTGGCCTGTGGCAAAAATGAGCCTCTTCTAGTGCTCTTGTGTGCTATGGGATTAGAGTTTAGAACTATGCTAGCGTAGATTGAAGCAAATGATGGCTGTAAAGAGCCATTGGTGAGTCAGCCTCATCCAAGCAGTGCTCAGATCTGCAGCTCAGTTTGGAGGCAGTTGCAGTGGTGAAAAGTGGACAGTAGAGAAAAGGGGACAGTGTTGCAGATATTGGGATGTGGAAGATGGAATACAAGTCCTATAGCTTGTTGTCAGTGCAGCCAGGCTCTGCCCCCTTCGCTTCTGCAAGGACCACATTTTAATTTCTCTCTGAATCACATTCATTGAGGATCCTGGGAATTACTCATGAGAGAATCTGTTTGCAGAAGTTTGAAAATCCACTCTTTGTTGGAGACATGGTCCTGGAGAAGAGGAGAAGATGAGATATTTGAGTTTTGAAAAAATGTGAGCTCATTTTGGAGTATTACAAAGGAGCATAGCAGGGTTGATGAGAAGTTTGGATGTCCTGATCTCTAAGCACAGACTGAAGGACGCTGGGCTTGCCGCAGAGGCAAGAAGTTTCTAGGAAGAGATAAGATGGTTTCCAAATGCATAGAGAGCTCCTGCAAAGGGGAAGTGAAGGAACTGTTCTCTGAGATTACTTTTGGTACCATATAAAATCATTGGAGACCTTGGGGTCAGGCAGTAAGGGGAAATTCCATTTATCCAGAAGAGGCAGATGAGGAAGGGCTGTCTTCATTGCTGGAAACTTTTAATCTTAGACCAATATCTGCTGGAAAGATTTAAGTAGCACTGACCTATTCTAGTCTATTGGATTTCCAGTGACAGAGTTCGGCTTTCTCTGGCTTATATGATTTCCTGGCTTGTTATTTCTGAGGGCTTCATGAAGTCATCGGGAATGTGATCCTGAGGATGCTTCTAGAAGGAGGAGGTAGAAGGTAAGAGTCGCACTCTTCCCCACTCATCTTTTGGATGTGACATGAGGCACCCATGGCCACAAGAAGCCCTTCTTCCCCAGTGCAAATTCAGGAACTGACCTAGTGCCTGTGGCACAAAGCTGTCCTGGGAGGAGGCAAAAAGTTGGAAGATCTGACTGAAGGAAGCTGATCTTGCGTCATGTCCTTGAAATCCCTCTGAAGTGAAGCAGGCTGTGCAGATGCCAATAGTGGAGTGAAAGTCTTCAGCAGAGAAAAAAGACATCCTTACTGTCACTTGGGACCATCTGGGCCATGCGCTAGTGTGCTGGTGGCAAGGATTTTGGCAGTCATGGATCTGTTTCACCACACAGTTTGAGACTTGAGTCTGGGAAAAAAAAAAAAAAAGGCAACTGAAAGAGAGAAAATCGCTCTTCAGGGGAGATGTGAAGCCAAGGAGCTTAGTATGAAATGCCTTTTGAAAGTAGCTGTGGCGCCTCGTTCAGAAATAAAGGCTGGTTAGAAGTGGGAGAGCTGGCTGGCAGGACATGCTGTTCCCATCTCACCAAATGTATTCCAGACCACCTGTCCTTGCAGGACTGGGTTCCCCACAGAGCTGCCGGAGGAATCGTAGTGGAGATGAATGTTTTGGCATGATTATTCCCAACGTCAGGTGTGTTTCTGTGCGGGAGGCACTGCCCACACCTTGCTCCACTGCTTGCTCTGCCCCTGATGAAACTGTTCACCCATCCAGCAGACAAGGAGGGCTCTTACCCCCAAACACATCACATTTCTTCCTTACCTCTCCCACAAGCTTTCGAGCCAACCCTGGTGCAAAGTCTTAAGAAGGTACAAGGAGCTTAGAGAGGGCTTGAGATCTGCACTGTCATAGGGGCAGTGTCCCCTGGATGCTAAACATACATGAATGCATCTTCTTTTTTGGAATAGGCTGGGCTAACAGAGGATGAGAAACAGCTATGTTATAACCTTTTACTCTCCTTTTGGGCCTTTTGGGACCCTTTTACACATTTGGGACCCTGTGACAGTCTCCCACCACACTGTTCTGTGGTTGCACCATGAAGCTGTATTGCAGCACTGGCCTCCAGAGCTATCTCTACTTCAGAGTGTTGACTGCATCCTTCATCCCACCTCCCAAGGAAAATGTGCCTTTCTTTAAAAGGTATTGACCCAAGCACAAGCTCCTTACCCAAAAATGGCTGCTAAAAGCTGAGTGTTTTCCAGTCTCCAGACACGCAGCTCCCTGCTCAAAGCATGGACAGGACTCAATGGTCTGAGGAGGGCAGAGTCCCTACAGTCCTTTCTCTCCAGAGAACTCAGGGAGGGACCTCCCTACCTGGTGGTTTCATTTCCATTCATGAGATTTTGAGGTGAGGATTTTTGAGCGGAAGGTAATGGTGAGAGGAGGTGCCAGTTTGCTAGCAGGAGATCTTGGCCATGTGGGTAGGTTCAAATGGAGGGTGTGATGTTCGGTTGGTGAAGGCGATTGAATCTAGAGGATTTTGATGGTCCTGAAGTGACCAGGCTTAGCGCTTTTCCAGAATGAGGAATGGCTGGAGGGGAAAACATCTGGAATGGAACCAGAAGCCCGACACACTCCTAAACAAAAGAGAGACATAGCCTAGGAGAAGAGACATGTAAATGAAGACAGAAGAGGCCAACAGCAGGTTGGGTTTCTTTGGATCTCATTTGTCTTCCTTTTGTTACAGTTGTCTAAAGAAAATGCTGGGGGGCTGTGGTGCACCGGAGCATGCCAGGGCATTCATCACAAGCTGGGCTGGCTGTCGGGACATGCCCATGCAGAGCAGAAGCTACTGCCTGTCCCTAGGGATTGTGTCTCACTTGCATCATCCATTTTGAGGCAGCAGCCTTTCCCGTTCTGCATGCAGGAAAACACAAAGAGCTGCCTCTTTAATGCAGGGAATGAACCTCAGCTTTGCAAATATGACCCCACGGTGCTTTTCTACAAAAGCTCTGGCTGGATTGCAGCAGGGTCATTGCTCTTTCTACTCACAGCTCCATCCAACAGGCAATTCCATCAAGGGCTGGATCTCTCCCCTTGCAGAGCATTACTGATTGCAGTCACATAAGCCTTCAGGATCTATTGAATGGATCATTGCCCTTCCTGGGCACATGCTTTTCAGTCTGAACTGTCTCAGTCTGCTTGGTGTTGCTTCTCCTCTTCAGGAGGTTGGCTTTCCCATCCCACATAGTGTTTGCGAGGATGCAGGACATGTTAGAGAAAACGTTTTGACATTGCTATCAAGGGCTTCCTCTGAAAGCCAAAACTGCTAAACTGGGTACAAGGTCTTGTCTGAAGAGAGTACACAGCTCCATGCCACAATCATACAGGCCGTCAAGGACAACATGGACAAATGCAGAAACAGCCATGCTTTCTTGCTTTTTTTCTTGGCTATATGGACACAGAATCACAGAATGGTTGAAGTTGGAAGGGATCTCTGGAGATCATCTATTCCAAGCTCCTTTTTACCTAGAGCACATGGCCCAGGATTGTGTCCAGGTGACTTTTGAGTATCTCCAAGGATGAAGATTTCACATCCTCTCTGGGCAACCTGTTCCATTGCTCAAGTCACCATCATCGGAAATGTATTTTTTGTCTCATATTCACATAGCACTGCCCGTGTTTCAGATTGTGCCCGTGGTAAACAGAGCTGTAGGAGTCCCCAGAGGCAATGTTTTAATTCCTATCCTTCCTGTGAGACCTGCAGGTGGATTTCCAGGCAGAGGGAAACCCAAACCAGGAACAAGTAGCCAGAGACAGCAAAGTCAAGAGTCAGTGGAGATAGAGCTGTCAGGAGGGCAAAGGCAGCACAGGGCAGGATTGCTGGGGAAGTCTCCAAAGCAAATGATGTATCAGGCTGGTAATCTCCCAGGGCACAGCAGCAAAGAGTGGAAAGTCCCTGGCTGGCTCTTGGATGTCTGATAAAGCAGGCTGGCCATGTGCCTGCTGAGGATGCACTTGCTTGTGGATCATTTTTTACAGGAAACAGAGGGGAGAGGCCTCAGGAAAATAGTCAGAATGATGGGAAAACAAAGGAGGTGCCAGGCACAGCCACAGTCCTAACCGGGCTCTTGAACTACATGGGGAAGATGCTGCAGAGCTCCCAGGGAGCAGGTCTAAGGAGCTTCTGGCCTGTGGAGCAGTAGTCAAACTCCTCAGGGTGGCTACACTGCTGTGCATTAAACACAAGCTCCAGCTGGGCAAGTTCCTGTGCTAGTGGCTGCTGGAACCTGGGAGGGAATAACGGAGAGGAATAATTCTGCTTTGTTCTGTTTCTTGGGATTTTTCTTATGTAGCTAGTAGACAACTTCTGCCCTGACCCAGAAGAGCCATCCTTAGGCTATGTCCTACATCCTTTCTACTGCTACATTTCATCCTATATCTATTACACTCATTTCTTCCAGTAGGCTACCTGACACTGAATTATCAGTGAATGTCATTAACCTGCTCCCACATTTTTTATTATTGTCCCACATCCAGCCCCATCAGGTTCCCAGTTCAGAAATACAAGGATCCTAATTACTGCCTTTCAAACCACCCTGCTGCAGCATCCTGTCACCCGCCGAGTTATCCACCTCCGTCATTAATCCTCACCTCCTCTGGTCCTGCCAAATCCAAATGGCATCTCCGCTGCAATCTTGTTCCCACTCCCATGATGTTCCCTTTGGGCAGAGCAGCTATGTGGGTAAGTGGGAAGATTTGGTTTCATTAAGGTATAATTAGAACGTGCCAGGACAGCACAAGGCTGTGCAGGATCAGGTGTAGCTCTTGTGTGGGCAGCAAACACATGCAGGCTGAAGGGGGGACCTGTTGCATGTTGGTGCAGAGATGTTCTAGGAGGTCAATGATAATAGGGGGTCCCAGGAGAGCAGGAGGGTCTGTGCTTGGGAAATGGGTACCAGAAGTGCTAGGCTAGCAGAGTGCTGCCGGGTGGCCATGTCCTTGGTCCCTAGGGGATTTTCACCTACTGAGTGCTTGTCACATCCTGAGGAAGAGGAGTGCTTGCAGACGGAGCCACAGGCTTTGTCTGCGAGGCACAATGCTGGCTCCTTGACCTGGTGTTTTGCAGGGCAAGAACTCCCCTGGTTCCCAGCACTGCCAGAACAGTGCTGAGTTGAATGATCTGGCTTCTCCAAAACATCTCAGACAGTAGAAAATTTTTAAAAAAGCCAGTCTGCCACTGGGAAAGAGAAGGAAGGCACCGCTTGGCCTCTTCTTCCCTTTATTTGGGTGGGCAGAGTCCTAGGTTCTCCATCAGCTGTTCCTGGCTGTGCACATGTGTCTATCCTGGAGCCTGCCAGGACATGGGAAGGACTGTTCCTGACAGCATTCAGCCATCCAGGGGGACCAGGGCTCAGGGTGTGATGGATGAGGTTGTGCAGGCTTTTGTGCACTCCCTGCGCTACTCTTTGCTCATAGTGATGGACCCCTCTTCTCCATACAGTATAGAAATGATTTATACCTGCTGCTGGGGGAGGTTGAGGTAGCAGGGCTGGCATGGAGTTTATTAGCAACCTGGATGACATTCGGAGCTGACTGTCACATGGAAAAATGCTGCTGCGTCACCATCCTGTATCAGTTCAGTCCTGCATGGACCCTTTCATCTGATGCTTGATGCCTCCCTCTAGATTATGCTACGTCCCATGTTGAGGAATCGAGGTCTGGCATCACGCTGGTGCCCCATAGATAGTCCCTGTGTCCTGGAGCGTGGTTGTCCAATTGCCACCAGATTGTGTGTGAGGATGCTGAAAGGCACTTGGTTTACAGTTGGATAAGGCCCATGCACAGCCCATAGCAAGTGCAGGCAGTGAATAATTCGCAGCTAATCAAGGATGTTTTTCAATGAGCTCTGAGCCATGCACAGCTAATGTCTCACCCCGGTGCTGTTTACCTCTATGGCAAAATAATCTGCTGATTACACAGCAGTAGATTAAAGGGCTCTTAATGTCTTTATTGGGTACAAGATACACAAACTCAGTCTGGTAACAGTCTTCAAAAAAAAAAAAAAAAAAGACAAAAGGGTAGAACTAAATGATCAAGGGAGAACTCCGGGCATTATCAGCCTTTGTATAATGTACTCAGGCTTGCAGATTGCACAGCTCTGCATGTATTCGTTTAAAGTCACAATATTATACGACAGGTTCATATCCTTAAAGGAACATTTACAATCCCACCATCCCTGCCCTGGTCCTCCCTCCTCTCACGTGGTGTCAGCCAGGTAAGTCAGTGGTTGCGTTTTGCAGGAACACTGATGGCTCCTCTCTCATGGAGGATGCTGAAATGACATTAGGGGCATTGGACTGCAGGGAAGAGAGGCTGCAATGGCCATGCTCACATGTGCCCAGGTGTCTGTTCAGGGAAGTTCTCCAGCTGGCAAAAAAGCCCAGATCCTAAAGACACCAAGAGACCATTTCCTTGGTGGCAATAGGAGTGAAGCTTGGCTGGGCAGCACCCTCCTTGCCATGCTCTCTTTGGGTTCTACTGTTGGCCATCACCATGATCCCTGGCCCTCTTTGGTGCAATTGTTCTTTCTATTTTCCGCACTTCATGATACCAGCTCTGCTTTGGGAGGGGATTATTATTAAACTGGGGAATTACAGTAGTGGTGGCACTGTGCCGGAGTATGTGCCGGGAGCTTTCATTTCCCTTTGGCCCAGCAAAGGCAGCAGGTCCTTTCAGAGATTTCTTTCCTTTGAAATGGTTGCCCCATTCCCAGTGGCTGCAAGAGGAAATGAAAGCAAGAACTTTCAAGTATTGGTACTCTTTTTTTGGGCCTCCCAACCTCTGTCAGCCCTTAAATCTCTTATGGCCTTCCAGGAAGTCCTACAGAGCAGAAAGAACTATATCAGTGAAGCAGATCTACAGATCATCCACCAGAGTTTGGTGGCTCTGCCTTGGACCCTCAGGCAACAGCTTTCACACTGCTGCATTTAAAGGACTGTGCAGAAAAAGGATAGACCTAAACGTTATTGATTGCAGAACTTGATCCTGGAGCAGAGCCCAAGTGCTTTTGCAACAGGAATAAACAAGCACAGCTGAAAAAACGCAGGAAGTAGCGGCCACTCTCCCACCACAGAACCAAGCCACAGACAATGTTATCATCTCCTTTGTCCTTCCTTAATTTTAAGGCCTAGGTCCTTGCTGATGTACCCTTCTATAGGTCAGCGCAGGACGACATTTGAGCAGTGATGTCATATGAACGATATTAGGTTTCCTTACGTTTGTTCTTCTGCGTTGGGCTTATCCCTATAGGCTCTGTAGCTCAGCAGTCATCTTTAGCTGCGGTATGAGCAGGAGTCTAAGGTCTCCAATACATTAAGCTGTGAGGATGGGAGTAAAGGAAGCAAATATTCCCACATGCTGGAACACCATTATCTGAGGCTGAAAAATTCTCTGCACCAATCCTGGCAGGTTTTGGCCCAGATCAACTAGGTTTGTGCCAAGCAACTGCCAGAGGCCAAGCACCTTTCCCAGTGGGCAGCGTGGATGCAGCTAGGGAGGGTGAGAGACTTGAATAAATCGGAGGCCAGCTGTCCCATGCCAGTTAGCCCCTGGGCCAGAAAGCAGTCCCAAGCACAGCTGATTCCCTAGAACAGATGTAGCTGGAGCATCCCTGCATTTTTCTATATCGTCTGGTTTCTGCATGATGCTTTCAGCTGGGCACCAAGTATGTTGTGGCAAGTTACTGCATTTAATCCCCTCAGAGACTGCAAGGAAAGTTATTTTGGCCTGGAGCTGGACCATCCCTGACCTCTGGGCACAGAAAGCTTATTTCCCTAACCTGCTCAGCAACCCGGCCTGCTGATGCCACCCATCTGTCACCTCCTGAAGGCATCTGGATCATCATAAAGGGGATGAACATCCCCATGATCCCTCTGCCTCTGTGGCCACTGCCCCTCACCACAGGCATGGCTAAGAAACCATGGGAATCCACAATGAGAAGGATGCTGGTCCTTGGCCGGAATAGCTTGGTGCAGCTTCACCGGCATCTCTGAATCGTGGTCTGCTTTCTGCTAAAGGACATTCTCACCCGGCAGCACCAGGGGAGGGATGTGGATGGCGCTCAGTATGTAACTATGTATATAGTATAACCATGTGGTATAGCTGCTCAGCTGGCCCTGTCACTGGCCTGCTGGTTAGCTTAGGACCAGTCAGCACCACAAGCAAAGCAGGCTCCAGCCTCCAGGAGCCTGGGAGTTGGGGAGAAGGCAACATGAAAGGACTGAGGGGGTTCCTGCTGCTCATGCAGCTTGTCACCCGTCACAGATGCCACATAGAGGCAGAAAGTGCTTTTGCTTGGTGAAAGCCACCCAGGATTAAAAGGCCAGGACCTTAAGCCTCCAGGAAAGGATTAGACTGGAAAGCTGAAATTAGACGCATCATAGCATCGACTTGATGTCCTTAGGTAAAGGGAATTACCTATCTCTCTGTGTCCTCAGGTCAGGAATGGGGTGGAGTCAGTAGCCAGGGACATGTGGTCAGGTTAGTAGAGCAGGGCAATATTCAATAGCCTGGGGCATACCAGCGTGGTCTCTGATGGGCTGTGCAGGCATGCAAAGCAGGTAAGTGTTTCCTGGTGGATCAAACCATTCTGGATCTGTAAATTAGACTGCCTGGAAAACTGCAGCTGCATGTGTGCTGAAGAGCTTTTGCTCTCCTGCCTTCAGAGATGGTGACATTGGTATGGGGAAGCTTCTAGCCACAGCGACACACCACAGCCCATGGTGTCCATGGTGTCCCAAAGTCCCCAAACACCAGGACATGCCAACACAAGCACTGGAAGGGAGCCCAGCAATCCCCTGAGTGAGGCAGAAGGGCTTTTCACTTTGTGCACTTGCAGTACAGTGGTCACTGCAGTGGGTCAGTGGGTTTAGCTGAGGCTTGCTGCCCTGAGCCACATGCACTCTGGCTTCTTAAAAGTTCCCAGTTTCTGTTTCCCAGTCATCCACCTCCTTTCATTTTTTAACATTTTCTCTTTGACTTTAAAAAGTCCCAAGGGGGACTTCCCAATCCCCACTGAGGAAGAGGCAATAATCCCTTCCCGTAGGAAGCATCCAGGAAGCCTGAAGGGCCCAGAATAAATGATATCAAACAACATTCCCAGGCAGGAAACGTTGGAGGCAACAAATGGAGCCGATGCTGCCAGGAGCAGGCCTCCTTAGCACTTGTGGAGGAAATACAGCTGCTGCTGTTAGTTCATTAACGTGCTGGGTGGTTCGTAGGAATGGTTCCTCTTATAGCCATGCTGGGAGCGCACCGCGAGGCACCTTCACCACGCAGACTGTCCCTTTTCTTCAGTTGTTTGCATTTCTTGATGCATGCTTACAAACACTGCAGAGTATTAGAACCCCCAGCTTGCCATAAAAACAGGTGGCACGCTGCTAGCTGCCAAAAGTCCCTTTATGGATCCAAGGAGTGGGTCCAAGTGATCCAAGGAGCACTTCAAGTGGGGAAGATTTACTGCATGGAACTGCTCTCCCTCTGAAGATGCTGCCTTTCACTGGAGCCATGTGTACGACAAGACAGCCAGAGATCTTTGTTGAAGACACAAAATCCTCTTCTGGGACTTTTCTTTCCCTGCAGGAGAATCAACCTACATGTTGGCCCAGGGAATGCCTAGATTTACATCTTACAATGTAAGATTTACATTCAGGTCCTTTGCTCTTGGATGGTGCTGGAGGTTGTTGATCCTGTACAGGGGCTGAGGTTGTATCCTGCCACAGCAGCAGTCTCCTTCATGGGACAGGCACAGCAGATTGATATGATGCATTTCTCTCCATTAGCATTAGATCTGCTCAGAGCAGATCTCAACATTGCTTAATTGACTTGATTTGTCTGCATTAAACATTTGCTATCTATGTATGACTCTTTCATTAACTGTGAGGAATCATGTATAGCTGCACAAAGATATTGCAGTGGCGCCAGAGCCAGCAGAAAACTCTCAGAAAACTTCTGTCAAGGTTAATACCAGAAACCAGGAGATAATCTAGGGTGAAGTTTAAACAAACATGCACAAGTTTGGAAATACACTTGGGCTGGCAAAAAGTATCAGGCAAGTGCTCACATCCACCTGCATGGCCTTCATTCCCTCCGCCTTCATTTATACAGCAGAATTGCTTGCACATCGACCTGGGGGGTTGCAGTCATGCAAGCAGGAATGAGCACACATTTGGCTTATGGATCAGAGAGCACTTAATTCCCAGCAAAGCCTCTGGATTTGTTTAGTTTTGTGGCTGCCCTGGAGTTCAAGCTGTTAGCCGTGGTTAACAAGATGTGTCTCTTGTATATGTATTTGACACTCAGACTCTTAAGGGTGAAGGACGGATCTCCTGTGATGGGGGCAAAACCAGGCGGTGAGGAAATAAAAACTGTTTAAGAAATTCGGAGAAACAAGCTGGCCTCACAAACTTGAATTGTTCGGTTTTTAGTCCTTTGGAACTGCTCTTTCTTTGTGTCACTCAGACAAGGTTTGGATTGAGAAAGACCTTTGCAAAATGGAAAGTCGAGGCCTCCCGTTTCAGAGCTGTCACGGTGAATCACTGCAGCCCGGCTCCCTTCGGAAATCACAGCGGAAAGTTCTGACACTTCCCAACTTTCTCCCCGCATCCAAAGTCTCCCAGACTGACTGCTTGCAAACCGCACGCAAACGTCACCTGGCGCTAACCCCACTGTTGTCCGAATGGCTCCAGACTCCCGGGGTGAATCCAAGGCGCCGTGTGGGGCAGATTTGCCCTCGTCCCGGGAGCAGCTCTGGGATGGCTGCCAGGCGGCTCCAACCAACCCAGCCTTTCCCGGCCTTTTTCCCCAGTCTGGAGCGGCTGTCCCCTTCTTTGCTGCTGCCAGGGAAGCTTTCTCAGCCTCTTTTCCCAGAGGAAGGAAAACAATTCCTCTGGAGGTTGTTTTAAAGGCAACGTTTGCCACCTAGTGGGAAAGCAGGGTCTGAACGGGCCGCTTCCCTGCTCGGGGCAGTGATGGGCCTGGCCTTGGCACCATTTGGGGTATTTTAGGAGCCACAGGGAGGCAGCACCATACATCTGCCAGCCCCCACTCCACAGGGGCATTTTTTAACTCCGCAGGCATAAAGAAAACAGGTTTTGAGCACCGGGCGCCCATGCCAGGTGGGGATGGTGCCAACCTGCCCGGCCCTGGCAGCCACCATGTGGCAGCAGGAGCTCCACGGGGATGCTCTGCCGGCCCCGCTGCCGCCATGCGCTGGCAGAGCGGAGGGGATGGTGCTGGGGGGGTTTGGGATGGCCGAGGGGGTGGCTGGCGGGTGTCCCCATGCATGGAGGAGGCCGCCGTCTCCATGGTGACGCGGCCTGCGGGGCCTGCGCTGCCGCCTGCTCGCTCCATGGCGGCAGGAGGGACTCGGGGGGCTGCCCGCGGCCCCGTCCTTCCCTCCGTCCCCTTCCCCACGTCGGCACCGTCCTTCTGGGGAGGGAGGCGGGCCTGGTTGCCGAGTGGCCAGGGGACATTTCCCAGCCTGCAGCACCCAGACCCTGGGCAGGCCCCAGGGAGGGAGGTAAATATTGGAGTGCTGGCTCTGCTTCTTGAAGCCTTTTACCTCCCTCAGGGGACTCCCCTGACCCTCCGCAGCCAGCCACGGCCATGGATGCTTTCATGGGTAAGGATCGTCAGCTCAGGCTCTTGGAACAGTCCCACCTGGCCAACGTATGTGAAGAGCTGAAGGAAGGGCTCTGGAGTGCGGGAGAAAGCACCATGTCCCACATAAACAGCACCGTCCAGGTCAGCATCCTCCTGGGAGAGCAGGGTCATCTAGGTCAGCATCCTCCTGGGAGACCAGGGTCATCCAGGTCACCATCTAGGGAGACTGGGGCCATCCAGGTCACCATCTTCCTGGGAGACCAGGGCCATCCAGGTCACCATCTGGGGAGACCAGGGCCATCCAGGTCAGCATCCTCATGGGAGAGGAGGGTTTGTAGCCTTCTGGGGTGGGTCTGAGCATCACAGAGACACTTGTGGTATCTCCTGGCTCTACCACCCTATTTCTGCTAAGCCCCAGGAGATCCCAGGTGTAGATGCATTTCTGCCACTTTTAGCACCTTGGCCTGGAGGTGAATATGCCAGTGTCCAGCACGTGTGAGGAGCTCGGCTGTGGCCCTGTCTGGCAGATGACCCAGTGTGAAGCAAAGGCTGGGACTGCTTGTCCTCTAGGAGGGCCCTGTGTGTTGTAACTCTGCAGAGATGCGCAAGAATCCCAGTCATGTTTGATTTTGGCCAGTCATTTTTAGGATGCAGTGAGGGACCCAGCTGCATTGGCTTGTCTCTCTGTCTGCCCTGAGAGGGTGAAATGCCAGGACCTGTCCAGGGTAATCCTGGAAACCCAGGAAGCACCTGCATCCCTCAGGTGGTAGAGGAGCACCTATGTAGTCATGCTGTACGTGACTTCTTTTCTCTTGATCCATCCCAACGCAGACAAAGCAGCTGATACAGCAGCTTTGGGAAGCAGGGGAAAGTAAGATGCAGCTGATGGGAGGAAAGCAGGTAGGGAGGAAAGGAGGATACCTTCCTCTTTCCATCTCTCCATGGAAGCACAATCCCTGTCCCTCCCCAAATCATCTCTGAGTGTTTCCTGCTCTGTTTCAGCCCCCACAGTTCTGGAGACAGCTGGAGAAGAAGATGGAGTTTATGCCAGAGCGGAAGGGGAGAGGTCATCACCAAGCAAGTGACATGGCAGCATCTAGAAGATCTGGGCCAAGCTTGGGGGAGAATTACAGGGGCTAAGGGTGGGGGTCCAGGTGCCACACAGCAGTACACAGGGTACATGGAGGGGGGATATGTAGGGGATACTCTCCTTCAAAGCGATGTGGCTGCCCGTCTTCCCCTGTTCCACCAGAGTCTGTGGCAGGTACATGAAATACTGTGAACTTTTGGTTGGATAACAGGCCTGTTTTCCGTGTAAAAAAAGGTTGGCGGGGAAATACTGTGCTCTGTGAACTCATCCAAATTGCTGCTGCTGGTTTGAGAAGGGAACAGCCCTTTCCTGACAGCATCATGAGAAACAATGTTGGGTACAGCTAAGCTGCTGGCTTGAGCCTCCTGGCAGCTCTGTGTTTGTGTGCTTGGCTCTTGCAGGCTGTGAAAGACAAAAACTACCCTGGAGGCAGGGAGGGGGCCAGACCCAGCAAGGGTAGAAAGAAGGAAAGAAAGAATCAGGCTTAATGCAGGAAAAAAATTGCTTTAGGGCATGAAAAAGAGATGTCAGTTTTTTTCCCATTCCTCGTCCCTTCCACTTCTGCTTGGATGCCGGCACATCTGGCCTGGCAGGTGATGTCCCTTGCTGGGAGGCAAGGAGCACTGTCTCCCTGAACCATGTCCATGTCCTCTCACAGCCTGCTCTCTGGCCCCTCTCTGGGCAGTGTGCTGAGGGAGACACAGCCCTTCTTTCTTGCAGACATTGATGGGAAACCCGGTGGATGCTTGCAGGGTGAAGAAAGAGGTGAGCGGGTTCAAATCCTTTGGGTTTACCCACCATACCATCCATTCTCCCTCTTGTTTCTTTCACCATCTCATCTGTCTGGGTGCCACAGTTCTGTCTGCAGGACAGTTTGGTGAGGATTGATATTCACACTCCCCAGCTGGCAGAGTCCATTTGCAGGGGGAGACTCTGGGTATCCTGGCATGGGCAGAGTGATTTGGATCCTTCTTGTTTTTCAGGAAAGAGAGAGGAAGATTGGGAAGGAGTTTGCAGGCAGATGGCAGCTAGAAAGGGAGGCAGATGAAGAAAAGTGAGTGTGTGTGATGAGGGGTCTCCAAGGAGCCAGGGGCTTTAACTTGTTAGCAAGACCCAAGGCAGGGGTATCCCACTTGCAGGTGAAGTGAAATCTATGCTGAAGGCAAAAGCTAAGCACTACGTTTTTAAGGAATGTTTGGATTTGCCATGTCCCTGGGGCAGGATGCTGGCTACGCTCTCCTTGCAGTGCCCTAACAGTATGATGTGAAAGCTGCTTGGCCCAGGGAGCTGTGCTCCTTCTGGAAACAGCCACAGAACTTGGGGAACAGGATCTGAGTCTGCCCCAGGAACCCCAGCAGCCTGAGGGACTTCATTTACTGACACCACCACAGGAAGCTGCAGTCCCTGTTATTTTTGTTACACATTTCTAGGGCAACTCAGAACACAACCCAAAATAGCCCTCCTCTCCCTTGGACAGAGGGGGATGTTTCCCCTCCTTCCCTCTCTCCAGGCTTGTTTTCTCTCTCCAGTGACAAAACTCACAGTCAGATGATGAAGATTTCCACCTTCCCACTGTGGTAGCAGGCTGTGACATTTCAGGGATGGTCTCTCAGTATTTCCTAGCCTGATTTAGCTCCTGAGGGGGCCTGCAGCTCCTCTGGAGATCCCCCTCCCTATGCACAGGGAGAATCTTTGGTGCTGAGGAAGGTGTTAGAGCATCCAAACTGTCCATTCATCAGTCCATCCATGCATCTATATGCTCATCTATCCTTGGATCCCACCTCTGATCCCACCTTGCTACTCACTGCCTATGTATGTATCCTTCCCTTTCTCCCTTGCCCAATGACCAAAATCTCTCTTACATGTGCCTGTATTTCCAGGATCTACTGGGGTTGCTTTTACTTCTTCCCCTGGCTCAGGACATGGAAGAGAGGGAAGCAGGAGCAGCCATGAGAGGCAAGTCAAGACTGTCTTGCTTTACAGCCCTGCAGTGGCTGTTCCTCTGCAAAAAGCAGGCTGATCCTGGGAATGAGGTCTGGAAAAAAAGATGATTTGGGTTCAGGGGCAGCACAGACATTTAGCAGGACCTTTCATATTCAAGCAGTTCAAGCATCACTGTACAAACATCCTTACCAGTGACATGCTGCAAGTTTTGGCCCAAATCGACTATCATTTTCTCAAGTAAGCCCTGAATGCGGCTGGGCAGCTAGCTGATCCATCCCAGCTCCCTGAGGTGCCCTGGAGGGGGCTGCCCTGTCCTAAACGGAGACATGTAGCACAGACACGATCTATTTGGAGCCTCAGTGCTGGGGACGTTTCCTGGCATGTTGCAATTCTGTCTTTAAATTTTGGGCCCATAATGGGCTTCGCTGTCCCGTTTTCCTCCTGTTGGGTCTTGGCTGCTGCCTGCTCCATGCAGGAAAGTGGGACCTGTTCCCACTCCTTATATGTGCATCTTGGCTTGACATGGCCTCAGCACCCCGAGACCAGGGTCTTAATCTTGTTCCTACACATCTCAGCACATGTCTGCCATAGGGGAGGGTGGGATCTTCCAGCAAGGCAAATTTGGCAGCCTCTCCGTCTGCTCTGGGCAGGGTGCATCCAGACAGTGCTCCAGTCTGGAGCAGGAAGCCTCCTGCTAGCTTAGTGACTGCAAGCGTGAGCCCCTGGAAGGCTTGAGCCATGAAGAAAGTGCCCTAGCCCAGAGGAAAGGGAGGGAAAGGGAAAAGGGAGGAGAAGGGAGAAAGGGTGGGAAAGGGAGGTGCCATCAGGTTGGGACTGTTTTCATGTTTTCTTCCTCTTTTCCTTCTCTGCAGCTTGGAACTGGATTTTGGCACCTGGAACCCACTCTGTAAATCCCAGATTTCTATGTACTCAGCCCTCCCCTTGTATCTGGTGCAGAGGAGAGCCACGTTCACTGGTGTTCAGGGCCAGCTCACACACCGCCCAGGCAGCTGGGTTCCCAGGGCATGCAGCACCTGACATTAAACATCCTGATCCCTCAAGCACTGAGCTCCCTGCTTCCTTGGGCTCCCAACTTGGCCACGTGTCACATCTTTGGGATGCTGGTGGGAGTATGAACATCCCCCTCAGCTCTAGGCCAGGCCACCTGAAAATCTTCCCTGAGCTGCAAGGATCCTGCCCAGCAACAACTGGGTGTCCCCACGTCCCAACTGAGTCCAAACACACTATGGCACTAAGGAAGGAGAGTGAGGGCTTGGCATGGGGGGCAGCAGAACTCTGGGTCCCCTCCAACCATCAGTCTTTATTTTGGAGATTGCAGAGGATCTGAGCCTGTTCCTCACCCCGAGGAGGGCTGAGTAGGGTCTGGGTGCACACGGCATTTCCACATCTCCATTTGTAGACCATCAGCTCCCCCTTTCCAGAGGGGTCTGTGCACTGGGGTCGCACACATGCACGTGCAGGGAGAGCAGCCTTTCCCGTGCACCCACCTGCACTTGCCTGCGTGGAGCAGGCACCCTTTGCCTTCTGCATGTGCCAGGCTCCGCTCATCTCTGTGCCACTCTGGCCAGCAGCAATTCCTTTTCCTCTGGATCAAGACTGGATTTTCTGAAGGAGTTTGTAAGCAGGGTAGGAGGTGGGGGCCAAGGCTGCCGGCTCACATTCTCCCATTCACTAGCCAGTGCATTCCTGTGTCAAGAGCAGGCGTCTAAAACCAGCACCACGTGCCAGGAAAACACTGGAAGTTGTTGCAAACACCGAAGTCATGGATATGGGGTGGATACTGCATGTGTTCAACAGCACCCTATGGACAACCAGAGTCCTGATTCCCTCCACAGCAGTAGGGAAGGTGGGATCTGGGGGTGATAAGAGGTGATCTCCAAGCAGGCAGGGCTACACGTGGCCTGCTGGGGACCAAGGAGACAAGGGTGACCGGGGCATGTGGGAGACACGGTCCGGGCTGAGTCCAGCAGCTCCAGGTACACACGCATCCCTCCTTCCCAGTGCAGGCCCCAGCCAAGCCCTGTGGTCGTGGGGATGCCAGGATGCCAGGACGCTGGTTTCAGCTGGGCACATCTCAGTTGGGCACCAGGAGGAGGCAAAGGCAGCGCGACACGGCTGGAGCTGCCATGAACTGGGACATGCTCGCCAGGCGATGGGGCTGTTGCGCCCGGAGATGCACGCAGGACTCGCTCCCTGTATTTGCCTGTGGGTGCACACAGGGCCCTCCCCAGCTCCGGGACCTGCTTTGCTCGCCTGGAACAAGCCCCGCTCTCACCCTGGTTTGCTGCCATCACACCCACAGCCAGGCTGGAGGACTGGCCCTGCATCTCCCCCACCCAGGCTGGAAGTGCTCGCGAGGGCTAGCGAGGAGCCCGCGTGCTGCAAAGCCCAGCGCTGACCGGGCAGCCCCGACGTCCCAACACCCAGGACTGTGGCAGAAGGGGCACTGAGATGGGGCAGGATCAAGGAGGGAAGCCCAACCCAGCCGTTGCACAGAGCCTGTGGAGAGAGAGGCCTCCTTGCTCCTGCTGCAGGCCGGGTGCACGGGCAGCCCTGCGGAGCAGCCTGGAGTGACCCATGTCCCCTGCCAGGCTGGCCACAGGGCAGAGCCCCTCCGGCGCCCGTGCGCTGGCTCCACTCCCGCGCTCCCGCGCCAGCCAGCGCCGCTGCTGCTGCTGCCTGAATTTCCATCCAGCCCCATCTGCAGCTCATTGGAGCCGCTGGCGCTGAGCACTGGTGCTGCGAGGTGCCAACACATGGAAATGATTATGGGGTCGCTCGAGCAGAGAGGAGGGAGCCGAGGCAGCCCACTGTGAGCAAGGGGGGCTGTGCAGAGGGGCTGTGCAGGGCTGCTATGGGCATGAAAAGTGAAATGCCCCAGGCAGGAGGCTGTAGCTGCCCTGGGGCACATCCTCATGGCTCTCCTGAGGGGCAGGGCGGCTGCAGTTGGGCAGAGTCCTGTCTTTTTGGGGTGTCCTTCCCCTAAAGACTCCTTAGTTTGCTGGGATATGCAAGGCTTGCATACAAGGACCATCCTCTTCTGCAAGGGCTGGGCAAGGCGAGGGTCCCTCTCTGCTCAGCAGCTCCCTGGGGAGAGGTTGGAGCGAGGGTGCCCTGGTTATCGACCGGCCACGTGTGACCTGCAAGGGCCATGTGTCCCCAAGCTGCCATCTCTCCTCTTGCCTGCCACCTCGCACTTCTCTCCTGCTCCTGCATGACGTGCAGAGAGGTCTGGCCCAGGCAGCGCCAACACTACCCCCTTTATTGGGATCACTGCTCCGTCCTGCCCCGGCCAGGGGCAGGGGAATGAGGAGCCCGTCTGGCGGCTGGTGACTAGTGGGCACCGAGGGGACAGGCTGGCGGGCAGGGCTCAGCTCTGCTCTGTGCTGATGCCCACAGAGCAGCACCCCTGGCACCCTGCGCCCACAGTCCCCTTCCACGCGGCGCTGAGCAGTGAAGCGGGGCTGGCTCGGTGCCCCGTCCCCGTGTTGTACCGCAGCGCCCGGCCACGGGGACTGTCCACGCTGAGTCCACGGTGTGTCCGGCCGGTTCCCGGGGGCACGGGCAGCCCTCAGAGCACAGCCCCGCTCGCTGGGGTCCATCCTGTGCCCCAACGGTGCTGGGCCGCAGGCAATGTCCAAAGCCAGGCCCTGCTCCGGGCGGCGGGAAGCCCTGCGGGGGCCAACAGTGGTGTCGAGTCCCGTATGCGGGTGAGTAGGTGCTCAGCTGGGGGAGGCCAGGCCTCACTACAGGATCTGAGCCTCTGCAGAGAGAGGGAGAGGAGGCAGACAGCGTCAGAGCAGGGACAGCCCCGTCTCAGCCCTTCCTGGCGGGGCAGGACTCGGAGCTGTCCCGCACACGCGGCCGCAGCCCCAGCTCGGCACTCACTCGGCAGAGCCTTCAAGCGGGTGGCAGCAACCAAGAAGTTGTGGGGTTTGGTCTCGTCCTTGCCATGTTTCCTCACTCGGAACCTGGGGACAGAGCAGTGTGGCTGAGAAACCCAAGCAGCCCTGCCAGGGCACAGGGACAGCAGTGCCTGCACAGGATCCCCGGAATCCCCCAGCCCTGGGGCTCCTGGGATCCCCTGGGATCTCACGGCACATCCCGTCCAGCTGTGCCCAGTGGGAGAGCTCCAGATGGGCTGGGACAAGGGCAGGGACCAACCGCACAGCCACAGTGCTGGCAGAGAGGGTCACAGCAGTGGCTGGATGACAGGAGACTTGTCAGAGCGGGACTGAATCCAGTGCAGCAGTACCCAAGGGCAGGATTCGGGCAGAAAAAGGTAGATGAAGGGATCTCAGTGCTGGCTGCAGAACATATGACATGGGGAGTTGGACGGCACATTACCAGTGGCATCATTTTGGGGGGATAGAGAGTAAAGTCCACCAGGCGTGGGCCCCTCAGGAAGATCCCAGCAGGGTGGCACACGCGGCCAAGCCTCCCCACGCTGCTTCCTCTCCCTGGTTTCTGCCTGGAGCAGCTCCAATAGTGGAGTCCAGCAATGTCCCTCGCACTGAACCACAACCTACCAGACGAGGATGGTGATGACCAGAATGGCAGCCAGGATGAAGAAGGCGAAGATACTGAGGGAGACCAGGATGGCCGTCTTCTCCAGGGGGTCGCTGCGATCTAGGACACGCAGGCAGAGACAGACCCATCACAGCCGAGGGGTGCCAGAGCCTTGCACCCTGCAGGGACCCTGCAGCCCGGAGCAGCTGGGCAGGCTGGTGCTGGGGTGGACCCTGTCCTCCTTTGGGGCATGCACCCACCCTGGAGAGCTGCTGGACCCCAGGACATCCACACACCCCACCGCCCTCCATGACCCAGAGAAAGGAGCAGCAAGGACTTGCAAACTCCATGCAGAAACCTCCCTAGTGAAGTCCCCTGAAGATCCCAAGGGGCTCCAGGACCTGCTCCTCTGCAGCTTGCACAGCAAAATGGAGAGATGCAGGAATGGGGTCTCAGAAGATGGGACCCCTCCTCTCCTGCTCTCAACCATAGCCAGCAAAGCACGGGCTATCCCCACTCCTGGCCAGGAGCTCCCGGCTCTACTCACTGATGGGCTCAGGATTGGGAGCCTGTGAGGGCTCCTCAGCCAGGTTCTCCAGGCTGGTGTCTGTAGTGGTTTCTTCACTCACCACGGTGGCAGGGTCTGGAAAGGCACAGTGCGGACACCAGTGAAAACCAGCCACCCTGCCTCAGTGGACCTGAGAGCTGGGCATGGTCACAGGGCTTCAGGAGCTGGGGTTTGTCCTGGGTGGTACTTGAGGAAGGAGAGATGTTGGAGGGAAGGGGCTGGAGAGGGGCAGTGGGGATGGAAGGTGCAGCCCTGCAGGATGCCGAGGGCTGCAGACAGCCCCTGTCTCGCACCTCTGACTGGCGTCGCCCGCACCTCCGCGCTCCACTCGCTCCAGTTTCCTGCATCCAGGAAATCCTTGGCGCTGACCTGGACCACGTGCTCCAACCCTGCGAAGGCATCTGTGATCACCTCGGAGAGGTTCACCGTCTCCACCTGCGTGGCACAGAGGGGAGCCGCTGGGCACACAGAGACACCTCCCCAGGTGTCCCCAGGACTGGGTGACCTCCCCAGCCCAGCTCGCACCCGTCACGTGTCCCCAGCCAGGCCTAGACCCTACCCTGCCCTCCCTGTGCCACGTGGCTCTGCATTCGCGTCCCCTCTGCTTACCACGGACCAGGAGCGGTGGATGACGGGCCGGTACTGGAGCCGAAACTTGAGCTGGAAGTGGGGCTCCTTGGGCCAGGACGCGGGGTACCTCCAGCTCACATGGAGCCGCCGCGGCGCCTGCGGCACGGGCTCCACCACGAGGCCTTCTGGAGGGTCCGGCTTGACTGTGCAGGAGAAGACACGGAGGCTCTGTCACGCTGTGACGGGATCTCCTCCTGCGGGAGGGCGCTGGTGCCCGGACTGGCGGCCCCGCGGGCATGGAGAGCACGGAGGGCACTCACTGATGGCCTGCATGGTGATATCGAGGAGGCGGAAGCTGGAGCCCAGCGGGTTCACCTCGGTGACGTTCAGGCGGTAGGAGCTCCAGAACTCGGACTTGTGAACGGTGCAGGTGCCGGCGCGGGCTGGATCCTGCAGGCACGGCCCCACGGGCCCATTCCTGTTCCTGCCGACGGCGTGACAAGGTGGTGGCTGCCCCGCCGTGCCAGCTGCTCTGCCGCAATTCCCTGGCACCGCTCAGGAGGTGCCAAGCGGGGAAGCCCCAGGCAGGGGCAGGGCAGGTTCCCTGCTCGCAGGAGAGCTTGGGGTGACGCTAGGGCAAAAGCAGATCCCCCCACCCCGCCATACCCCAGCTCTTCCCTCTAAGTGTGGCCAAAGGGACCCTCATTCCAGCCCCCAAAAGTGCCGCTCTGGAGGGTCCTTCCCTGGGGGAATCTCTTCTCCCCACTCCCCCTTGGCTTAGGCAGCTTGTTCCCCCACTGGGGTCCCCATCCCCAGACTCTGGTGACCCCACTGAGGACCCTGGCAGGGCCATGGGGCTGGGGCGAGGGCTGGGGTCAGTCCTACCTCTGCTTCTCTTCTGTCAGCGACTTCTTCCTGTCCACGGAGAGATGGTAGAGCAGGTGGTGAGCCAAGGGGGAAAGGGAGGAGAGCGTGAAACCAATCCCACTGTGACCCGGACAGGGGACAGGGTCCTGCAGCACCCTGGCCATGGGGGCTGCTCTGGTCCCACTAGCTAGTCCCAGGAGCGGGATTTTGCTGGAACACTTGCACGCCAGGAGCCACAGGGCACCCAGGGGTGCTCCCCAGTGCACAGGAGACGGGTGGGCTCAGCCAGGTGCCCAGGGAGCTGGCGAGATGGGGAGGCAGTTCATGCACCTTGGCAGGGACATTGGCCCCACCAGCCCTTGGCACTTGCCCTGCCTCAGTTTCCCCTCTCCGTGCCGGGGCCTGCAGGCCGCTCCATCACACTGCAGCAGAAGGCTGCAAACAAAAGCAGTCCGGGAGGGCTGCCGAGGCCTCCTGTTATTTTCCACTCGCCGGCAGCTGGCTTTGTTCGCTCCCTCCACTCCGCTCCGCTCCAAAACAGCCCTGCTGCTTCCCAGCGCCAGCGCCGCACGGCTCCAGCTCCCTGCACCGAGCAGCCCCGCAGCTCCCCATGCCCACGCGCCTGGCACCGGCAGCGGGGTCCCCTTGGAGCCAGCGCGGGGCCGGCAATGGCCAGGAGAGCCCGGCGCCCGAGTGCGTGTGCCCTGGAGCAGGCGCCGCTGCTCAGAGCGCCGCTCTGCACGTTTTACGGGCTCCGGCTGCCTTCAAAGCAAGCCTGTAATTTGGCCCGCCGTGGTAATTAGAAGCAGGGAGGCTTCCCCGGCTCCTTTCATCCCCGAGCACGCCGACACGCTTGACAGCTTGCAGACGACCCGCTGCTTTTCTGCACCGCTTTGGGTGCTGGCGGAGATGTCCCTGGGGAGGCAGGGTGCCCGTGACGGCCCCTCAGGCTGCTCGTGGGCCTCCCTTTAAATACCCCCCCACACCCTCGATGCAAGGGCTGAAGCGCAGCCATGGTGCTGGGGCACAGCTCTACAGGACCCGCTGCAGAGCTGGGCTGTGGGTCATGTAGGACTGGATTCTCTCTGGCCGGGAGGGCAGGGCTCACCCCATCCAGCCCCTCCACCAGCCCTCACCTATAGGTGGTGATGTATCTGGTGGGGAGGAAGGTCTCGAGGCTGGAGGTCCAGGAGCAGGAGAAGTTCTCATAGTCGGAAGCTCTGCAGGACACAAAGGGCACCCCGGGCAGGTCTGGGGGCCGGGGAGGGGGGCAGCGTTATTGAGGGCACCCCCTGCCCCAGGCCAGAGCTGGTTTGCAGGGACACATGGGGGGCTGCACAGGTCCCCCCGTGACCAGCCCTGCCCGCAGCCCGAGGCCGGTGCCGCGCGTGCCCGTCCCCCCGGGCGAGCCGCTACTCACGGCCCAGGCGCAGGGCCACGGCGTGCAGCAGGGTGCCGTCCTCGCCGTGGCAGCTGTAGG
>VZSG01000628.1:375931-405822 GCA_013398315.1 Nothoprocta pentlandii | reverse complement strand
TCCCTTCCCTTCCCTTCCCTTCCCTTCCCTTCCCTTCCCTTCCCTTCCCTTCCCTTCCCTTCCCTTCCCTTCCCTTCCCTTCCCTTCCCTTCCCCGGCCTGTGCTTCCCTTCGCGGCCTCCATCCACCGCCTTACCTTCCTCTGTGTCCCCCACTCCACCATGTGGGAGCCTGGGAGGTTAAATACAAATAGAACAGGTGAAAAGCCCTGCTCAGCAGCACCCCCGTGCAGGGCTTTCAGTGAGGATGGAGACGGCAGCTGGACTCTTCTCCTGCCCCAGTCAGAGGCTGAAGATGCCAGTGGGACCCGAGGCAGATGGGCAGTCCCAGGCCAGGAAAGGCTGGTCGCTGCCTCTAGGTTTGTCCCAGTCCTCAGGGCAGCAGCTTCCAAGAGCTCCCACGTATCAGGCTGGAGTTTCCCTGAGGTACGTGCACTGTGGGAGGCATTGGTCACAGCTGAGAAAGTCCCAGAGATGGGGACAGCACAGAGCTGCTCCTTCCAGTGGGCCAGGGCCACAGCGGGGCTTTGCTCATGAAGAGCGCTGTTGTGCTGAAGACACAGAGGTGTCCTGTCCTACAAGAGCTTCCTCTCTGCATTTCAGGGATCTACCAGATTCCCTGGGCCCCCAGGGCTCAGGGGCTGGCACTTGTTCATCCCAAACTGCTCCGCTGCTTGTGACTGGAGCTGAATCAGCCACAGCCTGGGGGTATGTTTAGACCTTTTCCTCCAAAGCAAAAAGACTCTGCAAAGACAAAAAAAGAAAAAACTCAGTAACGACATTTTAGACAGAGAAAATGCAGAGTGGGGTAGTAGAAAGAGGGGAAATGAAGAGGATCTTTAACCAGCTGCCCACACAGCCCTTATGCACAGGTCTGACCTCCAGGCAGAGCAGTAACCCGGGAAGCAGTAAACTGCACCCATGAGCATCCCTCTCCATCCCATTATCCGTGTGCTCCCTGTCCCGCTCAGCAGCTGTGCAGACTGGCCCCGCTTGCCTAGCAGGGGGTGGCTGGTCCTATAGTCCTATAGTTGGCCCTGGCAGAGCTGAGAGGGGGCCACATGCTGCACCCCGACCCTATGCACAGAGAAGAGTGACGGGCTTTGCATGGGCTATATGATGCTGGGTGGCTCGAGGACACCAGCCAGCTCTGAGGGAAGGAAAACCAAGACACAAATGTGAGCTACAGACAGCAGAATAATGCTGGGAAAAAGGTTCGTGCTAGTTAGAGAATAAAAACACCCTTTGGACAGCAGAAGCGGCTATTTCCTCCTCTGGGATCTGCCTGGAGGCTACTGGCAAAGGAACACAGCCCCAGAGGAGCAAGCAAAGGTGTCATTCAGCACCCAACAAGGGCTCTTTGAGTTGCCCATCACGCCGTGCCCACTGGGGAGATGCTGGGATGGTTCCAGAGAGCGAAAGCCTCTGCACCGGCAGGAGGACAGAAGCCTTTCCTACTGCTCCGCTCCGAGGTCACAGACATCTCCCGAGGGTCCTTCTGGAGGAGCGGGGCTGGCACAAGCTTGGGGAAGTGCAGGAGCCCCCAGTGCCACTGACAGGTTTTGTTGTGACCTGCAGGGCCTTGGCCAGCACAGTGCGATGTGCAGCAGGTTTCATGGGGATCCCTGGGCTCACAGAGTGAGCACGGAGGACTGCGAGGGCTGCATGCAGGTGAGCAGGAGCTGGTGGATGGGTCTGTGCTGCTGCCTTTGGCTCTCCAGCATGCTGCTCTCATCCCATCACCTGAACATATGGTGAGGTGTCTCAGGAGGTTGCATTTTGCAGGAACATCCTTCAAGAAGGGCACTTTGGGTATTCGGATTGGCCCCACTGGAGGCACAATCATGCAGTCGGTGATTATTTCTGAGTGGCCCTGAGGTGCCTCTGCTTTTCCCTGCTCCAAGCAGATTGAGACACCTGGGAAAGAAGAAGCACCACAAGTTGAGGCATGTGCCTCTCCATCCCACCTACTCTGTGCACAGGGTCATAAGAACCTGAGCTAAAAGACACCACAGAAAATGAGGACCAGGCAGTTGATAGAAAGGGTCCCCCAAGCAGCGCTAGATAAGGCTAGAGGAAGCCAGAGGATGGAGTGCAGCAAGAGAGATTTAGGGGAGATGTCAGGAAAAGCTGATGTCTGCACCAAGATGCATTATCCGGAGTGAGGAGTGGAGCCTCTGCCCCAGGGCTCCGCAGTTCAGCTGTGCGTGCTCCTGTCCGAGGTGTTTTAGTGCGGTGCTGTCGGCGCTGCGATCATCTAAGGGACCTGAGCAAGTGGCAGAGGGGATATTTTATAGCGTGGCTGACCAGTAAGCACAGACAGCTCAGGGCACCCAATCCTTCAGCTCTGAAGCGGAGGCAGCAACAGGAGAATAAAAAAGAAAGAACCGAGAGCAGTTTTTCTGAGCGTGGCTATTTTTATTAATCCATCCATGAAGAAAAGCATCTATTTGGTGGGGCATAGCCAGCAAGGGGGTGCACACTCTGCGGAGAGGGGAGCAGTTGTTTATCACCAGGGAAGATGGAGAGGGAGCGTGCGGGAATGTGCAGGATGGAGGGAGTCTGTGTTGTGCCACAGAACCTGCATCTCTGGTGAGTCCCTGGGGCTTGGGCAGTTCCTGCGGGTCCTGCGTTCTTTCTCCAGCAGGGCTTGAGTGTAGGGGCATGTTTGATCCCTGGGGAGTTTGCTTCTGCTGGGGAGGTCAGAGAGGCTGGAAAGCCAGGAACAGTGCTCCTAGGGAGATATATTTTAGGACAGGACCCTCAGCCAGTCTAGTCAGGGTTGTCAGTGCCTCCGGTGTGATATGCTGCCTGGGTCTACTCTGTGCACATGCTAGTGGTTGCCGGGTGACCCCAACACATCCCTCATCCCGGGCTTCTCTCCTCCTGTCCTTCGCAGCCCCTGGCCCTGGCTCCCCTGGCCCTGCCGCTGTCTCCGTGCGGGAGAGCAGCGGGTGGACGGGCTGGAGACGGTGGTGGGAGCAAGGCCGGCGCAGCGCAGCCGTGCAAGGGCAGCACAGAGCAGAGCGGCGGGTGAGGACCCCTCCACACGCTCCAGAGAGGAGATGTGGGGCAGGGGCTGCTAAAGCCTTGCTGGCATGGGATCTGTGGTGAAGTCCCAGAGTCTTGCAGGCGGGAGGCATTACGTGCAGCAAGAGCACCCTGCTCAGGCCATCGCTGCGTCCCTGTCACCAGCAAAGCCCTTCCCTAGCTGGGGCAGGAGAAGGCATCTTCCTTGGAGAGGAGGGTGCATGGCTGCCCAGCCTAGAGCTACCTGCTCCTCCTTTCTGCATGCTGCACCAGGGATGGGGCAAGGGCAGCAAGCATGGGGTGGGCTCTAGGCCTGGTTCTCATCTCTCCCATTTGCCTGTGAAATAAATTGATCTTTGCAGATATTTCTGAAGCTTGAAGGGAGCCCGCATTAGCCATGATTTGCCCTGTGGATCACAAGGCCAATTCTTTCCTTCCACAGGGTGAGCAGGACTGGAAATGTGTCCATACCAGCAGTGTGTCCACATCAGCACTGCCAGGATGGAGAGGTGGGTCCTCCCATTCTGCTGTTGGAGCTGGAGAGGGAGCTCACCACCCTGTTGATGGGGTTTGCTGGACAATCTCACCTGTTCCAAACAACAAGGTCTCATGAAGCTGTGTGGACTTCCACAGATGCTCTACTAGGGAAGGTTTCCGGTGCAGAATGGATGGAAAGGTCATTCCCAGTTGTGCTTTGAGGGAACAGGCAATGAGATCTGGTAGCAGAGACGTGCAGGCACTATCCAAGAGCAGGTAGTCTGCTCTCTGTACCTGCATTTGCCAAAGGACACCACAGATGCACAAAGACACTGAATTTAGGTGTTTACAGACTTTTCCTTGACCAAATGATCTGGAAGTGCTCATCCTCCCCTGCAGTAACAGCATACAAGGTCACCAGAAGGCTGTCCATCTTGGCCTGTGAGTAATTCCAAGACATCTCAAGACAGAGCCAAGAAGGTTGCTCTGTCCTTGGAGGATTATGAAGGAGAACGTCTACATAGACACTGCAGCTAACTGATACCTGCTCAGGTTATAAACATATGCAGAGTGGAAACATCTCCTCTCTGAATCTGACCTTCCTTCCTTTACAGTTCCTGGAAACATTTGTTCTCTTAAAAAAAAAATTGCTCTTGGGAATACAAAATGCTGGGGGATATGGGTCTGCGTGCATTTAAACACCACGGCAAAGTGAATATCACCCCATCGCAGCATGGCACACAGATGGCAAATCACCGGGCTCCCCGCTGGGATGTGGCGCAGGAATCGCACAGCAGCTCCTGCCCCAGCTGTTGGACCTTATGCAAACACCTCCCGAGGCACGAGGCTGGGATATGGGGCACAGGAGGCAGCACTGGGGCTCTGAGCAGGCTGGTTCTGGTGCAGCAAACACCTCGTGGATGGGGTGAGCCAGCATGCACTGCTATGGGGCCCTGTTTCTGCTGCAGTGTGGAGGGGGTTGCTGATGGTGCCCGTGTCCTCTTGATCCCCTCCTGCTCTGCTCCAAGACGTTCCTCAACCTGCTACTCTGTTGAAGCATATGCCTCATCTTGCAGCCCCTCTCTATGAGGCAGACAGTGGAGGAAAACGTTTGCTTTCACTCTGTCCTTAAGCCACAGCCTCATCCTAGCTTCAGGGTGGCATGTTTCGTTGCATGAGCGAGCAGCCAGTCCTCCCAGTAACCCCAGCAAAGCCAGAGCAGCCACATAGGTGGGCAACTGCTCTCACACTCATGCATATTGCTGTCTGACATTTGGTACTAGGACTTGCCAAGGACCAGTTCACCAGGCAAAGGATATGGACCCAGAGGTGGAGAATAGGTCCTACATAATAAGTGGTCTCCTAACTCTGGCCCTGATGGGAAGTCCAGAACTTTGGAGGACAGAGGGAAGTCAACGGGCTCTCCAGATTTCTCCTTCTAGGCAATTTCCAGACTGTCACAATATTGGGAACAATTTATTCTCAGCCATCTGAATCTTTCTCAGCAGAACATACTCCCACGTCAAGGGAGTGCTCAACAAAACACACTGCTGGAGCAGAGTCCCTGGAGACCACAAGAGTCCATGGGATTTATCTCTGCAACTTATAAAAGTTTTACTACAAATCTTCTGGCCCAACTGAGCCAAGAGTTTGCTCCATAAATTACTACCAAGCTAGGGATTAGAAGCACTAAAACAGACGTACTTCACAGCTAAAAATAAGGCACGGCACAAGCTTGAAGATTTGTTCTGCCTGGAAGTTTTATTACACCCAAACTGTATGAGATAATGTGTAGCAAAGAAATGCTTAGCGGATCCATCTGCTTTTGGACACGTTTGTCTGTGCAATCACTCTGGAACGAGGCAATGAAACTGTGAAAGAAAGTAGAATTCGACGGTGTCACAGAGCACGGTAAAATTTTCTCCAGACAAAGGAAAAGGTGACTCTATTCCCTCCCTAAGCTACTCTTAGAGTAATCCCTGCAGCCTTACGAGAAACTGGATCCCTGTGCTCCAAGAGCCTGAAAGTGTCTTTTGTGTGCCCCATGGTATTTACACGTATTTCTGTAAATACCTAGTAACATATAGTATTTACAGAAAAGTAGGGTTATTTTTCACGCAGTTGTGCAAGCAAGAGGCTGGATGTGCTGGCCTGAGGGACCCATCATAGGACTGGGACAACCCAGATACTCAGCCTGAAGACCCAGAGAGCTTCTCCCTGCACAAGATGTAGCAGAGACCTTGAGCATGGGAACACGGGCAGGGTTTGGGGCTGCTTGCAAGGGGCGAACGCGGTCACCACTGGTGCTGGGTGTTGCTCTTGCTGATGGTGGCCAGTTCCCTTAGGCCCAGCGTGCCCTGCACATCACACTGCACTGGGAGGTGACTGGCATAGGCACCAACCCAAAGCACCTAGGTTGGGATCCCTGAGCCCAAAGAGGCAAATAGACCATGAGAAGGTCTTTGTTCCCTAATGGATATGTCTCTGCCCCCCAGGGACACTCAGCTCCGTGCTCGTTGGGTGATGGTACCACTGCCAGCCTCCATCCTGCCCTACCACACACAGAGGGCTACGTCTTGGGGTGTGGGGATACTCTTGGTAGTTTTCTCCACAGTTTTGGTGCAAGTATTGGAATAGGGATGTTCCTTCTTGCCTGATGGACATCTGTGCTGTGAATAGAGCCAGCACCAGTGCATGCTTGTGGCTCGTCACAATCTCTGTGCCACCTGGGTTGCTTGCTCCTGGCACCAAGGTTTCATTTGTACAATGCTGCTTTTCCTCGTGCCAGGTACAAGGAGAGAGTGCATTCCATTCATCCCACTGCTCCTGATCCCTCTGATCCACAAAGGGCAATGGTCATTCCCAGAATATGACCCCATCTTTCTCCACAGCATCTCTCTAACACTGGCGTTTTAGCTCCTATACAGACACATGAGGCACAGAGCAGTTCAGGTAAACTACGGATTTCAGAGCCTAAAATCAACCCCACATGGTCCCCTTTGCAAGACTTGGGAGTGTGAGCCTTTCTGTCCCCTGGAGAATCCTTCTTGTTTCAGGGGCACCTGTAATCCTTCTCTTGGAAGCCTTCAAAGCTAGTTGCATTCTGGGGACGGCTGCTCTTCTGGCAGGAGTGTGGGTGACTTGTGTGTGGCTACAGGTGGCACTGAAAGCCCTGGGGTTGTGTGCCCTAGGGGCAAGGCACAGGCCAGCACACATTGGAAATTGCGTTTTCTAGTAAGATTTTGGTTAAAATCTTACTGTTAAAGGGGGTAATATCTCCTGTCCTCTCCATGGCGATGCCTCTCCAGAGCTCCTGGCATCCTGCACTGGTGGGGCACTGCAGAATCTCATGCACAGGGCAGCATTTTGGGCAGGGGCTCTGCTGACAAAAACTGGCAGGATATATGAGAGAGAAAGGTGGCACTTGGTATATAGGGATCTGGCAGACCCCATCCTGCTGCTCTCCTGGCCTTGTGGGGCACGGATGTATTCAGAGAGCTCTAATGCCAGGCTGTAACACCACGGATGAGGTGTGTGCAGGACACAGTGATTGCTGCTGTCGATGGGATGAATTCCTCCTCATGGAGGGGAGTTTGCAGAGATGTTTTCCTCTCTGAATGCAGCTGGGAACGTGGTAGCAAGGTAAGATGAGGGCTGGTGATGGGGATCTGAGCTTGGAGACAGAGGAATGCAGGAACCTGCAGAGAAGAAAAGGGTGGAAGAGGCAAAAAAATCCCAGTGCCTTGGGATTTTGACCTTGCAAGCTGAGGAACGCGAGCAGCGGGGATGGGGAGGAGCGCACGTTGCTCGTGTGTGCTCCCAGCACGGGCTTGCTCCTGCCAGGGGGACCACGCGAGGCTGCAGGGCTCGGGGCTCGGCGCGAGCCACGCGGCTCCTCGAGCTGGAGCTTGCTGGCTTTGCCTCGGAGAGACGTGTTTCTGCCAGAGTGTCGCGTGACACTGCGGGCTCTGGGAGCAAAGCGCCCGTCATGGATCAGCCCCGCTGGAGTCCCCACGGCGGCACCGGGCTCCTCGGTACGTGCCCGGGGCCGCAGAGGTCTGTGCTGGTCTCGGTGAGATGCAGGCTGCAGAGCCACTCGAGGCTGCCTGTCCACATGTCCCCGGCTCCTCTGCCACCCCTGGCTCACCCCCACGCTCTGCAGTGTCACCAGGGCTCGACAGGTCGCAGCAGCCATCTCAGAAGTGACAGGAGGACACAGAGAGGCCGGTAGCCCCCAGACAGGGCCGTATTTCACTCCTGGCCCCAAGACCCACTTTGCTGGTGCTGACAGGCCAGTGCGAGCACTCTGCCAGCTGCCATCGTGTGCTCCAGTGGTCACCAGAGCCACTGCACAAGGGCCAAGACCTTGAGTGTGCCCCACGTGGAGGCCAAGCTGTGTCCAACAGCGAAGACGTCTGTTTTCCAGGCCACAGCTGCTGTCCTTCCCATGGCAATTTACTCTGCCTCCTATAATTTATTCATCCCGGGATGCAGTTTGTACATCTGCAGTATCATTACTGGAGACACCATTAGCTTGAAAATTTTATAAACTTCTGCGCAGGTGATAAGTTGAGAAGTTAAAGAGGGCTATTGCGGCAGGAAAGAAAGGAAGGGTATTTGTTCGGTGTTCATCTCACACTGGAGACCTCAGCTCTGGACGGGGTTTGGGGCAGATCTGCAGCCTGGTGTAAGTGAGGACCCCGCTGCCGGCTCCTGGGCAGCTCGTGCTGGCTCTGAGCTCACGGCTTTTGCACCCACGTCCTGGGCCAAAGGGCCCCCGGGCATCTGCGTTTTGCCCTGTGCCTCCCCAGCTGCAATGTCTCTGCACACATGACAGAGGGGTTGCAAATCCAGATGTTCGCATCTGGACATGTGTTTTTGCTAGCATGGGTGATTAAGCAAATACCCCCAGCTGCTACAGCATGGCCAGAGGCCTGGGTCGTTCTGCCTGGTGACTTGCTGGTGTCTAGTGAGGGCTTTATTGTGAGGCCTTTTATTTGGGGGCATTTTGGATAGATATATGCATTAACTAGTTTACTTGTGCTTAGAAATCTTGGAGTCCTGGCAGATAAGCTCATGCTTATTCCTTTTTAATGGCTCACAGCACTACCTGGAGCATGTCTGGGTTTCATCAAGAGACTTTTTCAGGCACAGCTCCTTATTCAGATGGGTACTGGGTGGGTGAGAGCAGTCCAGAATCATCTGCCTGCTCTCAGTTGCTCTAGTTACAGCAGGATTCCCCCAAGGAGCATGGAAAGTCCCCACCATGTAGAGGTTTACCAACCAGAACATGTGTGGGGCTTGTAGTCTGTATCCCCCTCCGGTGTCATTGCAGAAGTTAAGTCACTCCAGGTGACTGGGAGTGATTCAGAGCGATTTGGCAGTAGGCATGAAGCAGTAGCTGCACATGCAAGGTTTGGTTGGCAAGCAGGAACGGTAGCCTCCATCAGAGCCTCTGTACTTAGTCATGAATAGGAGCATAATGATCAGTTCTGGCAGGTGATGGTCTCTCTGATGGCTCAACGAGAGGGATAAACTCCCTCTCCATAAGGTCAAGGGAGATGATTTACCAAAGACGATTCACCATCCAGCTGCAGAAAGTGATGAGCTGGAAGTTTGCAGAGAGCGAGGTCACTGATGAGCAGCTCACACCAGAGACCATCCTAGGGTCTTGCAAAAAAGCCTGCCTTCTCTTGACCAGAGAACAACCTCCTGATAAGATCTTGATCATCTGGAAGACCTTTGAAGAACACAGCGGCCTTAGGAACTTAATGACCTTCAGCAACTGTTGAAGGTGAGAAGCAAGATCCTGCACTTGACTCAAAGCATCAGGATGAGCTGTGACAGAAAAAAGAGGCCCAGATTGATGCCTGCCTGAGTTGCTGCATTTTGGGTAGATGAAAGGATTTGTGACATTTCTGGGGCCTGCTGGCTGACAGCCCAGATGTCATTCAGAGAGGAATGATCTGGAGATGGGTCAGCATCTGCAAGGATGGGACAGCCAGCTCAGCGGAGACATCTGGAGGTGTTGCTTGCTTGTGCTGCTCTGGGACCTTGCTCACAATGATGCCTTCTGGAGCACAGAGCCCAAACCAGCCTGCCAACCCTGGCAGGCAGAACCAGCCTCATCTTGCTCTTCTGCTACGTGGGTTTTCTTCCCTCACATGGCAAAACTTTCAGCCACTGATGCACATCGAAAAACTCTTCTCTAATTGTTCCTGACTTCCGACTACTGCCAGGTAAACAGCATGGAAATTAGCAGAGACAAGTAAATAATTTGTAAATAATCATTTATTTATTCCTTTCCCCTCCTTTCCCTGCACAAGCAGATTGCAAGATGCCTCAGAAGTGCTTGCAATTTGGAGAGAGTTCTCTTGTGAAGCAGTTCCCATTCCCCATGAATAACTCATGAACAGATCAGAGTGAATATTAAAGGCCTGAAAATCCGGAGACTTGTGCTGCAGAGCTCAGTAAGCATTGCTCCAGCTCCTCAAACAGATGAGCTATCCAACCAAATAGCACAGGAGGATGCACGGTGCAGTAATTAAAGCGTAGGCACATTTGTTATTCAATGGGCTGCCTGTCAAGCGGGACAGGTAATGTGATCCAGGGACACAGGGCCTGTGACAGAGGGTGCTGTTCATTGTGCTGAGGGGTGCAGGAAGCCTGTGACGGGTGCTTTGGACATCATAGAGTGCAAAGTTTGCTTTCAGGGGCGATTTGGTCTTCCTGCAGAGCTATCCATGGGAAGCAAGCCCAAGCAGGCCAGCTGGATGGGGTTGGTGCTGGCTGCTCACAGCGGAGCCCTCGGGATAGCCTTGCACATCTATAAATTACCAGAGCAGTGGTAGGAGGCGTCCACAAAGGGGTTGAACCCCAAACCCACCGACAGCACAAAGATGCGCTGACTTCAAAGGGCCCAAGACTAAGCTCACACTTGGTTTTAGCCAGGTGCTCTGGGCGTTTATCCACCTTCAAGCTTAGCCACCTGCTTTGTATTATTTTCTTTAAAATATCATTATAATTCACTCAGTGTAAGGCTCCTGCCCCCCTGCCAGGCTCCTGAGGCAGGGATCCAGATCAGCGCTCCAGGAAGCAGGGGAAGTGGGGTGCAGACTGAAACCCCTGCTGCTTTTGCACAGCACAGGGAAGCCCCCCGCCAGCTCAGCACTAGATGCCTGCTGCTGGCTGCTCCCCACATCCCTAGGAGGTCCTTGGTAGGACTTAAAGACAGAGCTCACATTCAGTGTGAGCTTTGCACACCTACAGATCCAGGTACCTGCACAATGATGCCAGTTATGGAACTGAGAAGATCCCAGCAGACCCCCATGGTCCTTCAGGAGGGCATGAGTTCCTTCTAGGTGCCCTGTGGCATGTAGACCATATATACAGGTGTTCTCTGCACCCTTGGGCATCTACACAGTTGGCTGTGTGAGGACAGCTTTTGCCAAAAGCACCTGGAGAGCAATGCAGGAGGCTCTGGAACCTGCTTTGGGCTCTGTGGGCTCCGTCAGGGCCAATGAGCATGCTGGATTCCCACTGCAGAGTGGCTTTTGGGCCTTCATTGTAGAAGGCAAAGCCAGAAGATCATCCTGTCATTTCCCCATTTCTGAATAAATGCACCCTAGGAAACTCACTGATGGGCCCAAGAGATTTTTTTTTTTCTCTTTTGGTGTATTTCTCCCTCTGAAAGGTGACCAAGGAGCATTAGCTAAGAAGCATCTGGGATAGGACCTTGTTGAGTGTGATAGAGCTGAATTCCAGTTCCAGACTAGGACCCTGACTGCGGGAATGAAGTAGGTTTTCCTTGACTTTCACCTTTCCTTCTGCTGGTGGATGGGGATGGAACCCTGGGGTATGGTCCTGCTAGACCTGGGGTATGTGGGGGTATGGTCCTGCTAGAGCTTCAGGAATAGAGACACAGGCAGGTGAGATGGACACCAAAAGCCAGAGGATGCTGTGATGATGAGAAGGGAAGATCCACCAAAACCTGGAGGCACTTTTGTGCTACCAGGTGGTTCCAACCTAACCTGATGAAGGGCCATCTCCAGCTGGGCATGATGAATGGCTGTGAAAACACTGTGTTCTCCCCTTCTCTCACCTCTCCTGGTGCCTCTATCCTAACTTGTTGCCTTCATCACGTCCTGCTCCATTCACCAGACTGCAGGACCACAAGGATGGCCCTGAAGCAATGTACAGCTTGATGCAGGACCTAGCTCCCCATTGCCATATTCCCACATGCATCTGCAGTCTCTGCCCTCTCTGCCAGCCCCATGCATCTCCACTCCAAGGCAGAGCGAGATTTATCCTGTCCCAGGTGCTCCGTACATGGGGTATTAGGTCAGTCCTCATAAACCTTGCAGGGATGGAAACCCAGAACCGTTGTTTCACTTACACCCATGGAGATGCTTCTATTCCCTGGGTTCATTTTGCTGTCAGCCATGGGCTAACCCTTTGGGTCATCCAGCACCCATCCTGGTGGGCCCAGAGCTCTCCATCATCGCTTGGCCAGGGAACTGAACAGGCTGTGCTGCTGGGATGGGGATGAGGATGAGCTCTCCCAGCTCCCCTCCCTGCACCCTCTGGGTAACCCCGCTCGTGGGAGGCAGAATGAAGTCATTCTGGTTCTCCAGCAAGCGCCTCCAGCTGTCTGGAGCCAGCACAGATTGCGGGACGTGTCTGGTGACTGACGGGGCTCGAAATCCACATTTATGTGAGATGATAACAAGAGTTCTGATTTTTTTTTTTTTTATGAGTGAGGGCTAGGGGGAAGGGGGGGCCTTCCCAGGGTGGCTTGGCAGGGCTGGAGGGGGAGGTCCTGGGCTGGGGGTGGTGGTGTGTGTACGAGGCATGTTTCATCTCATTGACCCCCAGCTGCACAAGTTCTGCTCAAATAAAAGCAACATCCCGTCCTGACCGAACGGCAGGGATTAGCTGGGGAGGAGCTGGCCCACGGCTGCTGGACGCCTGTGTGGAGAGGGAAGGCAGCAGCAGGGCTCGAAGATGGTCCGTGTGGTAACAAAGCCCATGGATCCAAATGACAAGTGCCCATCACAGGAGCTCCAGGTTCAGCCTCTTCCTCAGCAAATTAGAGTCTTGGAGATACTCCACTGAACTGTTCTCTCTTTACCTCAAATAAGAGTCTAGGCCCTTCTCACTGAAATATGGCTTTTCTGGTGTCCAGTGAACACCAAGGCCATGCTCAGACACTGTTGATCATCTTGAAGAGAAGCAGCTCTTTTGGAAGGGTCTTGGAGGGGTAGGGTACCTGCACGTCACACATCTAGGGCTGGTGGAGTTTGTCCTTGAGGTCACATTGACACCTGGTTGCTTCCTAAGGGGAAGGAGAGGTCTGTGGGAAGTGAAAGCCATGTTCCTTGTGGGTCGAATGGTCCAGAGTGCAGGGTGGCCACCAACACCACATGTTGCTTGTCCTAACTGGAAAAAAAAAGGAGCTTCCAAATGGTGAGAGCCTCGTGTGGTGGGACAATCCCATCCCTGCTTCCCGCGGAGAGGGCTGATGGAGAAACCTCTCCCTTTGTGCCTGTGCGCAATGGCTCTCGCCCGGAAAGGAGGAGGGGGAGATGAGGCCTCTTTGTAACAAAATCTCGTCTGCTTGGGCCCCTTTGTTGTTATTACATTTATTTATTGATCTCCCTTGGGAAAACCTTAGCTGTGCTGGAATAGCCGGGGCTTTATTAATGGGGGTGGGGGGTGAGGGAAGAGGAGGGGGGGGCTGAGCAGAGAGCTCGGACCATCTGTTCCCACCAAAGGGATGGAGCAACAATAGCCATGTTTATAAAACTCCTCTGCAACTCATTGTGTTTGTGAAAGGAGAGCTTCCACATCAAAGGCCATTTCCGCTCCCTCCGCTCGGAGGCCCCTCTGTCACGGCCTCGCTTAACATCCTGCAAAGATCACCCCGTCTTGGCCCTTTCCTCCCCCCCAGCCTGAGGTGCGTGGTGGGGTTGCAGGAACATCACACGTGTGGCAAACGGAGGAGCATGGACCTTCCTGGCGCCTGTGAGTGACCTGGGGAGGATGCACATACCAGTCTGCTGATGCCTTGTGGCTTGGGTTTGAGTTTTGGGAGCAAGCTGCACCACACCAACCTCCACGCAACCACAGCAAGCACCTGGGACAGTATTGCCCACTCTGAAGGCCTCGGCCAGCAGTTGCTGGGGATTATTTGCCTTTTTAATGGAAAATACGGGTCAAGATGATTCCTTCAGGAAGTGATAAATCTCTGCGATAAGACATTGGGCAGAGTTTGCTGGGCTGACGTGGTGAGATCTCTAAGATGCTGAGCATTGGCAGGATGGGAGAATTATCCCCAAGCTGGTTTCCCTTCCAGAGCTCAGATCTACAGCAACTACGTCGCTATCTGTAAAGTCACTTTGGTTTTGCTAAAGCTTCAGATGTAAAAAGACATTGGGAAAAACAAGAGATGAGGAAGGGAGTGGAGTTTGGCTGTGTTGAGACTGGCTGTTGGAGCTTCCATAATGAAACAACTTTCTGTTTGGCTTTGCTCTAAACTTGGGTTAGATTATCTGTTATGATCAGACGTAAAATAAAGACCATTAAACAAGAATGAAATATTTTGACTGAATCAATATGTTGGCTTTTTCTTGTTCCTTTTTTTTTTCCACAAAACTGATCTTTATGGACAAGATGAGGGTTTACTTTTGGCTCGAAGCAAAGCTAAACGTCTTCTCTGGGATTTGGAGTTGTCAGGCAACTCCTGGTTGCGAGCCGGCCCGGAGGAGATGGGTCGGGCTGCAGGAATGGGCTGTGTCCAGCCAGCACACATCCCTCTGCCACCCTCAGTAATGTCACAGCCTCTGGGGACTTCAGTTCCTCCCGTCTGCCAGTGCTTTGTGGTGACCACAGTGTCCGGAGGGTGAATCACTAGTGGCTGCGTAACTCTGCTGGGGTTCCCATTCACTGGGTGTGCTGGAGAAAGGGAAACCTCTGCTAAGAAAGCCCTGGTCTGACCTGGGACACAACTGGAACCTCTGGAAGATGCTGCCAGTCTGCAGAAGGGCAAGACTTCACCCGGCAGCATTTGTTCTGGGGAAACACTCTTCTTGCTGCACTGTCTGATGCTGCAAGGACTGCATTCCCAGCTTGCCAGGCAAGGATTTGGAAGGCCAAGCTGGAGCCTGGGCAGGGGCAAGCTATTCTCATGCCTTTGAACCACTATTTCCATCCTGAAGGTGAAAAACTTCCCAGGGGCTATTTAAAACCTTGTATTTAGCCCCTTTGGGCTGCATCCCCCTGTCCTCCACCAGGCCACCAGCATCACCTTGAACGCAACCCCTGGCAGCTCCTCATTGCCCACCAGAGCACAGGAAGGATGCAGCTTCCACCCGGCACTTAGCAGCACCCGGCAGCTTTCCTGGGAGCCGCACATGGAGCACGAGGATCCCAGACTTCTGGGAGACACTTACATTTCATGCCTAAGCCACTGCTCCACCGCTCAGCCGCACAGCTCCATTAAGTCCCCTCCTGGCTGTCTTCTTTCCATCAATCATTCCGTCTCCGTCGAGCAGCCCAGACACCGGATCTGGGTTATAAATAAGGCAATCAATCAGAGATGCTATTAGATAAACAGAGTGGCAGAAGCCAAATTAATGCTTGGCTTTTTCTTGAAAGGGAGAAAAAAAGAGTCAATTGGTTATTAGGGGACCCTGGTGTGGTCTGGTCTGCGTGCTGCAGTTGAGTCGCTCAGGCTGTGCTCAGCTACTGTGTGTGAGTTTTGGGAGGGTTAAGGTGCTGTAAGCTCCAGCGTGTGGCTAAAAATCAGGGGATTTGGGCAAGGAGTGAGATGGTGCGTGAAAACATTAGTTCTGGAGGTTGAATTGAATGCTTTGTACATGATCACTGGTGTGAAACTGTGCCGTGCGACGCTTCTTGCATTCCTTGGCGTTGAGGATGCTTCCCCAGGGCACAGTAAAGGTGCCCAGCTCAGTGTCTGAGCTGCCAGGTGAAGCCTCTTTGGGACCCTAGGCTCGGCCCTGGTCAGAGCAAGTAGTCAGTGGGGGCTGGAGCAGGAGGCTGGAGTGGGAGCAGCACCTGGAATGGGAGCTGGGGATGTGAGGAGGTATGGGTTGGTTGTGCCTGTCCGGCCATAGCGCCATGGAGGGATGAGAAGGTGCAAGAGGTGGTCTGAAGGGGAGAGAGGGCTTCAAGATGCACATGGTGGACCATGGGCACAATGCCTGGGTAGAGGCTGAACCATTCAGGATAGAGGAGGTAAGATAGAGTCCTTTGGACCTCTTCACATGACTGAGACCCTCTTCGGGAGAGGTTTCTAGCCTTGATCTGGAGCCACTAAGGAATGAGAGAGTCACAAGCTCTTGTTTGTGGCAGTCTGCTCTTACAGTCTGTCACCTAACACTGCTAGAACCTCTGCCCTATAGAGACGTGACAATCTCTGGACTCTTGTGATTACTAGGGACCCAGAGGTATCTCCAGTGCCACCTTCTGTAACTAGGGAAGAAAACCATGTGTGGAAGACTGCAATCTGTCAGGGACATGCAGCACTATGTCTCTGCACAGGGGACCTAGAGACACACCAAAGAGCTGTCTGTTCAGGGAATTGCCCTGGTGTTTTGCTGAAGCACCACAGAGAGTGACAGTGGGGTCTCAGGTAATCCAAGGTCTTTAAGGTCATTTACCTTGCACTGAAGTTAGGGCTTTATTCAGTGTCTTCCCCGCCATACAGAAAGAAGCCCAAGGAACATGAAACAGCTGGCAAAACCGTAGGGATATTTCCAGGGTGTGATGATCTCAGCAGGCTTGGGCTCCTCTGCTGCTTGGTCTGTTCCTCCAGCAACATTCCTGCCTGCATCCCGTGCAGCATCACAGTCTGAAAGCGGTTCCTTGCTCCCCTCCTGACCCCCACCAGAGCCAGCCAGGCCTCGGGCTCGGCGTGAGGCTGCGGGTGCATCAGCAACGGCCGAAAACCACACTCAAGGTGGGATTTACTGCCACGGATGTGCTGGGGAGACGCAGGGACCCATTCCGCCCGGCCGCTGTATTGGATTTCATGTTATATGATGCACAGGTCTCTCCGAGCGCTCTAATTCCCTCTTTCTTCCTGTATGGATTTATACTGCTAAGTGGATGGATTTTCTGCTTGGCAGGGGTGCTCCCCGGGGACCTTCCCGAGTTAGCAACATCTCGGCACATCTGTAGGCAATATCGTGAGGGCGCTCGGCGGGCGGCCTTGTGCAGCACCCCTTGCTTTATGGACTGCTGCTTAATCCTGACAAGCCGCTTCCTGGAGTCCGGCTGCAGGGGACAGCGAGTGCCGGGGGCTCCGTGTGTCACCCACCGCTCCTGGATGGGTTTTCCTATGGTCCTTCCTGGCCTGGCACCTGGAGCACCTCCCTTTAAGGGCTGGAGAGGGGCAGGTTGTTGCTTTGCAAGCCAGTGGTGCCTCCAGGCAGCCCTGCAGATCTGGCTGGAAAACCTCCGGCGAAAATGAGGCTAATCTGCTTGTCTGGGATACTTCCCCCCGAGCCAGGGCCAGGCCTGGCATTTTCTTCCATACTAAGAGACATCCCATCCCCTCCGGCCCGAAGAGCCATTTGCTATGGTAGATTACGCCGGCTTTTAACGCTGTGAATCCATAATTAGTGCATAATTAATTACCAGATGTTTTTAACACTAATGAAACATTAATAAATGACGGAGGCATGTTGTCTGGTAACGAGACATTAACCGGGGAACCTCGGTGGTGCGAGGGGCAGAGCGGGGCTGTGCTCGGTGCAAATCACAGCCAGCGCCTGCACGTGGCTTCACGCTGCCCTCGGGCTCTGTCCTGTCCTGTCTGTCTGTCCATCCGTCCGGGGAGGGGGCTCTTGGAAAGCAGGAGGCCTTGGAAGGTGTGGGTCTGGGGGCAGGGGTTTCTGCATGGGAAAGGCAACCTCTGGTGAGGGTAAAACGCGGCAAAAGGGCTGCTCTAAACTAGCTGCTTCCTTGCAGAATGAGGAATGGAAAGGGCATTACGGTGCGCTCCGAGTTTGCACCAGCTGGGCACAAAGGTTGCAGCTTTGTGGGAAGAAATCTGAACAGGAAAATTGCTGTCGGGGTAGTGGGAGACTTCAGACATCCGAGCGAGCAGATCTGCTAGGACACGGCTGAGGGCACCCCGTGAGGGCCCAGCAGCCCTGCCCTGCGTGCAGTGCACAGAGCCCTTTGGCCCTGCTGCCCCTGCAGACTCTGGGGATGCTGCTGGGACACCAGGGGCCATCGGAGGTCAGGCTCTTTCTTTCCCCAAGGTCGAACAGCATCTCAGCTCTGCCTGGTGCTTGCTAGTGAGGGGCTGTGCAGGCCGTGCTGAACCCCTCGTCTCTCTCTGCCAAGGGAGCAGGGGGATTTTGCCCCTGCAGAGCCTCTCTGAAATCACCCATGGCCCCGGGAACCGGCCTGTGGCTCTGTGGTGAGTGGGTTTGGGTCAATGAGGGGCTGGTGGGAGGGTTTTAGAGCTCCATTAAAAGTCAGCTTAGGCATTAAAAGTCAAGGAGCAGGAAGCACAGGGGGTCCTCCCACCACAACCTTGAGTTGGTGCCTGGAAAGGCATCACATGTCCGCCTGGAAAGGCATCACATGCCCACCTGGTAAGGCATCACATCCCATTGAACATCCCAATCTGGAGAGGCTGGGGAGGGAAATTAATGCATGGTCGTGCTCATGGATTGCAGCGCTCCGGGGATGAGCCGGGGCAGCTCCCAGGTCCCGTGTCAGCACCGCCAGCTGCAGCCGCCAGCGCAGTCTGAGCGGGGTCTCAGCAAGCCCTGCCCCTCCTCGAGATGCCCTTGATGAAAGTTTAATTCGAAGCACCTGCGCAAAAGCCGTTCTTGTGACATGAAATTATTACCCAGGCGAGGAGAGTACGTTAATGCTCACTATGTGTCCTCTGCACATGCCCCGGTATGTGGGACATAGAGTCAGCTCTCCATCCTCCCAACAAGGTGCCGGGCGCACCCAGAGCCCTAGGGGGACACTTGAACCCTAGGGTCATGTCCCTATGTGCCACCCCCCGGCACAGCACCATGGGATGGTGGCCACCCAAGCAAGCACCTCCTTGGACCTTCTGGAAGCCACTGCTGGGTGTCCAGCACCACCTGGGAGGTGATGCTGTGGTTCAAGGTGCTTGGGGCATCCTCCCCATCCCAACCAACATCGTGCCCTGGAGCAGGCAGCCAAACCCTGAGGCTGGAAATAACTCCCCGGGGCTGTCAGTGGTCATGAAATGATCATTTAATGAAGACGGTCTCTTCTGGTGTGCGTGTGTGTCTGTGTGTGCGTGTGTGTGGGTTTTTTTTTTTTTGTTATTTTCTTTTTATATATATACATCTATAAAAAATTCAAATACAGCATGTCAACAGTTGGAATACTAGGACGTACGGTATTAAATACGGCGCTTGGGTCCAGGCGGGAACGAGAGGAGCTGTCTTTACAAAACAGGGCCTGGGGCAGGGCAGGGCGGAGAGCGGAGCAGGGGTCGGGGGTGGCCGTGGGGCTGGGGGCTCCGGCTCGGTGGAAACAGCAGAACTACTCTGGCTTGGCTCATGGATAAGACAAAGATGTGAGTGGAGGCGATTCCCGGGATCCGGCGTGGTTAAGAGGCGGGGATGGGACGGGGATGGGGCTGGCAAAGGCTGCTCCGGGAAGTCTCTGGGGCGCCGAGGTTGGAGCGCAGCCCTGGGATGCTCAGCGAGGAGCCTGCGGGCTGGGGAGCAGACCTGCCTTTTTCTTATTAGGGTTTTAACCCCTTTTCCTCCATTAAAACAGGGCCAGCGCCCGCCTTGCGCGAGCCACCAGTCACTCCTGCAGCGAGCCCTGCTCCCATCCCAGCGCCCCTCCAGCTTCGCCGTGTGCTCCAGAGGGAAGCGAGCTCAGTCCGTGGATGCCCCCTCCCTGTACCCCATTTTCCCATCCCCTTTTCCAGGCGCTCCGCTGCAGCGGCGGTGCCATGAGCACGTCCTTGGTGCGGCGCTGCCTGTCTCCGGGCTGCTCCTGGGCGGCATCCCGGAGCTTCTCCAAGGGGCGCCGGGCTCCGGGGGTGCCGGCACCGGGGGGCAAGGGCGGTGGGGAAGGGGCCCACGCGCTCCCTGGTGCCGAGTCCGGAGAGGGGCGCGGGGACAGGGCAGCTCCCTGCTCCTCCGGGGCCGTGGCGAGAAGCGGGATACGTCCTCAACGTGTGCAAAATCCAGGAGAGAAGGAGACTCCAGCCGGGGCGGGGGCGCAGGGCGGTGGCGGTGGTGGTGGCGGCGGTGGTGGGACGTTGTCTCTGCTGGGCGGCAGTGGACGGGGATCTGCAAGGGGGGAGAAGAGGGGTCACCGAGCGCATCCCTCCCCAGTGCAGCCACCAGCTCCATCACCTCCTCCCAGCACCGCACCCTGCTCTCCATCCCCGTGGGGCACCCGGCAGCGGGTGCTCACCAGGCAGGTCCTTTACCCGTGACACGCGGGCTGATGGTGGGATTGATTCCCCCCTACCCAGCGTGGGCATTTAGGGGCTCTCCAGGCTGACAGCTCCACGGTCTGCTGTTCTGTGTGCTGGGGCACTGCACGCACACGCAGTGTGTGTCTGGGGTGTGCATGTGCACACGCACGGGGCGTGCAAGGATGCACGTGAGAGTGTGCACACGTTCCCATTCCCATTCCTTTCAAGCCCAGCCAAGAATAGTTTTGAAACGCGTCTTTGGATCTTCTCGTTTCAGGTGGTTGCGCTTCTGTCGCTGTGAAAAGGCCGTCGATGTGTTGGGGATTTCGTTTTTCGGGAGAGCAGAGCCGGCAAAGGGAGGAGGTTTGCAGAGAAGGGAGCATCTAATTCAGTTCTCCATTGGAAGAGGCTCCGTGGGCGAGGTTTGAAAAGCCATGTGGAGATGTCGATGCAATGCCCAATTTGCCAAATTTGGGACAAGCAGAAGGAATTGCACGCAAGCCCAAACTTGTTCTCAGCGCCACTCACACAAAGCTGGGTAAAAATACCCCCTTTTCCCCCCAAGATAGAGCCCATGGGCTCTTCCTGCCCCTTCTTTCACCCAGCACCCCTGTCCCACCTCTAGCACCCCTAATTCGGGAATACTCACTAAATAAAGAAGACACTGTAGGCAGCCAAGACCAGTCCAGCTGTCCAACACACTGCCACGGCCCCGCTGCCCACGATGGCCCCCCGGTCGCAGATCTTGGTGGTGGGGGGTGCCATGAAAGAGGAGGTGCTGGTGCTCGTCGTCTCTGCGGGGAGAGACAACGGATGGCCGGGGAAGCCGAGGAAGCCTCGAGGCTACCGCGGGCTGCACTTGTGCAGCTCGGAGCGGGGCCGGGACGGAGCCGGGGGTGCCAGCATCCCGGGGGGCTCCTGCACATCTGGCCGGCACGCGAGGCTTGGAGACGCTCCCGGCGCGGCTCCGCGCACCGGGGCTGCCCAGGCGCCCGTGCCGGCGGCGCGGGGCCGCTCCGGTGCTTCTGGGAAGAGCGGCGCTGCTAGGGCGCGCTTGGATGCGCTCCCAGCGCTTTCCTAGAAACGGAGGCTTGTTAACGTCGTGGCTTTCATCTCGGGCTGGCATCGCGCCGAGCCGCGGCGCGGGGTCGGAGGGGTGCGGGGGGCCAGCGCTCTCGTGAATGATAATAAATCCCCATCCCCGCCGACGTGCTTAGTGCATCCCGGCGAGCGGGATGCCAGGAGCGGGAGCGCTGAGTCAGCAGCCGGGGGTGAAGCTGTGGGGTGAGGGGCTGTGACATGGCCTGTGGATGGGGTGGGATGGGGACCCATGGGGCACGGTGCCCTGGTGTGTGTCCTCCACCTGAATGCCTTGTGCATCATCTGGGGAGGCTGGGAATGAGGCTCAGCAGGGAGGAGAGGCCAAGGGAAAAAAGGCAGCAGAGCCCTGGGGGTCCTGCACAGCCCCAGAGGGGAGAGGGCCCCGGTCTGCTCTGCCGTGGGGCTTGGGAACAGGCAGTGCCCGGAGCCCGGGCTGCCGCATTGGCTCCGCGCTGGCGCAGGGTGCCACTCACCTGTCATCTGGGCCTCGGTGGTGAGGTGCTTGGGCTCCTCCACCCAGGGGGTGGCGTGGACCGCCACGCTCCAGTCGCTCCACGTGCCGATATCGTTGTCCTTGGCCGCCACCTGGATGATGTACTCCTTGCCCGCGTAGGCGTCCGTGATGGTGTGCGACGTCCCGTCCGACAGCTCCACCTGCGCAGGTAGCGGCAGAGGGGTGTCAGCGCGGCGCCGCCTGCGTGCCGGGTGGCAGAGGTGGGGACGGCCACCGCACCGGTGCCAGCATCGCCAGTGACCCGGCGCGCTCCTGCAACCATGGGAGCCACCGGCTCCGTGTCCCCTTCCTTGCCTGGCCTTGCATTTCGGGTGCTCCTCGCTGCCTGTCCCCCCAGCAAGAGCTTTGCCCTGACCAAGTGTCTCCGGTGCCACTGTGGAGGCAGGAAGCCGGGAAGGAGCCGCCGTCTCACAGCCAAGGGAAGCCCCAAGCACCGGGAGGCAGCAACACGCGCATGGCAAGCAGGGCATTTAGCTCAGCTGGAGCTAAAAACTATAAAGAGCTGATTTTATTGCACCTAAGCACCGTTGCAGGGAGAAAATAGCAGGGACTAACAAGCCCTTTATGCTAAAGGGGAGAAAAAGCAAATCGAGAGCTGAGGGTTGGGGTGGGAAGGCAAAGCTGGATGCATGCAAACAGCGGGCAGGCATTGCCTGGCCCCAGTGCTGGGGGAGTCTGTCCCTCCAGCACCCCCTGAGCTGGGCTGGATGCTGCCTGGGCTTTGGGCAGGGGCATTGCCCAGGGATGCAGGGGATGCTCCGGCTGCGGATGGCCTGTTCCTGCAGCCGAGCAGCTTCCTCTAGAGGTCACCAAAATCCAGCAAATGCTGCAGGCTCCCCCTCGGACAGGACAGGCTGATTTGCAACCGTGCCCGCTGCAGCCTGGTGCCCCTCTGTGTGTTCAGCCGCTCTGCGGGCATCGCTGCTGGGGCTGGGCAGAGGTTTCCTCCTGGGCACATCCCCATTGCAGTGTTGCTTTGCTGCCCCACGGGTTGGGCTTGCAGCCCTCGGACAGGACCAAGCTGTGTCCAAATCTCCTGCCTGGAAAACACAACTCTGTCTTGGCACCATTGCTGCCTGGGCCACTGGCTGCCCTGCCAGCTCCAGAGACGTGGCCCCTGCTGCGGTGGTTTAAACCTGAGCTTTGCCCACTGCTTCTGGGCATCCCCGATCCACTCTGAACTCAGAATCACAGAATCATTAGGGTTGGAAAAGACTTTCAAGATCATCAAGTGCAGCTGTAAACCCATCACCACCAGGCCTGCTAAGCCATGTCCCCAAGTGCCTTATAAAGCAGGTCCCTAAGTGCCTTATCTGCACATTCCTTGAACACTGCCAAGGATGGAGGGCACTGGAGAGGACACATTCCTGCCTTGCAACAGCAGGCACAATAAGTACATAATGTCCCTGGGCTGTAAGGAAAACTGTTCAGTGACATCTGTGCCACCCCCTTCCCAACTGCTCGCTTGGCCCAACCAAGCTTTGGTCCCCCCCAAAGTGGGGACCATCAGCCCTGTGCTGGGGGACAGAGGAGATAAGGCTCCCGTAACCCCTCCACTGCCTCAGGCTAATGCAGACCCTCCTTTCCAGGCCAATGTCCATAACAAACTGGTCCGAGGGCTCTGACACAGCCCATCGGCTCAGCTGGAGAGCTGGTGCCTCCTGTGGGGCTTGCAGGACTGAGTGCACCTCTTGGGTGTCCCAAGATACCTGAGCCCAGGTCAGGTGCCACTCTGCACGGGATGGGATGCAGAGCAGGTGCTGATGCCACAACCTTCCTTCTGCCCTCCTACCTGGCTCACCCATCCAGGAGGGAGTTTGTGCAGAGCAAGGGGTCTGGGACCCTTCTGAGAGCTGGGCAAAGCCAGCCCTCCTGCAGGAATGAGGTTCAACCATTTCACTTATCGTATAGGTGAACATGGAAATTCTGTGATGCTTGGGCAGAAGAAAGGAAGAGGAAAACAATGGACTTGTTCCTCCTGCAGGACACAGCTGCACATCCTTGGTGAGATCTATCCTAAGAGCCCCACCAAGCCCTCCTCTTCCCAAGACCAAAGCCCAGACTGGACTGAGGTCCCCAGAAGGCTACTGGTACCCGCTGCTGCAGCCAGCAGAACTGTTCCTATAGGGACAAACATTCATGAGCCAGACATCTAGGGACCTGTGGGCAGGGCAGGAGACCCACAGGGTCACAAAACACTGCTCCCATTCCTCGGGTGAAGCAACACCCTGTGCCATATACATTCCAGGGGCTGCATAGATGCGGATGGGGCTCATCCAGAGGGAGTGAGAGCCGGGGAGGACCAGGGCATCCCGCTGGGCTGCAGCTGGATACTCCGAGCACCCCTCTGCTCACCGCGCTCCCCTCTCCATCCGCGTCGTGCTCAGGCGCTGTCCAGGCAGCTGCCCGTGCCGTAACGAGGCTAGACGGTAATTGCAGTCATTAACCGTTCCCTCTTGTGGCGCCCGCTCCCTGCAGCGAGCTGGCACGAGGGCTGCGCTTGGCCTGCGCCGACGCTGCCCTCTCCTCCTTCCACTGGCTCTGCCTCCCACGGGTGACACAGCGCCACGGTCTCCAGGTCACAGAATCACAGAATGCTTAAGGTTGGAAGGGACCTCTAGAGACCATCTAGTCCAACCCCCCTGCACACGCAGGCTCACCCAGAGCACGGGGCACAGGGCTGCGTCCAAGGGGGTTTGGAAGATCTCCAGAGAAGGAGACTCCACAGCCTCTGTGGGCAGCCTGTTCCAGGGCTCTGTCACCCTCTCTGTCAAGATTTTTTTCCTTAAGTTCCCGTGGAATTTTTGGTGCTTCAGTTTGTGGCCGTTTCCTCTAGTTCTAGCTCAGTTGCCCCCCTCCAGCCCCACTGGCCACTGCACCCAGCCACACGTGCAGCCCGGCCCCACGTGGCCTCTTGGCAGCGTCCACAAAGCTCCCATATGGACCCGTCACGCTGCACAGTGATGCAGGGTGCTCGAGACTGATTAATTCCTAATGGCAATTAATGAAACCTTGCTGGATGATCCCTTGGTGTGCATGCTCCGCCTGGCCCTGCCTGCGCTGCACCGGCAGCGCCCTTGGAGGCTGAAAACAGGGCTGGGAAAGACTATGTTATCCAGGGCTTGGAAAGATGGTGTTATCCAGCTCGTGTGCGGATCTCCCTAGGTCCTTTGTTACCCTCCAAATGATCCTGGCTTCTTCTTGAGACCTGCAGCAAGGAGGCTGAGCAAGATGTGGGCACAAGTCAGTGCCACGGAGCTCCTGCTGACCCGGTGATGATCTGGAGCATTTCCTCCAGCCCAGAGAGCCATCCAGGCTGAGTATTTCCACTTGGGAGCTCTTCCGGCCTCTTCCCAGATGCAGCCGGTTTGCAGCTGAGCGTTTGCAGATGGGACGTCGCAGGCATAGGGGGACTGAGCAGATCTCGGCACGTGTTGTGCCTGAATGGAAGGGTTGTCCCTCTAGACTCCACGAAGGACATTCCCCTTGGCCCTGGGTGGATATCCCTATCAAACCTGTGAGGATCCTGCCTTGAGCAACATGGAATAAAAGAGGGGAATAGACTGGATGTCTCCTCTCCCATGTGCTGGCCAGCACATGGCCCTGTGTTCCCGGGGCTGCGCTTAGCACGGAAGATCTGAGCTGAGCCCCCGAAATTCAGCCCCCACATGATGCTCAGCCGCTTCCCTGCAGCCCGAGGCTTTGCAAGCAGCGTCTCCGAGCGGGACAGGGGACAGGGCAGGTCGGCATGGCAGCGGGGGACGGATGGACACACAGCTTCAAAGGCAGAGAGCGAAATTCCTTAATCCGCGTCCCTGCCTCCCGGAGACAAAAGCGGGCGGGAGGCAGCGCACGGGGATGCGGCGGGGCCGAGGGGGGTGCTGCCCTTTCCAGGCCGCCTTTGTGCACCTGCCAAAAGTCACTGGGGCAGCCTGGGAAGCGCTGCCCACATTGACGAGGGATCAGCGGCCAGTGCAGCGCAGAGCTATTAGCATTGCAAAAAGAAAACGTTGCGGCGGGGCCGGGGCGGGAAGGAGAAAGGAAGAAAACTATTGAATGCACTGGTTTTGCTGACAGCTTGGCCGGGGTGGCGTGGGCCGGCAGCCCAGTCCCCGCGGTGGCCACGGAGCCCCTGTGGTGGCCACGGAGCCCGCGCCGGCCCCTCTGCACCCCCTGCAACCTCCGCACCAAGGCTGCTGGTGCCACAGGGGTGAACGGAGCGGTTCCCCCTGCAGCCACCCTGCCTGGGTGCCCCCACGCGGGAGCAGCCCCTGCGCTCTGGGGTGCCGTGGGGCCAGGCCTGACGCCCACATGGCCTTTGAAGGGGGCGGGGGACCACAAATAAAAATCCCCCAAGCCCTTGATGCGCCGGCGGCCGCGCCGGAGGCTGGCGGGGAGGGGGATCGGCCGCCTCTGCATCCCACGTGGGAATGTGCCGGGCGGCCCCCCGGCGCTGCGGCTCGGCGTTGCGCTGCCCCACACCTCCCGCCCCCCATCCCAGCCCCCCGCACGCAGCGGGGCAGCGAGGGGCATCGCGGCTGCAAAGGCACACGTGCAATGCCCTGCTGCGCTGTGGGGCCAGGCTGGGCTCTCCTGGCCCCTCGGCAGCACTGCCACCCCATGGAGAGTCCAGCCCAGACACCGGGACTTTATCCGTCCTAATATCCAGCCTAAGTGTTTCTCCTCCTTCCTGGAGGGTGCCTGGCATGGGACAAGGTCCATGATCAGAAAAGCAGGCGCCAGGTCACCCCATGGCCCTTCCCTTGGCTCCTGCCAGCAGTGTCCCATCTGAAAGTCAAGGAAATGGGAAGCGGGAATGGGATGTGGCTCCCGGAGGCCACACAGCCCAGTTTGGTGCTCCTGGCCCCAGTGATCGCAGGGGAGCAGCTTGTGGTGGGTTTCGACCTGCCCTGGGGAAGGCGGCCAGAGAGGGCTCCCTGTGTGTGCCGGTGAGATTCCAAAGTCAGGAATGCCTTTGGATGCTGGATCCTGTCAGGTACCAAGTGCTGCATGGTGTCTACAACCCAAGCCCTGCCTGCCACTAGGCAAGCAGAGCTGGGGGGCAGAAAAGGTGATTTCTGTGCGTTTCCCACCTCCATCCTCTGCTCCACAAAGAGCTCTGAGCCACATTATTACAACCTCAACATTTTGCTCCCTCCTATTAATTTTTTTTCCCCTTTTTAATCACTGACTTTGCAGCTGGGAGGGAAGTGCTGCAATAAAAGCTGCCAGGCGTGAAGCTGTAGGTGAAGGCGCCCAGGATGACCTTGACACAGAGGTGGCCTTGCATGGAGCAGGAGCACGGGCTGCACCGTGGGGACGGATGCAGCATGTGGCAAGGGGGGGATCCCTACAAGTGCTTTGGCCGCTGCCCCAGCCGGGAACAGGACACGAGGCATTGCGGCCAGTCCAGAGCATCACGTCCTCTTCTCACTGCGGCACCAAATCACTAAATTTTTGGCAAATTGATGCACCTCAGATGACGCCTGGTGCTGAGCAGCAAGGCTGGCATATGGGGATCCAGGGCCCAAGCAATTTGAGTCACGAGGTGGCACAAGCTTCTTGCTTCTGCTGGAGAAAGACGTTTCCAGCCTTCAAAAACGCTCAAGGATGGGGCCTCTGCGCTTCCAGAAGAGAAGAGGAAGGACAGAACCCGACCGCATTATTAGCTTTAAATATCTCATGACCTTTCAATGCAAATCTCGAGATCTGAGGCGCAGCCCGCCTCACGCTTCGTTAACATTTCATGTTGTCAGCAGGGCCAGTGCCTTCAATTAGGCGCCGTGGCGGCATCTGCAACTTGCTGGCAGTCCACGGGAGGAAATCCTCCCCGGGCCCGGCCTCCGGCTCCGGCGCTGCTCACGAAATAGCTCCTCAGGGCTCACAATGAGCTGGCCAGGTCTCAGCCCGCGCTTCCCAGTGTGCCCAGCGGATGTGGCAGGGGCAGGGAATGGGACATGAGCGCGTGGGGCTGGTGTCCTGAGCCTGCAAACACTGCGGTGCAGGAGCGGGTTTGGACACAGCCTGCCTGGGCATCCCTGGGGACACTGTGGATGGTGTCCGGGTTTGGCCGCCCTCACCGACAAGTCACGAGCATCTCTGCTCCACGTTGCGAGCACAGGGTGTTAGGGCAGCCCCACGGTACTGGATGCAAAGCCGTGGGAGCCGGGAGCGTGTCCCATGCGCCCCAGCTTGCAGGGAAGCTGCGGGGCCGAGGGGCTTGGGAAGGAGCCCCCGGCGCACGCACGTGCCCGCCGGGATGCAACACGTGCGAGCCCCGAGCTTGCTGCTGTTGTGAGTTAACTGAAGGAGCCTGTAAAACCAGAAACAGGCTATTAGCAATCCATTAGGAAAGGGTATCCAGTTCCAGCCTAGGTAATCCATTAGAGGAACATCTGAGAGCATTAGGAGAGCTCGCTTGGGGCCAGGATGGGGCTATAAAACAGAAGAGGAAACCATGCTAATCTGGCTTGAATTACAAACTTAAAAGCAGGAGAAAAATAAAGGATACCCTAAACATTTAATGTTTTATATTTAGGAGACAGAACGTGAGATTCTGCCAAAAGGAGAGAATAAAAAACCTGTTTAGGCTACAAATATCCCATCTTTTTTTTTTCTGGCAGGAAAGAAACTGCCAGCCCCTCTTCCAGAAAGGGAGGAGCGTGACTCCAAAGTGTTTCATCTGTCCCGAGCGTGCTCGCGGTGGAGTGGGACAGCAGGGACAGTCGGTGACACACGGTCCCGCTTCGACACATTGGCAGATGGGGCTGCTGAGAAATGCCCGTGCCCGGGCGGGATGCGGCCGTTCGGCTCCCGGCACAAGGAGCAACCCGCGCACGTGCGCGCGTTTATGGACAGCTCACCTCCGTGAGAGCCACCTCCACCACGGATGGCTTCATTTTCTGGTGCCAGGGCCTGGCGCTATTAAAACCCTGAAAGGAAGAGCCTCGGAGCGAGCAGACGCTGATTGAATCAGGCCCTGTGGTGCTCGACAGCTCCACATCCATCCTGCCCTATTAGCACTCGCTCAGTCCTGCCCACCACGGCGCGGTGCGTAAATCAGCCCTTGCAGAGAGCGCAGGGGGCAACGGAGGGGGATCGCTGCCCATGCCGAGGAGCTTGTGTGCCGGGGGGCTTCCATATGCCACCTCCTGTGGGTGCCTGACGCCGGTGGAGATTCCTCCTGCATCCTCCGCAGCAAGAGCCATCACCACCATTGTCACCTAAGGTCAATGGCGATGATGGGTCTTGCTGCAGAGCAAGCAAGGGGACCCATTTGTCACCTTAGACAAACTCTGGGAGGGCCAAGCCTGGGCGGACCCTTCTGAGACGTGTTGTCCGCTCTCCAGGGGATGGAGACACCACCACGAGCAGCCCCAAACAGCAATTTGCCCGGAAAAGCAGAAATCAGGGCAGCTTGGGCACGTTCCCAGGACACTGGTGTCTGGGTGCAAATCCTGAGTTTGGGGGTGCCGGGTTGTGGCTGAGGGCCGGGGTCAGAGCAGACCCGGCTGCCGCAGCGCTGCCATCCTCCAGGCTTCGAGGGCTGATTGAATTAGGCTTTGCAAATAATTCATCTGATGAATAGTGGCAGTTTTCTTCGAATCACCCACAAATCAGATTTTTCATTACGCAGCCGGCGGGGGCAGAGAGCCGGAAAACGAGGCTGGTACCTTGTTCGCTGCACATTTGTGCCTGCTCACTGAGCAAGCAATTCCCCAAACACACCTCGCATCAGCTCGTGACCAGCTAATACCTCTCCAACAGGCTGGCGATGAACAAGTGGTACCCGGGAGCTCCATCTCATCCCCGGACGCACCAGGGCGTCTTTAAATAGGAGAAACCTCGTGCTGACTGCCTGAAATTGCCTTTTCCAGCCAGGGTCTCCCTGCTGCGGGTGTTTCCCACACCTCCATGGCCCTGGAGAAGGTGCCGGGGTATCTATTTGTTGGTGCTTGTAGGCATCACCGCTGCGCCCTGCGAGGCTGAGTACAGCTGTCCCCTGTGCACGCTGCGGGCAGGGTTCGACATTTTCACATTTTGAATTTTCTTTTCCACCCAGAGGGACAAAAAGGGATCCAAAGCAAACTCAACCTCTTTTTTTCTAAAAGCAGAGACGTGTTTTATAGCCCACCATAGCTCCCACTCTCTTGCCTCCCAGGAGCAAAAGAGGAGCACATGGGAAAATCTCTCCCAACCCTTGGCTGATTTTCAGCACCTTCAGGAAAACATTTCAATCCACAGCAAGACGGACATCAAAAACCCAAAAACCTACCTCATCAAAAAAAAAAAAAAAAAAAAAAAAAAAAAAC
>VZSG01000628.1:317925-375905 GCA_013398315.1 Nothoprocta pentlandii | reverse complement strand
ATTTTCAGCACCTTCAGGAAAACATTTCAATCCAAAACAAAAAAAAAAAAAAAAAAAAAAAAAAAAAAAAAAAAAAAAAAAAAAAAAAAAACCCAAACAAAACACAAAATAAAACAAAACCAGAAAGAGCCTCATAGCTGTCAATGCTCTGAAGAGACATGGATGCAAAGCAGAGACTCTCCTTCCCTGCTGGAGTCATTTCTAATCCCTGAGACCAATGGGCTAGCAGAAAACTCCTGCTCGGCTCCGCCGTGCAGGTGAGTCCCCAGGGATCAGGTGCTGGCCAATATCTCTCACCTTTTGGTGGGGAGGAAAGCCTCCTTATCAAACAAGCCACCCACAAGCTTGCCTATCCGGCCTGCTGCCATCCCATTGCAGCAATGTGGGGATCTGGGATACGGCACCATCTCCCACGGCGGAGCAGCATCTTGCTCCTCTCCGCACAGGGAGCACACGGGCAGCACCAACTAAAGCCCCGTCCTCATCTTCCCAAAGCCTGTGAATGAATTCCATCCTCCAGGCTACCAAGAACTTCACTGACAAGTTCTTTTTCTTTTTCTTTTTTTTTGTAAGAAACAAGAAATAAAAGTAAGAAATATGATAACATCAAGGCAATTGCTCTGTTACTGACTATGCTCCGAGTTACGGCACACGGTATTTTATCTTCAGTTCAAAATCTAAATGTGGCAGAGGCGCATTTAAATGCAGTGACATTTATACTTTAAATGCCTTTTACATCTCGTTGGCAGGTTTTATATAGAACATATGTATGGAAAATAGTTACAGGCCGTGTATTAAAATGCAGAGAGGGGAGAGCGCGCGAAGCCATTTGGAGGCAGAAGGAGACTTAAAAGAAGGGAAAGGCAGGAGGGAGAGAAGCAGGAAGAGGAGGAGGAAGGACCAGATCACTTCTCTGCCCTTGCTGGCACCCACTCCAGCAGTTTCTGGCACTAAATCCCTCTTTTTCCCACCCCATGTATGTGACTTACGTGTTGCCACTGGTTCAGGATGAGGGGCCGATAGCGCAGGAAGAACTTCAGCGGGAAGGACTCGGGGTCGGGCCAGGATGAGGGGTTTTGCCAGGACACCTCCAGCCGCCGGGGGTTGTTGGGCACAGGCTTGGCTACCACGTTCTCCGGCGGGTCCGGCTTCACTGCACGGAGAAAAGAGGGAAGCAGTGAGGGAAACCTCATAGCGATGAAGGGTATTCCTGCTCCAAAGTGAGCCTTGCTCTTGGTCAAAGGTTTGCAATAGCAAATCTATTAAAAAAAAAGACCAAGATCTGGGTGCATCCTTCCTCCTGGCCACGAGTTAAGAAACGAAGGATATTCCTGCTCCAAAGTGAGCCTTGCTCTTGGTCAAAGGTTTGCAATAGCATATGTACTTAAAAAAGAAAGGCCAAGATCTGGGTGCATCCTTCCTCCTGGCCAGGAGATAATCATTTCCCACAGGAGAAATGCAGAAGCAGTGGGCGCTCACTTGGTCTGCTCCCCATCTGCAGCCCTCCTGCCTGAGGAGATCCAATGCACATCTCATGTCTGAGAGGTGGCCAGTAATGAGGGCCAGTGCTGGCCAGGGCTGAGCTGCCTGTGGTGGCCCTGCCGTGGCGCGGCGAGCCGCGGGGAGGGAGGTGTGACGGGTCTGCACAGCGCTGAGCTGCTCCAGATGGCCGCGTAATTCCCCCGCTCACTTGGAGCCCCGCGCTCGGGCTGGACATCAGCTCCCATTGACAGGAGCTTGGAGTCCGGACGCATACGGAAAAGGATAAACCCAGCGCTGGATTCCAGTGGACTCGGCGTGCAAAGCAAAAATCCGCTTGGCTGAATGAATGCAGATGCCTCCCGACTGGAGCTGCACATGGGGGCTGCGAGGATGGTGCCTTGGTGAGGACATGGGGATGTTTGAGGGTGGCTGAGCACGTGGGCTTTGGGCAGTGTGAGATGCTGCTGGTTCCGATGGGCTGGTTTCAAACATAATGCATACAATATGTATGCATGGAATGATATACAATGCATATAATACATAATGCACATAATATATACATGCATTATGTATGCATACAATATGCATAAATGAGTGTGAAGGAAGGTGATCTGCCACCACAGCCAAGGTCACCCGTCCCTTTTGCTTGCCCATGTGGCCCTCCCCGAGCCGCAGGACTTGTGCCTGGGCTCCAGAGGAGCTATGACCCTGCAGGTTGAACTGGTGGTGCTCAAATGTGCTTCCTGCTTGACCCGGGATGAGTCATTTCTCCTGGTCGGCCTTGCAGGTCTGCTCCTCTCACGGGTATGAACGCTCCTTCTCCCTGCCTGTCTAGTCCATTTAGGCAGTAAATTGCGAGGCAGAGGCTGTCTGGCCGTGCCTGAGCCGGGATGAGAGAGCCCTGTCCTTAGGAAGTAATGTAATATAAACAATAAGCGTAATAATAATAATGGACGACGGGCATTAGGCTGCGTAGTGGTTAAGCGGCTGCAAAAGCAGATGTAATATCATTCCGCAGAGCCCGGGGAGCATCTCCAAACATTCCTGAGGAGAACTGGGACTTGGCCGGGGATGTGGTTCGCAGCTCTTCCCGATTCGGTCTCAGCTGCAGCGTCCAAGCGAGGGCTTAGCTTGCGAAAAGAGCCATGGAAAGTGGCAGGCTTGTGCAAACTGGATCCGACGGTGGCGGTGCCAGGAAGGATCGCTCAGTTATCTGCAAATCTCGGTGTTTTTCCTTATCAGGTCTGCTGCAGGGGGTGAGTGCCAGCACTTTGCTGAAGGCCCCACATGCTTGTACTTAACCAGCTTTTTATCTATTGCCCCAGGCTGTTTTTTTTTTTTTTTTTGGCACAAAAACTTCATAAAACTGCCTCTGGTTCAGGCAGGCAGTGGAGACTCATAGCGCGGAGGGGAGTGTGATGGAGGACTTGCTCCAAGTCCACCCTTCACGACATTGTCCTGAGCACCCATCTTTCAAATGAGTGGAAAATGGATCCCTTGTGACTGTTAAATATCCCCTGGCATTTTCCAGGAGAAGAGGGATATTAAACTCCATGTCTTAGCCAAATGTCAGTCTAGGTAATTTAATTCTGCCTCCCTAAGTGGTATGAATGGAAGTGACCTTCTGCCCAGGTAACTGTATAGTCGTGTTCAGAGAGCCTCAATTCTGCATAGACATGGGCATGTGCATCCTCCCAAAGCCTCACTGAGATACACTGCGTCTTTAACCATCCCAAAAACGGGAAAATCGAGTGATCTTCCTAAGGTCACACAAGGCATCGTGGCAGATTCAGCACCCGCCACCTAGGCCCCATCCAAAGCTGACTTCATCCTTCCCAGAGGACCATCCTCCTCTTCTAAACATCCTCCTATCATGCCTTGGCAAGGAAACTCCAGGTGGGAGAAGAAACCCTGTTAATAACCCACCAGTTTGCATGCAAACTTTTCTGCCTTTCCTGGGAGGAAGGCCCGCTCGGTCCCCGGCTCTGCTCCCTCCGGCGTGCCCAGCACGGCTGCAGCGCTGGCACCACACGTGCAGAGCGATGAGCGCTCCCAGCCCACTGCATTTTTCATGCTATGTGTCTTCTGCTGCTGATTTGCCCCGGGCTCACGTTGGAAGATGCGCAGGCATCGCCGAGGCGGGATGCTGGGCCTGGCTTTGCCGTGTGGAGGTGTTTTTCCTGCTTTGCTGAGGGATGCACTCGCCATCTGTCCAGTGCTCGGGCTGAAACGCGAGTGAGGAAGGAGGTGCCAGCTCTTCCTCAGACGTTGTGGTGCTGCGAGGCTGAGTGAGCTCCGGTGCTGAGGTCCTGGTGCTCCTGGTGATGGGCCGCTGGCCATGGAGAGGGCAACCTGCGTCACCTTGAGGAGGGATGCATCCATAGCAAGGGACACTTCTGGCTGCTCACACCTGCACATGGAGGGCTGGGGGTCACAGATGTTCCCACCTTCCCCTGCCTCCAAATCCTCTCCACTCCAACCTTCTCCAGCCTCCTCTTGTCCCAGAGCTGGAGCTCAGGACATCTGCAAGGCGCCGAATGCCAACACAGCTTCCAGCTCCCCGGGGGCACCTCTCTGAACATCGATACCTTGGCGCAATTAAGGAAACAACTTGCAGGGGAGCGGCAGGAAGGAAGGCAGCCCAGATCTCCCCGCGATGAAAGATGGGGGCCAGAGGGGTGCAAAGCCTCTTCCAGCCATCACTGAAACGCAGAGCAACACCTCGCAGCTGGCTGCTAATAACCGGCACCGCGCGACCGCCAGCAAGGCATCAGCTCAGGATATCAAAAGCAACTACCAGTCATTTTCCACTCAATTAGAGTTCATCTCCCGAGCAGCTGGAGAAGGGATTTTCTGCTGGGGACTCCGGGGCCGAGGGGAACAAGGAAGGAAGCAAAATCGAAGGAGGTCACGTCTTCCCGGGGGTCCCTTTGTGTCGGCCGGGGCCTTGCCGGTGGGTGGTCCGAGGGGGAAGCGAGCGGCAGGTCTGCTCCCGGCTCCGGGTCAGCCGTGCCGGGAAGCCGGGGCAGCTATTCCACCACCTGCACGTTCAGCAGGGATCGCTGCCAGCACTGCGTTGCTGCCAGCTGCTCCAGTTCAGCAGGGCACTGCCCTCACGTGCTGTTTTTCCTACGACAAGCTGATGCAATAGCTTTGTCTAAAGAGTCCTGAGTTTTACCCATCTAGTCATACAAAATTGAGCACACCTCCAAAGATGAAACATTTTCCTATTGCAGAGATCCCCATCACATCTGCTAGATGTTGGATCCACGCTGCTAGAGCCCACAGTGATGGAAGGGCATCCCTCGGGCTCACACGCACCTTTGGTCTAGTTGACCGTACTATTTTCTGCCCTAAACACCCAAGGCAAAACTCCATGGCAAAATGTAGTAATATAGTGCATTTGTTTTAACTGAAACCAAGGAAGACACAAGAAAAGGCAGACATCAAGGTACATTGCCTCCAGGTGCCTTGCTGGTGATTCGAGGCAGCTGAGTTCATCTCATAATGACTCTGCCAAGGCTGTTGACTGCCTGCTTAAACACTTAATGACCACTACATTGGTGCTGCTTGCACGGGGAGCTGTAAAAATGACGTGGAAGAGAGGATTTCATAGCTGTGTAGATCTGGGAGATAGATATTGAAGTGTTTGCTGAAGCTGACTGGCATCGGTATGTAGGACACAGTCTTTCTTCTAGCACCTTGTTGCCAGCTCATCACCACGGTCTCCAGACACATTCGAGTGACACAGATAGCATGTGCCAAACATTGCCTGTTCTCTCCCCTACTGGGTAGAGACTTTGGGGTTTTGAATGCCCTGTTCTCTATTTATCCCAAAGAAATAGACCGCCAGTAGGCCAGAGAGCAGCAGTGGTGGGTGATGGCCGTCTAGGGCTTGGCAGCCTTTAAGGGACTCCCACCTGCACCATGAAGGCAGGAGGAAAGAGCAGCACCTACTTGGGGAGCATTCAATGGGATCCAATGGGGCTGAGGAGCAGCCATGACCCAGGTTGACCTTCTCCCTTGGTCCTCACTGCCCATGGCCGTGTTTGCCCAACCCTGGGCTTGCTGGCTCTCGTGTTCTCCTGCATGCTGCCAATGGGATAAGGGTCCAAGGAACCGAAGGAACCAAGGAACCAAAGCATCATTCCCCCAGGACACACCTGGGCACCCTGGATCCCTTTTGGCTTCTTGGAAGAGGCAGCGCTATCGCACCCGTGCTGGTCCAGGACAGCGCTGTTCTCTGCTAAGCGGTGCCTCTGAGCCGGGCTCAATGGAGCCTCTGGGACAGGACCAGGATTCACCGTGCTGGCGGCGGTGGGCCGGGCGCTGCTTCCCGGGTGGGCTTCCCCCCTGGGATACACAGAGGACGGGCAGATTCCTTCTGCTGAGGAGGTGCCGGCTGCTTCGCTCAGGAGTGGCACCAGATGTGTCAGGCAGGGCATGGGTGGGAGGCAGATGTTGTGGGACAGTGCCCTGAACTCCTGGAGGAGGGAATGCGAGGAACTTGGAAAATGCAGGGCTTAACTGCTGCCCTGGGCCTTGCAGGCTGGAGGTTACCTTCGTTTAAGGAGTGTATCTTCCACCAGGACTGCAATTTCCATTTAAAGACACCCAAGTGATTGAGACCCCCTCGTACTCTCCTTCCCTCGCTATCAACATCCGCAATGCATTCAAGAATACAAGCTTCAAATACGGGTCACACTGTGGGAACACGGAAGGACAGTCCCTGCTTCAAAATAACTCCCATGCATTGTCACATTTTCCAGCATTTGGACCAGAAAGAGAAAACCTGCTTTTGGTGCCAGATAAAACAGCAGCGGGGCTCCTCTCCCTGCACCTTCATACTTCCATCTGCTAAGGACTGGCCCATGCACCTCAGCTAAGGCACTGGCTGAACCCTGGCAACATTTCCAGGCTTTTTTGTTTGCTTGTTTGCTTTTGTGGTCCAGTAATTGCCACACGTAACCAACAAGCTGTTTTTCCACTTGTTGCTGAACTCTGCTCCCTTGCATTCCCCTGTGTTTTGGAGAATGCACAGCCTGGCTCTGGTGAAGCAGCAGCCTCCCCTGACCACCTTCAACCTGCTTCTGGCCAGGGATAAAAACCCTGTGTCCAGCAACCTGCTTTGCTGTGCTTTTCATTTGAATTGCTTAGTCCAGAACTATCCGTCAGAGCCAGAGAGGCGTTGCCAGCGGAGCTCAGCTCTGCTAGTCTGAAACGGAGCCTGCGAGCCTTGCCTAGGGCTGCTGCAGCCTTGCCTGGGAGGCTTGCGAAGGGCTTGGAGATAAGGCAGGACAGCAAAGCGGGGCTGTGTCCTTAGAGCAATCTGTTCTTGCACTAGGTTTGTCACCACTGCCCTACACGGCTCTGCTGAGCGCCTGTGCCCGGGGCTGCTGTGTCGAGATGCAAAGCCAGGCGGGTCCCTGCAAGCCGGGCTGAGAGACTTCCAACCACACAGTAAGATCCGGCCCACAGGAGGGAGCAGGATCTTCTCAGATCCCGTGGGATGAGGTTTGAGGTGCCAGCTTGCCGGAGGGCTCCTGGCGGCACGGGAGCAGCTGCACGTGCCGGGATAACTGCTCCCCCACTGGAGGAGAATGGTGGAGTGGAAAGGTGAGGAGGGTTTGCAGGGGCAAGTTAGGTAAGTGCTTATTGAGCAGGATTTTGAGAGGGTTCATGCTGCCTAGGGGTAGGAAGAATAGGATGGTGCATATATATATATATATATATATATATATATATAATTCCCATGATTTTGTGTCCATCACAAACACCAAACCACTTTTATGAAGACTGAGAAGAGCAAAAAGGGAAAGGCTATTTAGAGAACTACATTTTTGCAGCCCTCTCCTCGGAAACCCTGCAGCTGCTTCCCTGATCAGAAGCAAGAAAGAGCTGAGCAGTCACACAGGACCTGGACCATCAGAGACGGGGCCAGGCAGCGTGCCAGGCCACATACAGGACCAGCATGGGGGCCGTACATGTGTGTCCTGCCTTGTTCCCCTGGGACACTCAGGTACCATCATCTGTTCTGGTCATCATGCACCTGTAAGAGCACCATTTGGCAGGAGCGCCCCTCTCGCAGCAAGCCCAAATGCCACCATCCCTTCTGCGCTTGGGAAGTTACAGCAGGACCAGAAGCCTCAACTGGGAATTGGCAGGGGGAAGCAGGGGTACGGCTTGTACCCCTGCTCCACCTCCTGCATGGAGAGGCAGAGGATCCATCCGGAGAGCCTGCCCCTTTCCCAGTCCCATTTCTCCGGTGGGTGATGCTGTGTGCAGAGCAAGCCAACCCCAACACTGGCTCGGAGAGGCCAGTTCCTGCTGTGGAAGTTACCTATGGTGAACTCGTCAAAGGTGAAAGTGGTGGAGTTTTTGCCCAGAGCATTCGTGACTGTCAAAGTCACCTTGTACTTCACCGTCGAGAAGAGCTGGAGGTATCTGATGTGACACCTGTTTTTGGGAAGGATGTCCTTCTCGCAGACCATCTCTCTCGTGCCATGTCTGCAAAGCAGGGAGAGAAGAGCTGTTACCTATTGACTACTGCTCAGGGATGGGGATGCAGTTCCCCACTTAGATGGGGAGAGGAGGCACAAGGATCAGCTCTAGGAGCAACTCAGGACGTTGTCTTTGCTGGGCAAGGTTTTGCTTGGAGGGCTTAGACATGGTCCTTCAGCTGCACAGATGAGCAGCACAGCTGCTCTTCACAGTCCCAAGCCCCACGTGGCTCCCTCTTGAGTTTATCAGGACTTTGTTCTCCACCTGCTGCCTCCATGAGCAGCATCTTGCCCCGCTCTGCCCCAGGTCACCACGTGCCACACCAGCTCCATGGCCAAAGGACTTTCCTCCTGAAGCAGGATTTCCCAGGCTCGCATGCAGCACTTGCAAGGGGATGTTATTCCTGTCTGGAAGCCTACACTGAGACAGGGGTGGACACCTCCCTGCTGGCCCTGAGCAACGTCTCACGTTGCTCTTCCTTCTACCACCCCATCATGAGGATATTACCCTGCCAGAGCAGGAGCTGGCTCTGATATGTTAAGAACAGGGGCTTGCTTTCTGCTGCAAAAAATATCCCCAGAAGCTAACACATAGCACCACCCTACACAGAGGTTGTGTCGTTTAGAGCTGAGGACTCTGCACCCCCTTTCCACCTCCTTTTTCCCCATGAGCAGTGCTGTGATGATGAGGCCGTTTCTCTGAGAGAGACAGACCTAGCTCTTTCCATATGAGCTACAGCAGAGAGACAACACCATAACATGGCCAATACTGGGGAAGGGACATTGGAGTTGACTCGCACAGAGCAGAAGGGAGCAAAGTTCTGTCAAACCCACCAAAGAACAGTGAAGAACAAGCACAATCTGCACCACAGTCAGGAAGTGCAGAGCTGATGGACCTCATGGACATGGGGAGAGGACCCAGGAGTCTAGGATTTTGGTAGTTCTCTCTGAGAAATGAGAACTTTCTTGGGAGAAAGCCCCAGTACCTGTTTGGATGTCCATGAAACATCCAAAATGGATGGGGAATTTCCCATCCATCCCTCCCCAGAGTAATTTTTGGAACAATGCTCCCATGCACTGAGTCTGGATCAGACCTAATGCCCCAAGACTTCACAGTAGTGCTTGGGACCTGCTCCATCTTACCGAGGGCAAACACTCTCCCTGCTTGCAGGCTAGCCCTTCCCTACCAAGGCACTTACATGACGGAGATGTTGAAGAAGTTGGGGATGTAGGTGGGACTGGGCAAGTGCCAGCTGCAGTAGAAACCCTTTGGATAGTTGTTGGACCGGCACATCAGCACTGGCTCCTTCGGGGGGACTGCCAGGAAATAAAAAAAAAAGAAATAAGCATTACTGACCTCACTGAGTTTGGGTTGGTCACCAGCTCCTAAGCAGCAGGATGTCCCTCCACCCCAGGCTGCTGGAAGCTGGGGTGATGTGGCTTGCAAGAGGAGCTCAGGCTGTTTGATGGACTCTTGGAAGCATCCGGCTGCAGACATGGGCAAGGGGGTGAGAGGGGTCCTTGGCGCTGGCCACTCTTGCGCCTTCACTGCTGGCCTCCTGGCATGGAAACGCAAGCAGAGAGATGCCACAGTGCAGGTTCCCTGCCCCATTTGCACTAGCAGGACCCAAGAGGAGGCACATTCCCGGAGAAGCAGGCATTGCCACACACCATTTAACCCAGCTCAGATCACAAGCACAAACGATTCCCTTGACCCTGTTATGCTAAAATGTTAACAGTTTCTCAGTCATTTTTCTGGAGAGTGAAAAACTTATTGCGGTACGACCCTCAAAAAGACTAAAGGTCCTTAAGAGCATGGAGGAGGATCACTTAGATAAAGATGGGAAAGAACAGCTTGAAACCAGCAGAGGAAATTCAGCTCCACAGGAGGGCTTGCTGGTGCTTTCAGGAGCAAGGTAGAGCATCACGTTCCCATCCTGGGGATGGGCACAGGGCCCTGCCACTCAGGAGACGCAGAGGCAGCCAGGGATGGGACAGGAACACACAGCAAGGAGCAGCCCTGGCCTTGTCAGCAAGTCCTACACATGAGAGGGAGATGCGGCTTCTAAACCCAACCAAGTGTCCATGCTGCACTCAGCATTTCCACGCACAAATGTGTCTTGCAGGAGTGCAGGCCGAGCTGCAAGGTGCCTCTGAGAGGAGCCCAGGGCTGGCGGATGAGATAGGACAGCTTTTAGCTGATCAGAGTCTTGCCTCTGTAGGACCAAGACCAAAGCCAGCTCTCCTTAGTACCTGCACACGGACCTTGCTAGGGAAAAGATCTGGGGGTACCGTGCGATCCAGCTACTGCACCCTGCTGCAACGCACGCGGGGAAACTAAGGCACATGCGGGGTGTTGCTGGCGCAGCGCGAGGAGGGAGCCCGGCTGAGCACCACGTGAGCAGAGCCCCAAAGGGTGCCGAGGGGGGAGAGCCGGGGGGCTGCGGAGGGAGGTGAGCCCTGGCTGCTGGGAGATGCGTCTTCCTCCTAATGGCTCTTTCAGCCTTCAGGCGGCAGACGAAGGCCAGAGCCCGCGTAATGAGGCTCTCAGTTAAATTATTCAAGCAGACCCTCCTAGGCAGCTAATCACAAGGCCAGAGACGGCGGCTTCCTCCCCGCGACAGCTCCATCCCCCTCCTCCTCATCCTCCTCGCTGCTGGTCCCCCAAGGCAAGGGGAGCCCTGGGGGGTGTTTCGGAGGGGTGCAGAGGGGCCAGGCCAGCCCTACACGAGCCGGTGGCCGCGTGGTGGCAGTGTGTCCCAGTGTGTCCCAGCCACGCAGTGTGTCCCAGTGTGTCCCAGCCATGCAGTGTGTCCCAGCAGTGCAGTGTGTTCCAGCCACGCAGTGTGCCCCAGTGTGTCCCAGCCATGCAGTGTGTCCCAGCAGTGCAGTGTGTCCCAGTCGTGCAGTGTGTCCCAGTGTGTCCCAGCCACACAGTGTGTCCCAGCAGTGCAGTGTGTCTCAGTCGTGCAGTGTGTCCCAGCGTGTCCCAGTCACGCAGTGTGTCCCAGCAGTGCAGTGTGTTCCAACCACGCAGTGTGTCCCACTTTGTCCCAGCCACGCAGTGTCCCAGTTACGCAGTGTGTCCCAGCAGTGCAGTGTGTCGTGTCCCAGCAGCACCGCGTGCCCGCCTGGCACTGAGGACATGGGACAGGGGCTGCAAAGTGGCAGGGGGGTGATGCCACCGTGGACATTATGAGGGGCCCCAGTGCCATGACCGGGAGGAATGGGGAGGAGGCTGCTGCTCTGCACTGCCGTCCATAGTTGGTCACTCTGCAGGGACCAGGGAGGACCTGGGGACCTGGATGGGGACAGGCAAAGCTTCAGAGACCCTGGGGCGGCCCCCGAGCCCTGCACGGCGCAGCCCAAGCAGGACGCTGGCTGTATCTGCGGCACCTCCAGCTGGCCCATCAGTGCCTCAGCTAGCCCATTCGCACTGCAGCTAGCCAAATAGTGCTGCAGCTAGCCCATCCACGCTACACTTAGCCCATCAGTGCCTCAGCTAGCCTGTTTGCACTGCAGTTAGCCCATCAGTGCCTCAGCTAGCCCAGGAGCCAATTGGTGCTGCAGCTAGCCCATCAGTGCCTCAGCTAACCCATTGGCACTGCAGCTGATCAGTGATCAGCTCATCAGTGCCTCAGCTAGCCCACCAGTGTCAAAGCTAGCCCATATCTATCTATCTATCTATCTATCTATCTATCTATCTATCTACCTACCTACCTACCTACCTACCTATCTGGCGATCTAGAGCACGAGGAGATGCTCAAGAGATGGTGGGACAGGGGCTGCAGCCAATTTAGCCTGTCCGCACATGCTGAAAACAGCCACGTCCAGGGGAGCTGCCCTGGAGAAGTCTTTGCTCACCTCTCCCAAGCTATCCTGAGCTCAGGTTGAACTACATCATCTCTCCATCCTGCCTCCTCGGTCTGGGCTAGCAGCCAGTGCTCTGGGTAGCACAAGGACCCAGAGCAAAGGTGTCCCCATCGGTTGCACACTCCCGTGTGTGCAAACAGGGCAGCGGTGCTGAGCGACCGTCTCCTTTGCTGAGAAGCCTCTGGATGCTTCTCACGAGACGTTTGCCCTCTTTAGGGGTTTGGCCCTTCTTGGATGCCCTGGAGCACCGGGAAGGAGGCAGGTCCGTCTGTCCCCGCAGCGGTGCCAGGAGGGACGACCGGCGCAGAGTCCCCCTGTCCCTGGGGCAAAGCTGGCACGGCTCACCCTGCCCGTCAGAGGCTCTCAGAGAGAGAAGATAAAAGAGCAGGCGCGGATCGATGCTGCGCTCCGTAATGCTGTCCTTGGAGGCGGGCCAGCCCGGCGGGAGAGCCGGGGCGAGCAGAGCCGGCGAGGCAGCTCCAGAGGCTTCTTCTGCCCCCAGCGCCGTGGGCAGCGGCCTTGGGGGCCCTTGGGAGCTGCTGGGGGGACAGGGGCTGAGCCGGCACGTCCCCATCCCAGCTGGAAGGAGGGGAGGCTGGAGACCCCCGGTCAACCTGCGGCAGGAAGCGGCAGTTGCCGAATCCACCGTGCCAGCTGCTCTCCAGCTCCAACCATCTCCGTGCCACTAGGATGCCCCCTTGGATGCTGGGGACAGCTCCGCGGGCTGGGGACACCCTGGCCGCGCGAGCCAAGGTGCCCACGGCTGCCTGCCGCCCTGCAGCGCCCAGCACGTGCCGGACACGTCTACCGGGGATGCCGACGGTGCGCGGCCTCCCTAATCCCGGCAAATATTTCCTTCCCCGCCGCCTCACATTGCCGCTGAACTCCGTCAAGGCAGAGCTCGCCTCCCGCGGCTGCAAGCAGCGCCTGCCCTCTCTAATCTGCCTATTAACCTCCCGCGTGGCAGGGAGCCACTTCTCCCACGTGCTCGGCCGACGTCCGCTCTGCAAACCCGGCGTGTTTCATGCCCGGCCACGGCTGCCGTGGAGCTTCCTTCCCTCTGCTGCGCTCCGGCCAGGCCCGCTGCAAGAGCCTTGCAAAAGTGCAAGGGGGAGGAAAAGCCCTGCCTGAACCAGAGCTGCTTGCAAGCCGCGCAATGCTTGCAGAGCACAGGCAGGCAGCAAAATCAGGTCCCAGAATCAGCATCTCCATAGGCACAAGATTGCTGGCAGGAACTGGGGTGGCTTCCCCACCACCCTGCGCTCTGCACCCATCCCTGTTCACCCTCTCCCTGGCTCCTTGGAATCGGCTGCTGCTTAGCAGAACCACCAACCCTCAGGGAAGAAAGCAGCCCTGGATACTCCAGCACAAGGATGGACTTTTGTCTCTGTCTCTCCTCCTCCCTAAAGCCCACTTGTCTTTGTACCTTGTGTCCCGCTGTGCAGGGAAAAAGTGTAGCCAATCCATTTTAGAAACCCCTAAAAATGATCTACAATAGCTTTTCCTAGCCCTGCTAGGTCAAGAGATAATGGACATTAAAATTGTGGCATTTTTATATATAGAAAAGTTATTTTAGGTCATTTTTAGAGGTTTCTGAAATGGATCAGTTATAATTTTCCTCTCCTGCTGGGGGGCTGAGTGCACTAAAGACGCCTTGCTCCACAGGTGGACGGATACAAAAAAAAATAGTGCCAATAAAAGTTTTAAGAGACCTTTAAAACACTTCTGTAGGAGGTATTTCTCCCATTTCGCTCGGGGCACATTCAGATTGCGGGCTGATGAGAGATATGGATCGGGATGACCTGCATAACTCATCATCCCGCCCCGTGCCAAGAAGGCCCCCGAGCCCATGTCAGCATCACGCGCTCGCTCCAGAGCAGCAGGCACTCCGTACCCTGCACCTTTGCAAGGCTGCAAGCACATGCAACTGGCTGGCAAGGGTCTGCGCAGCCAAAAGGCATTGCAGGTGCTGCAGGGCATTGCAGGGATGGCCCCCGGGCTGAAGTCTGGCCCGGAGTGCTCGGATGCAGAGCACATCTGCACGGCGATGTTGCTGCTCTGCGCACATCTGCGTGCACATCCTTGCAGAGCCATCTGCTATGCGCACACGCCGCTGTCCCTGTCTTCTGCTCCAGCACTGGCTGCAAACACAATGTATTATTTATCTAATGCAGCTTTCCTAAAACTGCCTGTGTACAACAGGCTGGTAGGAAACAACAACAACAACAAAACCCTATGAATAAATCATATTTCCACTGCCTGGCAGATAAGAGGAGCATCTGTCCACCCAGTCGTGCCTTCTGCCTGGAAACTCCTGCACTGGCAGCAGGAAGACCCTGGCCAGGGACAGTCCCTTGTGCGGCCCAAACATGGGGATGCAGCTGAGCAAAGCTGGAGACACGGAAGAAAGTGCAGTATAGGAGGGGAGCTGATGCCATTCAGCATTACCGCAACACTCTAAGAACTTCAGCATTTGCAACTGCTGCTTTTTCAAGAGGGATTTTGCAACCTTTCAGTGTTTGCAACTGCTGCTTTTCAAGAGGGATTTTGCATCTTTTTTTTTTTTTTTTTAATTGATATAGCAAATATCACCAGAGAGGGATGCAGCCCATCCCTGCAACCCTCGTGCAACAGTGTTGGAACACGCACCAAAGCTCCCATCCTGGCTCGTCCCTGGCCCTTTCCTGTCTCTCTGCTCATTAGCTCTTTCCTGGGAGCTACTGGATCAGGCCATGGACAGCACAGACAAGCCCGTGCTCCCTGCAGGGACCCTCTGCTCGGGTGTGGGACATCACCTTCCTGCTGGAGCTGGGAATACCACAGTGCCACAATATCCATCCTGTCCTCACTGTGATCCAGGAGCCAGCTCCCCAGCATCAAGAACTTATTCCCCAGAAGGAGTTGAATGAAGGGCTGGACTCAGCAAAAGATAAAATTTGTAAAGGCCCTGCTTTAAACTGATTTGGGCTCATGAACCAAACGATGGATTTTCTCCTTTTCCCTGGGGAAAATCCAGCCCGCTCATGGAGCGGCAGCGCTGCACAGCTGGGGCAGGAGGCACACAGCATCCCTCATGCACCGCACCGAGTTTAGCACCCGACTTTAAGCACAGACCTGAGCAAAGCTGCTGGTTCTGAGTGCCGTGTCTCAGCAGCAATGTGTGCTAACAGCATCATCAGTGTTTGCTGCACCTTGTGCCAGCCGTATCCGTGCCCGTCCCAGGGCATTGGAGGGGTCTTCCAACCCGTCCCTGCTTCTGCTCCGAACCAGCCCTTCCTCTACTGGAAAGCAAAGAGCAGCTTTGCTCCGAAACTGTATTAAATTTTGAACAAAGGAAAGCAAATCTGTTATCTGCGATAATTGGGAGTAAATAAAACATTTAACCAAAGCAAATGCAGCTGTTCCGGCTTGGAGCCGGCGCAGCAGCAGGGAAGCCAGCTCAGCTAGGCTGTGTCCTCGCCGCGGCGCCCGACGGCAGCTCCGTGCACAACGGGAGTGCCGTGACGTCTTGGGCACCAACACGGCCCCGGGCACATGGTGCTGCTCCCTGGCCGGGGACAGACCTGGGACTGACCTGGAATGGCAGGGCACGGAGTATGGAAAGCGCCCAGGGCACAGAAAGCCCCTTGCAGCACCGGGATTTGCTCTCCAGCCCAGGGAGTTCACGTCCAGGCCAGTTTTCCTCCCCTAACACCTCTGCAATGAGATTTGCATGTAACACAGAGCATTTCAGAGCCAGGTCACTGGTTCGCACATAGCCCGGGGCAGGGATGACCAAACCTCGTCACCAGCTGCTCGGTAGCCTGTGGGAACGAGCGTGCCGGGCCCCCGCCCAGCTCCTCGAGACCTGAGGAGCAGCCCCGGCACGGGGGCTGTCCAGCATCCAGAGGGAGGCGCCTGCAAACGGGGCCAAGGGCTGCTCTGGGATGCAGAGCGTGGCCTTGCCTGATGCATCCAAGGGCTGCTCTGGGATGGAGAGCATGCCCCTACCCGCTGCATCCAAGAGCTGCTCCGGGATGGAGAGCACAGCCCTGCCGGTGCATCCAAGGGCTGCTCTGGGATGGAGAGCATGCCCCTGCCCGCTGCATCCAAGGGCTGCTCCGGGATGGAGAGCGTGCCCCTACCCGCTGCATCCAAGGGCTGCTCCGGGATGGAGAGCACAGCCCTGCCCGCTGCATCCAAGGGCTGCTCTGGGATGGAGAGCGTGGCCCTGCAGCCCTGAGCTTCTTGCAAGAAGAGTTGCCTCTCTCAGGACCTCTTGATAAAAGGGTTGGGGGCTAAGTAGCCCAAACTGCTCCAAAGTCTTTGGCTTTGGCCATGGCTGGTCTCGGCTGTCTCAAGCAGGAGTAGCCCGGCTGCTACACACATGGGCTATGCCTGCACCCGTCTGACTGGGCCATGGGAAGCAACTGCTCTGGATTTGACAGCGGGAAGGATGCATCCCATCCCCTTCTCCTTTGCAGCAGCCTGTACCCCATGACATGATGCAGGCCATGGGATGGGAACACGGTTCCCTTCATTGCCCTCAGCCATCAGTAACCTCCCCTTGCTAAGGGGGGAATAACACGGCCCTTCATCCCAGCCACATGGGGCTGGCCTGAGCACGGGGAGCTTGTGCAAGTAAATGGGCTCTCCTTGCTCTCCTGGGGCTCCAAGCACCAAGTAGAGGGTGGTGGTGTCTTTATAGAGATGTTAAAATTTGCAATGGGATTTCCAAGGATTCCTCCACCAAGCATAGACCTGCTCACGTGGGTCTGTGCTCCCCTGTCCCTGAAGCCTTGGGACACGTGTCAGGCATCCTGTCAGCTCCACAGAGCACCGAGGCCATCAGCAGCCGCGTGGCCTCTGTAGAGCTGTCCCACCAGGACTCCTGGAAATTGTGTATTTATCCAGGAGGACCCTCTGGAGGGAAGCTACAAGCACTGTGCCTTGTACCGAGCAAGAGGCTGGCCACGCATATTAGCAGCTATCTCTCCCAGTGGAGGCTGCCTGTCGTAAGCAGCTGCTCTCCAAAGATGCCTCTTCATTCCCCACCCTCCGACCTGCTACCTGGATATATCCATCTTCTCTGGGGCTCATTTCCAGGTTGCTCTGCATGCCATGCAGGCGGGTTGGAGCTCTGCAGAGGAGAGGAAGGAATATCTGAGCTTCTCTCTTGCTTGGGCAGGAGGAGCTGGCAAGAGTGGTTAGCAACCATACATAATCCCATCTGCTTTTCCCTTGCACCAGCACTGCCCTTCACTGGGATAGCACTTTTCCTTCCCTGGCATTTTTCTCTCCCTCCTGTATTTATGGAAAATTATCCTCTCCTCTTTCAGCTCTCATGTTTTTCCAGATGAAAACTGTGCTGCCATCCCCACAGCACCGGGGCCAGGACATGGGACCTGAACGTGGGCATCCTTGGAGAGGGATGTACCCACACACCGGCTCTCTGAGCAGGCAGCAGAGGCTTTTTTGCTCATCCTAGAGCAGAGCCCACATTTGGCCACCTGGATCCTACCCAGGTTTGGCTGCTCGGTGTCCCCAGGCTGCCCGCTCACATCCACAGGACATTCCCTTTGCTGCTGCCAAGAACGGCTCTCCCGGCTCGCAGTGGAGAATCCTGCTATGTCTCCCTCCATGTCTCCTGCCTTGTCACCACTACCCAGCGCCGGGGACTGTGCGAGCCGTCGCGTGTGAGCTCCCCTGTCCCCGCAGCACTGGTGGCTTCGCCCAACTTTGTGTCATCAGCGAATTCCCGCGGGGCGCATGCGTCTTTGCTGTGCCAGCTTGGAAACTGACTGTAGACACCTCGTGAAAACGGCTGGGCTGGAGCCAGGGGTCCCCTGAGAGATGCTGGAGTCGGCTCCAGAGGGCTCACAGACAACCGGAATGAACCTCACATGCCTGCTCTCCACACTCTTCTCACTCAAAGCGTTTCCCTCTGGAAGGAGCCTGACTTACCGTTATTTATAGCAAACCCACCTGTGCTCGTCCTAGACATCCTCCTGCATAACTCAGCTCTAGGAAATTGCAGGGTGGGACTTTGGTGGGCACGGGGGATGGAGAACATCCTGGGTCCAGGATGCCTCTGTCTGGAGGTGGTCTGCAGGCTGCTCAAGAGTCCACATAATCACGCACATTGGGGAAAAGGATTAATTCGTCCCAGGAAATGGAGTTTCCACAGAAGCACTTAACTGCCCCTTTACTGCCCCCCCTCTCATTAACCGCAACAGGGTCTCCAGCCAGGTCTCAATCCTCTCCAGCACCTGGAGCATCAAATATCCAACTCGGCTGAGAAATTCCTGCCCTGCTCAGAAGCAACATATGAAAGCGCCATTCGCTCTGCCAGCTTTGGCAGATGGGAGCAAAATAAAGATTCCCATGTCTTTCCAAGGGGAACACTGGTTGCAGAAGCAACCTGGCCTGGGAGGAGCATCTCCCCTTGTTTCCACCCAAAACTTTGAGGCTAGCTCTTACCCTAAGACTCGCACGTCCAAAGTCTGTTAAAATCTGCCCTGTTGTGAAGATGGTTGAGCTTGTTCCTCTTAAGAATATTATTTATTTTATTCTACAGCTTGAATTAGAGCCCAACTTCCTTCTTATCTTCTGGTAAGGAGATTGTTGGGACGATGCAAGTCCTCACCCCAGTCTGCCCTGCATTTGGAAATAACAACTTCATCCTCAACCCAGCTGCCTTTAAGAGAGGTCCCATTATTCTGTCCTTCCATAAAGAAAAGGAGTTAAAAAAGTATCTTTGCTTTAGGAACATGACACTCAACTGGCTCCTGGGGCTTGGAGAACCCCTTCCCACTTCATGGAAAACACTTGGAGAGCAAGAAGGGAATGCCATTTGCCCATGAACATCCACACTGGATCGGTTGCTTCTGGTGTGATAATTGGGACACACCAGGCAGCCCGTGCCATTCCCATCGGCTGCCGACGTGGAGCAGCAGGAACCCGGGTCCCCTGCGGAGCGCGCGGGCTGCAGCGCCCCAGCGGCCCTGGGAACAAACGGGCTCTGGATTATTTTCCATTTAAACAGGAGCGGCTTCTCGAGCACCCTCTGCTTTGCTCCCAAAGAAGAACAAATAATAAGCAATTATTTCTCGCATTTTTTGGCTTAACCCATCATTTTCTCTGCCAGAGTAGCAGTCTGCGGGTTATTCGCGCTGCGCTGAACCGCTGCGAGCTGGGAACAGGCACCGAGGGCGAAGGTCTGGGCTTGATTTGCCTTTTCCAGCACTGTGCAGCACCCAGGACATGTTTAGGAGTCTCCAGGGCCATGAGAGGCTTGCTGCACTCTTGAAGCATTGCACCAAAAAACGTAGAAAAACACAAAGAAACACAGAACCAAGTCCCACATGCCCAGCCACCTTGCCCTGCCCAAGGTCGGCATGGACTTGGACCAGCCAGAGGTGCATCCAAGGAGCCTGCAGATCCCAGATGGAGGATTTGGGGCCTGTCTGCACAAGGCGGTGCTGGAGATGAAGCTCAGGATCTGTCCCTGTGCCCGGAGCACTCTCCCTGGGCCCTGGCCAAAAGCGGTCCCAGTAGCAGTACCCAAGGGGTTATGTCAGAGGGACGTGTCCACAACGGAGCCTAATGAAACACAGGCAAATGTGTGAGCTCATGGCACGCACAGCCAGCCCAGGGCTGGGCCTCCAGCTCTCTGCACTAATATGGGCCGAAAAAGCAAGAACTGGAGAACTAGGGAAAGACCCAAAGGGCAGAAGCGTCGTCTCTGCCTCTTCTCCCCATCCCAGGGCTTTAGTTAGAGTCCTAGGGAAGTTTGTAGCTTGAATGCAGCCCTTGCTGTGAGCCAAACGGCCTGTAAATGTATTGGCATGTGTTGTCCTCTGCATCCGTTAATAGGATCCCTTCTCCAAGAGGAGGAAAGAAAAGGAAGAAGGGACAGGGGAATGCTTAAATCTGCAAAGCAAACACCCATCACCCCTTCTCAAGGGCTAAACCCCTGGCAAGAGCTTATATATGAAAGGCTGGTCTACAGCAATAATCTGCAAGGGCTTCACACAACAATGCGGGCGGATTCAGATGTCAAGCCGTAATACTCAGCACTTAATGCCTTCAAAGCCTCCTACAAAGGACGGCTGCAACGCTGGCCCCAGTGGGGTTATCGGGAGATTTGTCTCCGATTTCACTGGCAGCAGCATCAGCCCCATTAACGTGCTAATTCCTGGGAAGCACCGATGACACCCAACGGCATCGCGGCTCTGTGGCACACCAAGGAGCTGGAATTTGCTGCAAAGAATGAAGCACCAGAAGAAAATCCACCGAGCGCCACCCTATAGCTGCGGCAATAGATGCTGGGGATGCCCAAGCCCTTCTCTCCACCTGTGGGCACTCGGGAACCCTCCTTGCCTGCAACGCTTCCTCTTGGCCCAAGGAGATGTCCTAGGTGCTGTTCCCGTGATGGGTCCCAGCTTGATTTATTGCTGGACGCGACTTCAGGAGTTTGTCAGAGTCACCCCCTCCCGTGTTCTCCCTGCACCCTCCACGTTTTGTTTTGCACCTTCCCTGGGCTCTCAATAAACAGAACCTCCTTTCCAGGCTGAACAACAGCACGCTCTGCCCTGGCCCTGACAGCCTTTCCAGCTTTCCGGGGTTTAAGACTCAAGAGCAAGGCTCAGCTCTTTGCATCTGGGATCAGGCCTCTCCTCTGCCAGGAAATATCCTAAATACTTCAATTTGTGCAAAATTCTGGAGCAACAGCAGCACCGCTTGCTCTTCTTGTGCTCAAGGGCTCCTCTGCAGGCAAACACCAGCCTGTAAAATGACTGCAGAGCCTAAGTGGGTGCCTAACACAGCACCCGCCTCTGCTGCCAGGGGAGATGCCAGTGGCACTGTGTGGAAACTCCCGAGCGGAGAAGCCCTTCTGCTTTGAGACTAATGCCGAGACTCACTTTACCTCGACAGCTCAGCTATTACCTTGTGTTCCTTAGTTCCCACTAACTCCTCACGACATGGGATCATGTCACGACCAGGGCTGTGAGCGCCGCTATGGCTGCAATCTGGCACAAGAGCTACCTGGGGCCACGTTGACCTGCGGGACCAACAAAATCCACAGCCACCAATTAACTGCCTGTTGAGTCTCTATTAAGGCTTTATTCCCCCTTCCGAACTCCTTCGGGAATGGGCTCTCAGGAGGTAGGAGGGGTGGCCGAACCACCCCATTTCTCCTCCTGGCCAGCTCAGGGGTGCGGCAGGAGCCCTGGCTCTCCAGGGTGCTGTTTGCAGCTACAAAACATTCAAGTTGTGCCAGTGCTGGAGCTCTGCTGCCTCCCATCCTCATCCAAGTGACCCGCAGGGTCCTGTTAGAGCTACTGTTAGGATTGTTTTTATTTAAATCAGCATCTTCCCTGCTCTCCCTGAGGTGTCTGCTACCAATAACCTCACTTTGGCTGTGGTCAGTGCCTGGCTCTGCACAGAGCTACAGGCTCTGCTGCTTCTCCTCTCCCTTTGCAGCTCCACATCCCTCATCCCTCCTTCATGGCTCGCTCACCTGCAGCTCTCCATGCCCAGGGACCTTGAAGGAACTGGGGAAATGGGGAGACAGCACCCAAACAACCTGGTAAAAGCTTCAAGTTTCCTGCGCACAAGTCAAGCTTTCCCCTTTATTGTGACTACCAATTTGTGACACTCACTGGCCAGACGTTCCTAAACCTGTCACTGCTGCACCATGCAGCTCTGGCTGCAAGAATAGACACTAAAGCAGTTCTGTGGGTCCCCAAGTCCAGTAGCTTCTGGCAGCCTGGGACACCTGGGGAGGCCACTGCTTTTATCACAGGTCCCTTGACACAATTCCGTCTCTCCAAAAACCCGGGACACTTGCATTAGAGATACCAGCCACCACGATGGGGCAACAAATAAATAAAATAATAATAATAGTGGAAATCTCATTCCCTAAGGCTTGCAAAGGTGCCAGCCCTAGGCAGCAGCCAGCAGAGCAGCTCTCCCCACGCCAGCACGCTATGGATTTCCAATGGCAAAACGGCTCCAAACTCGCGCTGCCGCCCGGCCCCGAAACGGCTCCGCTGCTCCTGCCCATATATTAGGTTTGATGAAACCGAGTTAGGAGCGTTTTTATCTGTCAATTAGGAGCCATGAAGCAGTTATTAAGGAGAGTCAGAGCTCCCCTCGCCGCTCTCGCGCAGTGCCGGAGACGCCTAACAGCCTGTAATGAAGCATTAAGCGGCAGCAGTTTGGTTTCCGACAGGAGTGGAAGCGGTAAACTGGTGAGGCATGGGGGAGCAGATCCGTGCCCAGCTGTGCATTGGGATTGAGGGAGAAATTGCCCTCCAACCTGGGGGAAAAAACCAGCAGGGACCATCACCTCAGTGCATCTGCTCACGGGAGACACGGCAGAGCCCAGGTTGATCTGCACGTGCAGTGCAGCCCTGTGCACGACCCCAATCTCAAGGAGCAAATAGCCCAGTTTGGACAAGAGCAGGAGCCAGATAACGCGCTCCCCGCTCGGAGGCCGTGCCAGCCCTAACCTCCCGTTGCAGATGTGCTGCGACGTCCCCTGGGCCGGGCTGCTCCATAAATCCCGGCTGTTTATCCGCCCGCAGGGCTCTCCCCTGTCAGCACGGAGCGCTGAGCAGGGCGAAGCCAAGCTGGATCATCCCAGCTCGCATCCGGCAGCTCGCCTGCCCGGATCCCTCGGGAACATCCATCGGCGCCTGGCTACAGCCCAGGGGACACCCGAAACACAGCGGCGGGGCTTGCAGCTTTCTCCCCCCGTCACTGCAAAGATTGCAGGCTGTGATGCAGAGGGAGGTGCTAAGCATCCTCCCCAGGAGCCCCCACGGGGTTTGCTGGGGGTCTGGGGGTGCTGGAGGGTTTCACACGCTCCTGTCCGCTTCGCTGCTGTTGCTTCAACAAGCAGCACGACAGCAGCCACAGCGGCGTTTTGGTTTGCGGTGTTTTGAAATGAAGGACTGCAGTTGCTTTATTTTGTAGGGTTTTTTTTAAAGCCCTCCCCCTCCGCTTTTGGCACTCCATTTGACTTCCTTAAAATACACAACTCTGCAAATAAAAATAAAACAAGCAAAAAAAAGTCAAAATACACCCTTCAGTCCAACGTGTTGAACCTACACACTTCATTCTCTCACTTTAGCTGCCTCTGACTTCCAGGATGTTTTCCCAAAGCTGCCAGTGAGCTGCAAACCCCGTTAAGTCCCCTCTCCAGGCAAATCCCACCGGAATCCCTTCCCCAAACTGTCAGCTCCCTGTGCCACAGGGGCGCCAGCCAGCTCCATGCCAGGAGGCAGCTCGCCGAGAGCAGGGATCACACACACCATGGTGAGCAGCCCTACAACCATGGCCATCCAGGGACACCTCCGAGCTCCAGTGCTTGCAAGCGACCAAAGGACTCCTGCACACCCTGCAGCACTGCCTGTGCCCACCATGGGCTTGGTGCCCCCATCCCACAGCCCCGGCACCGCCTGCTCCTTGACCTCCCGCCTGCGGATCCGCCCTCTCCTTCCTCCCAGCTGTGCAGACTGGACAGCAGCAGCTCCGTTTGGGATGGGGCTCAGCAGCAGGATTCCCATCCTAGCACTGCTGCGTGCGGCATTTCCAACCCCCTTTCCACCTTCATCCTGCCTGCAAGGTGGCCAACGGGGAAAGCCACGATGGATTGCTGGATGGAGACACCTTAGGAGATGTGACACATCTCGTGTCACTTCTGCATCTCCAGCTGCCCAGGAGGAGACAAGTGTGGGCAGAGACCTCTGCAGCAGCGCTTCCCGGGCTCTGCACATCCCTCTGCTCCACAGCAAGGAGCTCCTGGATGGCAGGAGGAGCTGCTGCACAGGGGCCTCTTCTGTGCTTGCTTCCTACCCGGGAAGCATCCTTGGGGTCAGGACAGGACAGCAGCCAATTCCTCTTTCTCTCACCCCACTGGCTTCCCCTAAACTTGCCCAAGAACAAACTCCCAGGGATTAGAAGCGGCCACATCCCAGTGAGAACAATCTTAAGGGATTATGAGATTAGAAATCCCGTTTATGCCGAGAGGAATAATGCTAATTCTTATCTGATTGCCTACAGATGTGAGCAATCAAAGCGCCCCTTGCACGCGAGGCTCAGGAGGTGAACACGCCTGGGCTTCTCTGAGGAAGAGGAGGGCCAGCTCTTCCTCCTGCCACCAGCTCCGGAGCCGCCTGCGTGTTGGAATCGTTCTCCTCTGGGGGAACATGTCCCTTGTAGGGATCGCAGCCGGGTGCAGGCTCTGGATAACCTTCCTCCTCTGCTGTCCCAGGACGTTCCCTGACCAGGCTGGGCCTAATCCGTTCCTCAACCCAGTGATTCTGCCCTTTCCCACCTCCCTAGTTTCTGTCCTTACAAACTTCTGTCTGTCCTCATCGTACACAAGGACCACGGTCACACTGCCCAGGGCACCAGCAAGCACAAGAGCCACCACAGAGCTCAACCTGCAGGACTTAAACATGTGCCTCCCTTGTCCCACAGACTCCAACGCCATGGAAGAAGAGATCAGTTCATCTTCACAGACCTCCCGGCTTGCACAGCCCATTGCAGCCCCTGCTCCCCTCGAGCGAGCCACCGCTCAGGAAGGCAGCCAGCCTCGCGCTGCTCATAACACGATGGAGGAGCCACCACTGCTTTTGGCAGTTCGTTCCGATGCTTAATCATTTTTTCTATTAAAAATACGAGCCTCATTTCTAATTTGAACAGGGCTGTGATCAGCCTCCAGTCGTTGGCTGTAGTTATGGCTTCGCTCACTGGTTTAATGCTGGCTATCATCTCCACTGGGAGGTAATTGCCAACCCAAGTCAAGGCATCTCTCCAGCTCCTTTTGAAGCTGCTAACAGCCTATTTTAAGTCATTCCCCTTATGACAGCTACCCTCCTCCTCCCTTTGCATTCTTCCACTCTCCAGCTTCTCTGAGGTCCTTTTCAAATTCCTCACCCCCCTAATATCCCCGGATTGATTTGCAAGGCCATAGGCAGCAAAGATGGCTCAGCTGTGGCTCAGGGCAGCACCGCATCATTTCTGCCCCTGCTGCCCTGCAAGCGACCCATGGTGATCCTCCATCCCCTAGGCCTTCTCCTGCCACCCCCAACGCAGCCCTGTCCCACACAGGGCAGCAGACCCCAAGGCTCAGTGACCCCAAGCCACAGAGAGGGGAAACAGCCCATAAAAGCACATTATAAACCATATTTCTGCACACGCTGAACAGGGACCAGTGATCCCGAGTAGCCTAAACACATCTTTTCAGCCAGTACACCCCACATATCAACTCACAGCTCATGCTCTCTTTGCACCAGATAGAGAAGAACCTTCACCTACCTTCCCGAAGAAGAAACTTTCCCTAACCTCCCCACCTGGGCTGTTTTTATCATAATTAAGCCCTAATTAAGCTGAGCTTGGCTACTCAGCAGTCCCATCCCCTTGCAGCTGCTCCACTTGCCCCAAACGAGGATCAGCTTCACAGTTCGCACTGATTCACCAGTCACTGGGAAACAGGGAAGCAAGGGAAGGGAATGTGGCAAATCAATGCCAAAACAGTATTTTGGGGAGCTTGTTTTGTCCCCAAACACTGGTTTTTAGGCAAAAAAGCGAGTGGTGTTTTACCTCCCCGGTCTCTGGCATAGGCGGTGGGGCAAGCACGGCAGGCTGGGTTTGCAGCAGCAGCTGGCAGTGCTCACGGCTGGTGGGCAGCCTGGTGCTCTTCCCGGTGCAAAGGCCAACACTGCCCCTCTCCCGCCACTCTCCCACGCTGCGTTTCTGCACGGGCAGAGCTGGCGCGGGGCAGGTTTGCAGCCGTGAGCTGCGGGACACCGCTGCCCGGTGTCTTGTGCACCCTCGCACTCCTTGTGGGGACACCGCGCGGGGACACCCCCACACCTGAGCCCGTGCTCCCACCGCAGGGAAGCCTGGCTGGCAAAAACGCTCGTGGTGCCCACCCAGACCCCTTCCCTGTGCTTGTTTCACGTGGCATCACACGGCATCCCCTGCAGCGCCGCGGCGCTCCGCGCGCTCCCGCAGGCTGCCGAGCTGGCAGCCCCGCGCGCAGCGGGAAATCGCGGAGGACGGAGCTGGCGTCGGCGGCGCCGGGTCCCCGCGGACGGCAGGAGCCCCAGCGCCGAGTGTGGGCTCGCGCTCTGCCAGGAGGGACGGGGAGCCGGCGGCGGCCGCCGCGCCGCGAGCAGCGGGGAGGCCAAAGTGCTTCCACATGTCGGGCGGGCGCGCGGCACCAGGAGAGGGGGGCGCGGGCTCGAGTGCTCCTTGCCAGGACCCTCCATCTGCAGAGCCACCCTCGCTCTGCGGAGCTGTCCCCAGCACAGGGGGGCTCAAAGGGGCAACATCCTGCGATCCCCAGCTCAGAAACCCCGATGGCACCACATTGGCTCCAAAGGCAGTGAGAAGGACAAGGAATTGCAACCAGCCTGCGATAGCCACGATGTATTTCCCTGCTCGCTAGCTCCAGCTTGCCAGTCTCCAGGCCATGGCTCATTTTGCTGCTTCTTCCCATCGTGTCTGCCCAGGTCAAGCAGCACAGCAGCATCCTGCAAGCACAGGGCGCCCTGGCCGCTGCTCTCTTCCCTGCCATAAGGCACCACCTACAAGCTTAAGCATGAGCTTTAAGGACAAGCTTAAAGATGCAACTAAGAAACCAGATCAGAAACTAAATGCCTGCAATGCCTTAAAGACAGATCTGCTGCACAGGGCTGCACGGCAGCGGGGAGAGCGCTGGGGTCTCACCATCCCTGAGATCGGAAGAGGGGTGAGGTGCAAACATCCCAGCCGTGGTGGGGGGCCAAGCACGTGTGCTCTCCAATGCCTTAAACCCCGTGGCGAGCCAGGAGAGCAGGAATGTGCATTGAGTTGGGCTGTGCTCAGAGAGCTGCTGTGTAAGCGGCAGGACGCAGGGAGGAAAATACAGTGGGGCGGGAGCAGGGGCCGAGGCGGCCGGATTGTGGGTGTCAGTCCCACGGCTCGGAGCGAGGAGCAAGCGCCAGGCTTTCTGCGGAGTCTCCTCGTGTCCCGGTGCTTCCCTGGCATGGACGTGCTTCATGGCACGGCTGGGCCATCACCTCCGGGGACCCATGGCAGCGCTCGTCTCCCCGCACCCCTGTCTGGGTGCAAACTGCAGCACCGGGGTCCCCAGCTGCGCCCCGGGACCCCCGGGCCCTGGACAAATGGGCCCTCACTGGCTGCATCCCGAGCCTAGCAAGCAGCACCGAGCTCCTTTCGGCAGAGAGAAGCCCTTTCTGGAGCAGCCCTCACCCTCGGGACAGCATCATAAACCATTTTAATAAGGCGCTTTGCTCCCCCCCAACCCTCCCAGCTCAAGCAGCCGCTGCCTTGTTTAGTTGGCAGCAAATGATGAAGACCCCCGGGGAGCAGAGGAGGGGGAGAAAAGGGACATCTGTTTAGAGCATTTCTCCTGCGTGGCTCTCCCAGGCTATTTCTATCTCTTCTTGTCAAAATTTATCAACTGCGTAATTGTTTAAACAGCATTAAAGTGCTTGGAGCAAGAGCAACTGGAAAGTGTCCTGCAGTTGCCTCTGGTACCGATGCTGACAGCTTGGGAGGGGACTGGGGAGGGAAGGGAGCTGATGGGCATGGGAACCCTCTGACTCCTTTTCCGGAGCGGGAGATGCTGCCCTGTTTTGCTGGTGGGAGGAAGACACCCACATGTTACTGCCAGCACCCTGTCCTGCTCCCGGAGCTTCATCCTCCCACACGGACCTGCCCGCATTTAGTCTCCTCAATTATTCACAACAGGCAGAGCAGGCCCGGAAACCAGAGCTAATGTCAGCGTCTTTCATGCTGGAATACACCAAACCGCGTCCGATCCGACTCTCATCCCACCCCGTTCTTGCCACGCACGGGATCAGGGATGCCCGGGCACTGGGATCTCACACCAGAGCAGCTCATTCCTGGCCAGGACTCGAATCCCGTGCAAATTTCCTTCCTCTGCCATCGGGTGCAAAGCACATTGTGCTTGTCCCAAGTTAGAGCAGGGTTTGATTTTTATTTATTTTCCTCCTTGCACAAGAGGCTGTGCGAGCCCCACGTCATCCTGCCCGTGCCCGCGCCTGCCGGAGGGGCGCCCGCCGCCTCCTTGCTCCCGGCCGGCCTTCCCGGCCCTTCCCCGCATTGCCGGAAAGCAGGAAGCTCGTGGCCAAATATTTGGACAAGGGGCACTTAGGAAAGGCCGGGACAAAACCCTTGCTGGCGTGGGGGCCGAAGCGCAACCCCGCTGGCTGTGCGCGCCGCTGCTCGGGGAGCCGGGGCTGGGGCGGCTGTTTAGACTGCGCTTAGCTGCCTTAATTGCCAGGCTGTTTTTGTCATGTTAACGAGGATAAACAAGGCTAAGGGGAGGGAAAGGCTGTGCCTGCAATGCACACAGTCCCTACACAGTCCCTCCACGGCATCTCGGGTGTAGGCGAGGATGGGGAGCAGCGGCCGTGCCCCCAAAGCCCCGTTCCCTCCTCTCTGCCAGGTCTGTAGCTGCTGGCACAGAGCAGACAAAGCCGGAGCCCTGCTGCAGCGATGGCAATGCTGCGGCAGAGAACCTTCAAGCTCATTTCACGTGTCGCTCCCAAAGCCCCGGTACCTCCAGGCAGGCAGGACGCAGCCAGGGACGGATGCAGCATCCCGAATCCCCGCGCAGAGGAAAGCGGGGCGCTCCGAAGCTTCCCGGGGCTTGCTGTGCCCTGGGCACGGGCAGCACCATCCCGCGGGCGGCATCTAATAGATGCCACGTGCCGCCCGCTCCCGGCGCCGGCCGAGCGGGGAAGGGGGGCTGCCCACCCGGGCGAGGGGATATTTTTATTGTTTCTGACGCCGGCCGCCCCAGATTACCATATTTTACGCAGCGAGCCAAAGAAGCCTCGTTCTGCTGCGCTGCAGCTGGGCAGGCTGCCGAGCGAGCGAGGGGACGGGGAAGGGACGCGGCGGCGGCGCGGGGACACGCGCGGGGACACGCGCGGCTGCAGGGTTTGCACGCGGGGGACGGCTCCGTCGGGAGCCCGCGACACGCGGGACACGGTGCAGAGGTCGCTCGCCGCCTTCAAACATGTTTGTTTTTCTGCTCCAGCTCCTAATTTGATTAGAGCTAACTGCATTTGGGAGCATGATGGGTGTGGGGATTTTCTTTTTCTTTTTCTTTTTTTTTTTTTTTCTGTTTGTCTTTCTTTTTTATTTGCCTTCTCCTTAAAAATCTGCACATTGCTGACTATCCTGCACTTCCCCTTTGCAGGGGTCCAAGACTCCAAACCTGAGCACAGGCAGCAGAGTTTTCCTTTCCTCCTCAAGCTTTCCTGGCTCTAAACAGTTTGGGATGCAACAGCTGAGCGTGTCAAGCCCGCACACCCTGTGAAATGCACCTGGACCTGGATTAACAAGGCTCTGCCCGAACCTGATCCACATGATCTGTGTTGCTCTCATGGGAGCTGTGGGATCCTGCTCATCCCTTCCCGCTGCCTCCCAGCGTTGCACCAGGCTGTGAGGGGCATCCCGACGGTGCCAGGCCAGGGATGCACCAGGGAATCGGCCACCTCTGTAGCAACAGGTGCCACATTCCCCAGTCTGCAACGTGAGCACCCGCGTGCTTAAGTTTATTTGCACTGTCCCTGGCCTGGTTTTGGTTTAGGCTACTTGGTCCTGTCCCAAATTTTGTGCATGCAGAGTCTTGGGGTTGGTGCTGGCCAGGGATGTCCCAGGTGGCAGGAGGGATGTGGCCAGCCAGCACAGAGAACAAGGGAGCTTAATCGTAGGGCCACAGGGTGCCCATCATGTCCAACTTGCTGCGCTACAAACTGCCTCATTTTACACGGCTTTGGGAAGCGACTGGATAAATCCCTGGTGGAAGAATTCATCGGGGGGCTCGGGAGGAACAATCCCCGTGTCACAAACGGCCACATGTGCGCGTGGCAGGAGGGCAGGACAGCCTGGCGCTCGCTCCAGCCCCAGCACCCCGGGTCCCGTCCGCCTCCCGTCCTCCGCGTTCCCGCATTTTCGGACGGGCGAAACAGCAAAACAAAGCAACCCGAAGCAAAGCGACCAGAGAAAGGAGCAGGAAAGGCCGCAGGCTGCAGCCTCCGGCGCAGCTGGAGCCCAGCTGGGAGCCGGGGGGCTTTGCCGGCAGAGGAGAGGGAGCCGCGGATTATTTATTAGCGGCCGCTGTTTGATCGCTCGCTAATCAGGCCGGGCAGCGAGCGCGCGCCGGGCTCTGCCGGCCTCCCCGCTCACATGTGGTTCCCGTTGCTTTGCCCCTTCCCTCACCCCCCCCTTCCCTGTTTTGCTCTGTTTGTTTTGCTGCTAATTTGGTTGTTTTTTCCATGTCGTTTTCCGTCAAACCGCATGTTTTTTCCCCCCTTCCTCCCGCCAGCCGCCGCAGCGACAGGCACATGGGGCCGCTCAGGACGGCGGCACCGGAGCGGATGGAAAAGGACAAGCTCCAGGAAACTGGGGCTGGGGGGGCGGCAGGTTGGGGACAGATGGATGGAGGGGAGCGGACGCCGGCCGGCCTGGCTGGCTCCCTCCTTCGCGCACGAGGCCTCCGTGCTCCCCGCGCGCGCTCCGGCTCCTGGCAGCCTCTCCGCGCGCGTCTCCCCTCCTCCCTGGCCCATTAGCAGTATTTTTATACCATTCGGTAATGCAGCGAGCCGCGGGCCAAGGCTCGGCGGCGCGCGATTTCCCAACGGCTCCGCTGCATGCGGAGCCGGCAGCTCCGAGCCTCTCTCGCACTCTCCTCCCTGGCCGGGACCCGGAGCGCAGATCCCATCCCGGACCAGCCCCGTTCCCCAGCACCCCTGGCCCTGCTCGGACACGCGCTGCTCTCCGGGCTGCTCCGTCACCGCGATGGTCCTGGTGCCACTTGCTGGATTCGGCACCGCCTGGACTTCCAGGGTGACACAGGACCTCGCGGGCTTGGCACTGTCACCCAGCGAGCCTCAAGGGATTTGCTCTTGCAGGGAGGCTCATCCATGCTCTCCCAAGGTCGGGAATGCTCTTGCTTGCAGCCTGTGCTCATCCCTGTCCGGATTTCCCCAATTCCCACTCCACTGAGCTGCCGGTTGCCTCCCCATCCCCTTCCCTGCACTGACGAGTCACGCAAGCCTGCTTTCCCCCTTGTGTCCCACCCTAGCCCTTCCAGGATGAAATTCCCCCCTCGAACTCTTGGGATGACCACGCAGCCATCCACACGGCTCCTCCAGGGCCGCAGCCACCGCGGGAAGCGGAGCCGAGCGCGGCACGCCAGCCGGTGCCGCAGCTCTCCCCTCCCTCGCTCCATCCCCCTCAGCCCTTTCCCAAGCCAGTTCCCAGGCTAATCCACATTTTCCCTGCTTTAACTCATAATTTCCCGCGTGGCATCATCACAAATACCTCACCGAAGGCGGGACAGATGACACCTCCCGTGCCATGGCTCCCCTTATCACCGTGCACCATCAGGTTCACCTGGCGCGATGCGTCCCTGGCAAACCCATCCGCCCCGCTCCCAACTTTCCATTGGCCTCCACATCTTTCATTACCCTTTCTTCCAAGTGAGCTGTGGGGTCAGGCTGTCTGATGGGGCTTCATTTCTTTATTATTATTTTTCCAGCACAGGAGAGACGCTCTCTGTCCCCATGTTGCCAGGCCCTGCCAGTGACTTGTCACCCATGGAGCAAGCAGGACGTTTCTAGTCCCAGGGCCAGCTGGGTGTGATGTGACCCCCAGCACTTGGTCACACCATATTCGTTCAATTTACGGCCACTGCAGACAACCAGTCGTAGGGTTTTATCCCCATCCCTTCTCGCGACTCAGAGCAGACAGCGTTGGTTTAGTCTTGGGGCTCTGCCTAGATTACCTCTAATCTCCTCTTAAACCTGGCTGCAGAGCCGGCTCAGATCTTCTCCCCCTGCATTCTCCATATTCATACAGCTAAACTCCTTTTAATTTCCTCTGTCAGGTCCCGCTCAGCTTGACATCTGGCAGCGCTCCCTTCATCCCGGAGCTCTTGGACCCCCGAGACGGAGCTTTCTTTGCTAATTGACACCTTTTCCCATTGCTCCTCGGCTCTCGTCTCGCTCCCAATATCCTCCTTGCGGCAGCAGCTTGGCCAGGCGCTCATTCCCCACCGATGCTCCACATCCCGCTCCAGGTACCACCAGCATCCTGCACCTAACCGAATTCCCAGTGCTCCTCCTTCATGCTCAGTCCATGCTGCTTTGCTCCAGCTGATTTCATCCCTTGGGTCTTAAATACCTTCATTTTGCCCCTGCAAGACTAGAAAACGCAGCTACAGGCCTGTTTTCATGCAACTTCCCCTTCAATTTACATGGAGCGAATCCACAGTCCCCCCAGTCCCAGGTACGGCTGGAAAGGTGAGAGCATCCCCTTTCCCAGCCCCTCTGCTGCTCTGGTGGCCAGGAGACAACTCATGGCTCTCCCCGCAAGGAAAGCAGCCCCCGTGGGCCGGTGAGCAGGGTCTCACCATTCCCTTTGGGAATTACAGAACCCATGTGAGGCGGTTGCCAGCCCCGCTCTGGCACCACACACCTCCAGGTAATCCATTGTGCACGGAGAGATAGCAGCAGGGAGACAGGAAGGGGCTGTGGAGCTGGGAAAAGAAGCCTTCTGGAGAACATTAAATTAAAATCCAGGCAATTAAATTAATTACCACTAAAAGCGTCTCACCTGATTAGTTCCTTGCATACTTAATTGCATTAACAAGACCAGGCATTCGTGTGTTTATTTATCACCTCCTCTGCCTGGGCTGGTGGCCCCTGTGCCGCCTGGCTGTGCCCTGGGCTGGGGGAGGCGAGGGCTGCGAGCGGCCAGGAAATAGGAGCAGGCAGTAACAAGAAACAGCGGGATTTGGGCTCTAATGCTGAGCGATTCCCGCGGGTCCCTGGGCGGATTGACAGGGATTACTCTCAGCGAGGAGCTCAGCAGATGCAAGAGCCATTGCAAAGTCACGGCGATGCCACAGCTGTGCGGGAGACGGCGGGAGGCTGCAGCGCCCCGTGCCCTGCAGCGGGACCCGAGCACGTCCAGTGCTCACCCTGCGCGCGCTGCAGAAGGGCTGCATTGCTCCTGGTGTCTTGTGAGCTGCAGGGGTGACACGGAGGTGGGAGAACCTGGGTGGCACAGCCTGTGTGACACGCGCCGTGCTGCCACCTCGCAGCATCCTCCACAACACGTGCCCGCTCCCAGGCAGAAACACTGCCTGGCACTGCCAGCCACCCACAGCTACCAGCTACAGGCGCTGTGCTGCGAGACACGCAGCTGCTATCAGCTCCACAAACACAGCGTCCTGCCAGGTACACGGCTGCTATCAGCTGGCGGCATCGTGTGAAGCGTAACGCCGTTCTTATCTTCCCGGCTGGAAGCTGGGAATGAGCCCATCTCGCACTGAATGCAGGCAGAGCCGCTGCAACAGGCAGCTCTCCTCCAACACACGGAGCATCCCCGAGACACACGGCCACCTCCACCGTGCTCCGGCCGTTCCCCTGGCACAGCCGCTGCAGCCAGCAAGCACGGCCAGAGCTCATCCTCTTTTTACGACATCCCTTCCCAAAATGTTCCCCGGGCACCATTTAATCTACTGGTTTTGAAGGAACGTTTGGGGCATGCAGGGCTGATTCCTGCATCATTCCGGATTGATATCCATGTTGGGATTAACGCGGCACAGGGAGCTCGTATTGGAGGGTGGAATGGGCAGGCATGCAGCTAGCAGGGACAGCACAGGGGCTGCAATGGGTCAGTGTGGGGACGGAGAGCAGGGGTCCCCCCGTGTCCCACGCCTGGGTACTCACCGCCCACCCTCAGGTTGGTCTGGTATTTGAGGTGCCAGGAGGAGCCTTCGTAGCAGGAGTACTGGCCGCTGTGTGAGAGGTCCACACGCTTCAGGACCAGGTACGACCCGTTCAGGTGGGACTCGTCGATGTCGGTGTTGTTGGCCGTCCAGGTCACAGCTGCGTCCCTGTCCATGGACCCACACTTCATGGTCACGTCTGCGCCTACCCGCTCGTACTGCGTGTGGCTCTCTGTGGAGGCAGAAGAGGAGAAAAGCAGGTGAGCTCAGCCCCGCAGGCAGGCCAAAGACCCCATGGCCACCTTGGAGAAAGGTTCCTCATACAGCTTGGACAGCAAGTGAGGAAAGGCCTGAGGCATGGAGTGATGCCACACCGGTGCTTTGGAAAGCCCATGTTCCCCTCCTGGTTTTAATAATGCTTTGCTCTCACATTAGATCAGAGTGCACCAACCCTCATGGAGCGGTGGGTCAGGACTCACAGACCACATCTGCCTTGCAGGATGCTTTCCTCCTACCTTTGCCTTGGTGGAGGTTCCCCCCAGAAAACCACAGCTGCTCCCACATCCCCACGATTTGCTGGAGGATGCAAACCCAAAGCCAGATGCACACACAGGAATTGCCTCCCAACTCATCTTTCCAATATTCCTTCATATTACCAGTGAGGAAGCAAGGAAGAAAGCACCTTTCCCAACAGAAATGATTGTTTTTTGGACAGCGCTGGGACTGTGCTGCCCCTGCCAGTAAGTCCCACAGGGACTGCCCTTTGGCAGGGTGGGGATAGTATTGGACAACCAGTCCAGATCGGTGACTGCATGGTAGTGCCAACCTTCATAGCACCATATCCCTGGAGAAAGGAGAGTGGTTGCAATAAGGGGGACAGTCTGGACAAACCCACTACAGTAAAACGAGAAGAGAAGAGCGATTTCCCAGATCCGCAGCAGATCTGGGATGCCCAACTCCACTGCCAGCGCAGGCCAGGAGGACAAAGCAGGAGTCCTGCGTGCTGCTCTGCCACCACCAGTGCTATGGGCGGCAGCTCCTGTGCCTGAGACAGCGACAGCTCAGCCGGGCCGGGCAGAGCTCACAGGCAAAGAGGTGATAGAGCTGCAGGATTGCCACCTGCGAACCACGGTTCTTTGCTACAGGAGGAGGGAAGCGCACAGCTGCCTTTGCAATTCCCTCCCTGGAAACCAGGTGGGAGGACGGCAGCTCAACCGAGTTGTGCTTTGGAAAGGGGCAGCTCTTCACTGCATGCAACGCTGTTCATCTCCCCAGCTCACTTTTCTTCCCACTCTCCAATAACACGATGCCTTGCTGAGCCTTTTGATTTAGCATTGTGCACGTGGGGCAACGCAGTTCGTTGGGCACCAGCTGCCTAATTGAATTCTCTCAGCTTTCTGGACGGGAGCTTGCGCTGACATTCACTAATGATCCCCAGCAACTGAACCTTTCCCGTGTTGTCACACTGGCCAACGTGGGAGGTGTGCATCAAGGGTAGGAACACACACACGTGTGCATGGCATGGGGTGAAGCAGGACACAGGGATTGTCAAGGGATGAGCCATAGGGCAGCAAAGCCAACACGTGTGCATCTTTATAGAGGTTTGGGTTTCTATGCATGTGCAGTGGGCACAGGACTGCTAATTGAACAGTAGCAGCATGTGCTGGTCGCACACAAAGGCACTGGAGGAGAAAATAGAGTTGGGATGGATCTGCACATGCTCCTGCAGCGGGCACAGGGCAGCGGGTGCAGCAGCGACCACTGGCACGAGCCTTGGAGGGATGGTTGAGACCCTTTGCAACGTGGGTTGTCCAGTTCTCCAAATGCACCTGGGGTACCACAGCACTTTCAATGAAATCCCTTGCTAAAAACTCCCCAAAATAAATCAAGCAGGCACAAAATACAAGGAACATCCTCGTGAGGATCTGCAGTGGCGAAAGGCCGGGAAGGCCAAGGGGAGAGTAAGGGGCCATTCTGTGCAGTGGAAGACGTCACCGGTGAAGGTCAACGGAGATCAGAGCTGGAGCTTGTCCTGCCCAGCACGTCTATGACTGATGGGGAAATGGGGTCAGACAGTCACAGGTGACAGGCTGCTGATGCTATTAGGACAGAAAAATTAAAGCTGGGTGCAAAAGCATTGCAGAGGGTGGTACAGACTGACCCTGTGTTGAGGAAGGGATGAACAGCAGGGAAACAAGTCTTGCTTTTCTGTGCAGGCGTGGGCTCCACGTTAGCTGCAGCCTCCGTGGAAACATATCTTGGAGTTACTGCACACACGTCCCTAAAAACATCAGCTTGGGGGCCAGCAAAAACACAAACCTGATGTTAGGAAGGGAATGCTATGATGAAAGGGAATGGACTGGAATGGAAAACGCTGTCTCCTTAAAAGCTGCACCCAAATCTGTCCCTGTGCCAGCAAGAACACAGTTCAGCTGAAAATGGAGCCGAGGAAGGAAACGTGATGGATCAAAGGTTGGAAGCAGCCCCCGTGCAAGGAATGACTTAACAGACTCAATCTCTTCATTCTGAGAAAGTGACAACTGAGCGGAGATGTGATAGAGATCTAAGCAATGATGAATGACATGGGGAGGATGAATAGGGACTGACTGCTAGCTCCTTCTCCTAATACAGCAATTAAGGGGCAGCAAATGAAATTACCAGGCAGTAGGTTTAAAACAAGCAAAGGGAAGTATTTTTTCGCGCAATGCATAATTAAATTACAAGTCCATCAGTCGCTGCAGATGTCAAAAGTTTGGGGGAAAAGAGTGATTAAATGGATACAGAGCATAATGCTCCAACAAGGGCTGTGAAACACAGAGCTGCCCCAGAGAGCCTGGTCAGGCTGCAGGTGGTAGCAATGGGGAGGGACAACACCTTGCTCTTTTCTGCTCCTGCTCTTTTCTTTTCCTCTGAATATTGGCTCCTGGGTCCCATTGGGAGACAGGACCAAGGGCTAAACAGGCCTGCAGCCTGATGAGATGCAACCACTCATACGTCTCATGTGAAACCCCACAGGTCCAGCGATACATGAAGGAGATAACTCCAAGGTTGTTGCTAGCTGGGATAGGCAGGCTGGGAGCTGGATGGGACTTAATTCCTCCTCCAGACCCTTTCAACACGGACATAACTGAGACTGAGACATCTCCAGTCCAAGGTGCCATGCTTTGCACCACATCAGGACCCCTATTCCTGACCAGGAAACAGCATCTCCAGGAATGCCGTCTTTGCTGGGAATGGAGTGCTGAGCACAGAGGGTGGACCATGGCTGTAGCTCAGGTCCTATATAGCTGGTGAGATGTTTCCAGGGCATCCCAAATACTGGCCAGGGATGAGGACCTCTGAGAGACTGCACTGATCAGAAAACTGTGTTTCAGCTAGTCTTAGGAAAGTTTACAGCCTATACTGGCAGGCATAAAGAAGAAAGAAGGTCCAAATTGAGGAGTCTGTATGCAGAGGGATAGCTGGAGTGGGCCTAGATCCACAGACAGACAGGCAGAAGTGCCTAAGAAGATGGATGGATGAAGGATGAACAAATGTGTATGCCTGTAGACAGATGGATAGCTGGCTGGCACTGATGGGATGGAGAAAAGTGTATGAAGATGCGAGGATGGATGTCTATGCAAGTGGACGGATGGGTGGATGGATGGGTGCATATGGGCATGCAGAGACGTGTGTGAGGATGGAGGGATAAATATATAAGCAGATGGCCAACCGGCTGTGGAGGGATGGATGGATGGATGGATGGATGGATGGATGGATGGATGGATGGATGTGTGGGTGGCTCCCTGGTTCTGCATGTCAGTGGATGGACGGATGGTCTGTTGTTCAGATGGCTGTGGAGATGGATGAATGGACAGATGGATAGGCAGATGGGACGATAGATAGAGACAGCAGATCCCAGCATCTCATTCAAGTTCTCTTCTAATCTATCCTATAGTATCGAGTACAGACATAACCTCTCCCCATTCTTTCTTGCACACATAAATCAGCTGCCTCCCCTTTCCCTTCGGTCCCTGACCAGAAACTTGCTGGTCAGAATAGGTGCAGACACTGCTTCGCCCACCAGCCTTGCAGAGTGGCTCTCTGCTGTGATGGACCAGAGACCTGCTCTGCTTGGCCCCTGTCTAGACACTGTTTTATCCCTGGGGAATATCTGAGGGGTAGAGGAAAGGCTCTGATTCCCAGGGCTGAGGCTGAGAGCTTGTCTACAGCTGCTGACTGCAGGGATGAGCTGGGCAGGGGGGAAAAGGCACCTTGAATTACATCCTGTCCTTAAACACAGTGCAAATACCACGGCATTCATCCAGAAGGAGTTGGGGGAGCCATTCCTGGAAGACAGGTCCTTGAAAGTAATGCTCATTTCCAAGGCAGTGATTTAAGGCCCCTGACAAAGAAGAAACCCAAAGCACAGCTTTTGAGCGGCCGTTTCTCTCTGCTGCATCTGTTGAGGCTCGTGAAGGGGCCAAGCCAGGTCTCCACATCCCTCCAGCCCATTGCTGGAGTTGCATCGGGATGTGCCTCTGTGTGATCGCATGGCACGCCACCAGCAGAAACACTGCTTTGTTGCTCCTGCAGTCACCACCTTTGCCAAGGGAAGGGAGATCACCCGGCTAGTGCCCTGCAGGACACTGGAACAGTCTGCATGCACCAAGCCAACACAGCGGTCACCTTTACCAGGACCCTCCATTTCCCCAGAGCCTGGTTACTATGTGGGCAGGACCCCGAGGGACCACAGAGACATGCAATTCCCTTGAGGACGGAGGGCAGGACAGTTTGTCCCCTCTCCTTGGCACTGCCCATCACTGCTGCCAAGTGGGACTGGCAGTGGAGATGGTGCCAGCACTGCAGAGCCCACCTTGCTGGATGGACATTGAGCTGGGGCACGTGGAAGGACAAGGGCCAACAACCACAAACTGCAGCTTAGGAGGTTCAAGACAGACATTAAGGAAAACTTCGTCTGGGAAGTTTTCTGGATACAGGGTTGGTTCCCAGAGAAATGGGAGATCTCCATGGCTGGAGATTGTCAAGAATCAAAGTCACAGCCGATCTGGCCAACTTTTCCAACCCTAGGAGGTTGGAATAGAAGCAGCCAAAGATCCCTTCCCACTCCCGTGATCACCTCTTTGAAGAGACCCTTAGAGGCCATGCCCTACCTTGACACTACCCCAGCTCTTCCAGGGCACAGTGCTCTTTGGGCTGTGTCACAGCATGAAGGCTGCATCAGCCGCACTCCTTGCACAGACTCTGCTCCTCCTTTACAGACAGGGAAACTGAGGCACCGATAAAGGATGTATCTTCCCTTTTCTCTGCTGTCTCATCCAATAGGATGAGGAGCAGCTCTGTAGCAGGATGGAAAAGCGCACACATGCTTTCTGACATGGAGCCCTTTATATCACCCCCATCACCCCGCGTGCCTCCCTCCCGGAGCTAAATGACTAGCTAGGAGACATAATCTCAGCAGCTAATTAGATCTCTGCGTATACATTCATAAATAATACATTTAGTATTTATACAGTGCTGGGGGTACGCCGGGAGCTTTCCAAGCAGATAAAGCATCAAGGTCTCAAACCCTGCAACTTCCTGGTCTAAATGAGATCAATAACACAGAAAGAGTAGAGAGCCCTGGAGGATGGGCAATGGGAGGAGAGAGAGGGGATAAAAAAGCCCAGTCGTTGCTGGGAGGTAAAAACAGACCTCAGGAGAAAGGAGAGGATCCCCAACTTGATCAGATGGTGTTGCAAGAGCTGCAAACTCCTCTGCTCACATCTGTCCCCAGGCTGCCATGTCCTTGCAGTGATTCCCTGCTGGGTTGGGTCAGTGCTGGTTGCCTCTCCTTGCTCCTCCTGCTTCCCTTCTGCATGTTCATGGCCCTGGGGTCTTCTCTTCTTGAGATGAACCAGCACTGGATGGGGTGCCGTGATGCCGGCTTCCCAAAGTACACGTCATTCTTGATTTCATTGCATAGGTTCCCTCCCGCCTTCTTCGGTCTCTTCATGGTCTCCAATGCCAGCAGAAACCTTCTCTTCAAGGAGAAGGAATTTCATGCTAGAGGAGGCAGTTCTTCCACGAGTGATTTAAAACCAAATATATCTTTACAAGGAAGTAGGCGTAATTAAGTGTCGTCGATGTAGCCAAAGATATGGAACGTTCCAAGTTAATTTCGTCCATTAATGAAGAATTGCAGCAAGTGAAGCCTGTGTTTGTTTGCTCTACTTTGGTAAATCCCTGGAGTCAGCAGCTTTGCTCTCTTGACAAGAAAAAATAATTAGCAAGAAACTTTAATTAAGAGATAACAGATGGGAGCTACAGGACTTGTATTTAATCACTCCATGATAGCCTAGAACCAGATCTTGGTTTACTTCAGCAGAGCTGCAGAGGATGGGGTAGGGCTCAAAGCAGGTGAGACTCTTCTACTGTCCAGTATGTGTTTACAAAGTGCCCTCTGAAGAGCCATAGCCAAGTCATGCTGACCACCAAGGAAGATCTCTTCAGGCTTCCCAGGTGTCATGAACTCACAGCACCTCTCCATTTGTCCAGTTCTCAAGGGCAATACTGAATGCACCTCCATCCAGAGGTACAAGGGACCATGTGCTCACGAAACCCAGCCAGGGATGTCCCTTCTGCATCTGGAGTGAAAGCAAGGACAGCTCCTGCTGGCAGACAGCAACGGGGTGAACTTGTGAGGTCCCCTCTTATCTGGTGGGACAGAACCACGAACAGAGCCGGGAAGCTATTGCATGTCTCTGCTTATGAAACATCTCTCTACCATGAACCATTCATACTTTTCTTGGCACCAGCATTTGGATGACACTGCTGCATCTCCAGATAAGCATCTCGGAGGAGAGCATTGCAAGAGTCTTGTGTCTTGGTGGCACCTTGGTGCATGTTGACCGCACCAGTGTGGTTGCCTGCATTGAATCCCTGCCTGTGCTGGGAGGCCGCAGGACTGAGGTGGGGCAGCCGTTGCACCCAGCATGGAGGGCCCTGCTACTCCTCATGCAAGGGCGGATGAATGTTTGGGTCAGCCTGTCTGCAGGGGCCGTGGAGCTGGCTGCAGCGCCTGCACGACCCAGGGGTGTCCATGCAGAGCATCCTTTCAGCTGCTCTTCCTGCAGAGCAGCAGACCTCTGCTCTTCCCGTGCAGAGGCAGTCCCTTCCCAGACCTCATTTAGCAGACCCTGGGATGCACCTGTGCCTTACAGTGCAGTCTAGCAGTGCAGGAAGCAAAGCCACGTCAGTGCAGAGGAGAGAGCAGCACTGACCAGCCCTGCACATGCTCTGCCGGGACCTTCCTTCCTCAAGCTGCTGTCTTCATCCCCCAAAATCAGCCGTGGTGAGGTGTGACGCTGGCTTGCCAGCATGTTCTTCCAAGGACCTGGCCTCCTGGTCACACTGCTGGGATGGTGCCACTTGTGCACCTTATGGAGGGGCACTCTGAGGCTGCATGGTGACAGGGCATTCTGCACCATCCCAGGGAGAAAATCCACTGCTAAACACGCGGGGAAAGAGCAAAATAGAGACGCACTGCTGGGACTAAAAGCAAACCAAACTCACTGCAAAAACAAAGGCCAAGTTCTTATCACAACGCTGGCTCAACCCCAAGTGACGTGGGAGGCTCCCTGTGCTTTGTGGTCTCTAAACAGACTGCACCCTGGCTAGGAGACACATTAGTGGCATGTGGGATGCTGGTTTAACCCAAGTAATTTAAGTGACATTTTCTGCTTTGTCAGACATGGGACTGGCCTGCGCTGTGGTAACGTTGTGTGCAGCCCCTAACACCAGATGGTCCCTGGCCTTGGGGAGCAGAGCTGTTGACACTGGCATATCCATCTGCAGCTCCTCTAGCCATGATCATTTTTATTCAGGAATAGGAATAAATGCTCTTCTGCTGCTATTCCCTCCTCTCCAACATACCAAAGCTTGGCCATTCTGGAGCAGCCTGGATGCTGCAGGACTGGTGACCTTGGCTTGTTCTTGAAGACTTCGATCTTCCATCACAAGATGCGACCTGAGTTCGTGTTGATCTGTAAGACCTTCCCTGAGATTTTCAAGATGTTTGGCCCTAAAATGTCCATGCTCTGGAGCTCCAAGTGCTCTCCTAGATGAGCTCTAACATCATTTTCCTTTCTCAGGCAAAGGGAAGGATGGATTGGACCTTGCAGGCTCAGGTGCCTTGCAAAGTCCTGTCTCCTGAGTTGACTCTCCTGTGGAAGAGCAACTCCCTGATGAAAGAGCAAAACCTCTGATCCCACAGGATCTCTCCCATCATGGTCCCAGCAAGAGGGGCAGAACAACACGGGAAGGGGCAGATATTGGAAGACCAGAGGCAGCTGAAGGAAGCTCAGGCAAACTAGTACATGTGGGGAAACATCCCACCAATACCCACTGTGCTGGGCTCACTGGAGCCTTTGCCCTTCCCTGACAAGTGCCTGGAGTTAGCACCCCGCGTGAATTAAAGGTTTGTTTTCTGGTTCTGCTTTTTCACACAGGCAGGACAAATAACTTGGGCCGCGGAAGTGTGCTTAGATCAGGCTTTTCACCGTCATTTAAGGGGAAATCGATAAGATTTGGAATTAGGTGCCCAAATGGCAGCCATAAACACAAGCAAAAAGCCCGTCGTGCTGCAGCAGCCGTGCAGAGAGCGCCTGCGTCTGCCGAGCTCTGGGGAAGGGGGCAGAGCTCCCACCTCATACCTCAGATGTTGGGGTGTCTCTGTGACCCCAGGGCCGCTTAACCGGCCACTTAAGTCTTGCATGCAACATGTGTGCAGATGCTCATGCGTGCCCTTAAACAACACCTTCCTCGTGAACATTGGAGGCGGCTTCAGAGCGTTCCCATAGGAATTTCCCCCCCCCACACCCCGTGTTGCACTGTGCAACAGGCTTTATTAGCGCAGGATTATGGAAGTCAGAGGCGGAAAGACCTGTTGGGTCCTACTCAGTCCATCCTCCTCCTGCCAAGACAGTATTGGTCCCTGCAGCATATTTACTATTTCTCTGCTCTAATTTTACACACTGTACAATCTGTGCTGTGCCAAGTTACGATCCCTGTGTGAGGAGCAGAGCTCTCAATTTCCAGACTCTTGGGTGTGTAAAATCACAACCGTGATGTTAAATTAACCTTCTTTTTTTTTTTTTTTTCTTTTTTGCATTTAATCATTTAATAGCACTAAAATTCAGCCCCTCAGGCTCTCTGTCTGTCTGCTGGCCTGGGTTTTGCCTGCTGTAGGCCAGTGGCTTGTCACTTACTGATGTAACGCTCCCACCCCTGGGTGGATCGTCAGCAGCTGGGCTTGAGCCCAGCACCGCTGCAACTTAACGCATGAACTTCTGCAGCCGGAGCTGGAAAAAGCTCCTCCACTTCCTTAACCACAGGTGGAGGAGGCTCACGTGCCTCCGTACTGTCTGGTCCCCAGCAAGGAGACATCAGGCACGGCTTGCACATGGACATCCCATTCCTGGGAACTCCCAAGAGAGGCAGCAATGCTTTTCTTCCATCCACACGCAGGCAAAATAGAAGTCTTGACTCTTCCCCATAGAGTGATTTCTTCCCCTGGTGCGATACATCACTTTTCTTTGTGTGCTCGACCATGGGATACGGCAGGAGATGAGATGCTGCCAGTGCACGAATAGTGCACACAGAGGTGGGAAGAGCAGAGGCTGACAAAAGAGGACACATGCTTCCAAGTACTTTTTTTAGCTCGGTCACCATCCCTCATGCCCCTGAATAATGCTTGTGCTTGGTAGCCTAGTGATGATTTCAAAGCAATATTAATAAATGAGGCAACAGTCTACTCTGCCCATGAAGGGATATATTAACAATTAAGCCCAGGCCTCGCAATTTGCTTCACTAGTAACAATATATTACATTTGCATTTCATGTCTTTCACTCCAAAGGATCGTTAAGCAGAGCCAGGCTTGGAAGCGACCACTGAGCCCTGGCACATCTGCACACTCGCAGCCTGACCCTGAGTGTCTGCTGGTAGCAGTCACCCTCCAGATGCAAGGCAGTGATGTGCTGGACCCACGGCATGCAGGAAGGGTGCTGTTCCTGCCAGACATGTCCTTATGGAGCCAAAGAGCCTTGCAGATCAGGACAGGACCTCAGATTTTAAAACCTTCTCTGAGATGACCTCTGCAAGCTTCTGAAGGTCTAATTGCAATGGCCTGTTGTCCTCACCGGCTCATGTCTCCATCAGGTTCAGCTTCCCGGGCCCACCAAGCAACCAGCTGTACCCAACCAGGACCACTTGCCCAGAACCAGGTGCAGAACCAGTCTGTCCCAGAACGAGGGATAGACTGAGAAAAAGAGCTGCAGGTTTCCATGGTGTGTTCAGACTCCAGGAGCACCACATCAAAGGGCCTGGATGTCCTCAGATCCCCTTGCTCTGGCAAGCCTTTTCCCAACTCAACTCGACATGGACATTTCACGCAGGTAAGGTCTTTTGGCTCCTCTGTGCACAAATGCTCTGTTCCTTTTATTTCACATGACGGAAACCCATGCTTCCAGAAATGAAGAGTTTCTTCCCCTGTCCAGGACAGAGCTGAGCTCTTGCATCTGGAGAAGAGCTTGGAATCAGGCTGCCTCCAGGGCCGAACCAAGCTGCAGCTCCGGTTTGGGCTGGCAGGTGCATCTGCGCCGTAGGTAACTGCTGCCAGAACATGTTCTCCAAACAGTTTCTGAGCGCCTGGGTGGAGTTCAGCGCTGCTCAGGACACCTGCAGATCCACTGGATGGCTGAGTAGTTGCAATGTGCTTTGCAGGCAGTGTGCTATCGAGAATGACACAACCTTGGCTAATGGTCCCTGGGGAGGGAGGGGATAGATAGGATCTCTTGTCCGTTACGTGGATGAAGACTCTGCAGAGCCTGGCAGCAAGATACAAGCCTTCAAAAACTGCTGTGTTGGACAGGAGACTCCGAGCTAAAAGCACATGATGTCTTGGGGCACAGAGACAGAGGCTTTGCGTGCTGCCCCGTGCAGATATGTGCATTATATATCCCGGTATAATTGTCAGGCACAGTGGAGAAGTTCATCCTGTGACCGTATTCCATCCCCAAAGAAATTCTTAAGATTCAGCTGGTAAGCAGGGGCCCTTCCCTCTCTTCCTAAGTGAAGCATCTGCTGCTTTCAGAGGAGGGTGCACGTGACCCATCGGGAGTTATGCAATAAGCTCAACATCCCCCGCCTGGTTCTCCTCACTTGTTTGGACCTTGAAGCACCAGCGGTCAAGGCCCTTTCCAAACCCTCTGAAAAAGAGGGTTTTTTTTTTGGGTTTTTTTTTTTTTTCCCCCGTTAAGTGGCCGGTGGTTTCCAAGTGCTCCCACTGGCTGGGTCACACTCCAGGCCAAAATAAGAGCTCAGCCCTCGTTCATTGGAAAGCTTCTCCTAGTCCCTTCTCGCTGGTGTTGGTTTCTCTGAGAGCTCTCCATTTGTCACTCCTGTGCTTAGGAAGAAGGGCAAGGTTAGCTCAGCAGAAGACACCCATGCAGTGTGATTTGAACTAATTGCCCATTTTTTCTCCCCTCAGTTTCCGCACTGAGATGTTGGAAGGGTCTTATTGCAAAACAAATGCTAAAAAGTCAATATGTGCATTGACTGAAATATAAATGAATGAGACCGGCTCTCTGGAGAGCTCCTTGGATTCGGCACACTGTGGGATTGCAGGGCATCAGATTTGCTCAAGGTAGGATTATATAGAAACTTGTCACGTCTAAGAGGAAGAGAACTCCGGTTATCTCGGGGCACTACTGAATTATAACTATTATTACCACAAGAGATACTTGAATTCTGGAATTTCGCTAAAACACTTAGAATTCAGGTTCCGAAGCGTTTAAAGGACTTGAGAAAATATCTTTGGCTCCAAGTCAGCAAAGCACTTAGGCGAGCCCTTAACTTTCAGCATGTGTTTAAGTACCTTGCTGACTTGGGGCTTTTAACCCTGGCAAAAAGAAAGCAACAGAAGAAGAACAGCCAAAGGAAAACTTCTGGCATGCTTGGAAATCTCGAGACAAGGCAAAAAGAAATACGGGAATCTCTTCTTGAGAGGTGGAAAAAAAAAAAAAAAAAAGATAACAATAAGGACAAGTTTTAAACTCAAACGCCAGATGAAGCTTTCCTTGGGAAGAAAGATTTGCAGACCAAATGGAACATTTCATTATAGCCTAGCTCCAGCCTTTCAGTTGTGCTCTCCTGCCTCTTTAGCATGCTGAAATTATTTATTTCTGGAAAAAAAAAAGAAAAAAAAACAACGAAAAAAACAAAGAAAAAACATACCCCTGCTTCCCCCTCCCACTTCCAAGCTCAGAATGATTTGGGAGAGAACATTTTTGGCCTCCGCAGTGAAAAAAACATCTCTGAAACGAGTCGGCTGTGAGTTTGCTCCTATCAGGAGGGGGATGTAGGAGAAAAGACGAGGTGAGGAGGAGCAGGAACGAGGACAGGCGAGCTGGGAGGGAGGGGAACCTGCTCAGGTCTGTGAGCGCGAGCGCAGCAGCACCCACCCGGGCGGAGAGGGGAGGAGAAGGTCCAGGAGGAGAGAAAGGGCAAAGGCAGGCAGGGACTTCGCCCTAAATCAATGCAAATCTATGCGTGCGTGCACGGAAAGCAGCGGCGAGGGAGAAAACGTGTTTTCTCCCCCCTTATCTCAGACGTGAGGCCGTGAATAGAAAATGATCTCCTAGCTACTCCTGCTCCCCCAACGCTTGCGGCGGCCAGCGGGTTTATTTTTCGAGAGAGAGGCAAAAATAGGATGTGGCTCCTGTCCCAGGGGAGCACATCCCGCGGGGGCAGGCAGGCTGGATGCTCCTCCAGCTCCTCCGGAGCCCTGTCCGGGGTGTTCCTGGGGTTTGGCAGGCGCATCCTTGCCCCAGGCAGCAGCCCGGGGCAGCCTCATGGGATGCCAGGATGCCAGCCTGCGGCTCCATCCCCCTGCACAGCAAATGTCCCGACTGCCCCAAAACTTCCCATCCAAGCAAAAACGCGTGGGTGCCTTCACAAGGAAATCAAAGGCTTTTGTGCTGCTTTCAGCCTTTTTTTTCCTTCTCCAAACCGTCCCACTGTGTTGCACAAGAGCCTTTACAAACCTTCTTTAGGGGGAGGGAGCTGATTCAAGCTGAACGCAAACTATGTCTGAAAAATACCCAAAAGGATTCCCAGAGCTCTCCCCACCTTCCAAATTTCTTTCCCCTGCCCTGCAAAAGTAATTGAAAACATTTCGATGCTGATGGGACTTCATTTTATGGAGGCAAACGGCTCCCCTGGCTTTTCCCAGTGTCTCTGTTTGGCTGGCTCCAGCTCAGGATGGTTGTGGGTTCCCAACACACAAGCCCCATGTGGGAGACCCCACTCACAGGCGGGCGAGGTGGCAGCTCCTCTGCCCGTGCCCTTCCAAGGAGATGAGGCTCATCCATGCGTGGCTCTGCATCACCTTAATGAGCTGGCAGTTTAACCAAAGGAGACAAACGAGGGGAATTTTGATCTCCCTCACATGCAGATGGGAGCTGACATCTGCACGGGGATGAAGCACCGGCCCAAGGGTGCACAGGGGTTTACAGAAGAGCCAGGCTCTGAATTTCAGTCTTGCCTGTGATCCTACGGCACCTGATGCATCAGGGCCTGCATCATGGGCTCTTGAGCATCATGGGCCTCATGGGCTCAAGCAAAGCAAAGCTGCTGGCCCAGGCCACAGCATGAGTTAAAGATGTTCAAGGTTTACAAGGAGGCTTAATAGTCAATGGTCTGGCAGGCAGGTTTGCAGGAATTCCTTCTGCGCTGCTCCAGTTCTCCCTGACCCATGCAAAGGCTCTGCTCCCTCCTTGGTCGCCACCATCAGCCAAACTCCAGCTCTCACCATTCACAGCAAAACAGCAATGGCCTGTCCAGCTAGACGTGCCTAAGTAATCCAGTTTTCAGATGGACAGAAGACATCTATATGGACTAGTCCTCAAAGCACGTGCACCTGCCAGGAGTTCCTCCCTGGTCAACAATGCAGCATGTCCAGCGCATTAGAACAGCTGTAACATGAGCTGGGTTCGCTTTCACTCTTGATGGTTCTTGCTAATTCATTCCTCTCTCCGGAGCTGTGATTTAGGACAGGATAAAGACCGTAACAGGATTAAATCTGCCACCTAAATCCTGAAATTATTCTTCTGGGTTTTTATCCAAAAAAATCTTACTGACGGATCAATAGAAGGATGCTCACCGCCATCTCTCTGGAGCTGCCAAGAATGTAATTGCAAAAATCTGGAGAAAGAAATACATGATGGATAGAAAAGTGCACGGTCTCGCAGAGCTCGGCTTATACTGAGCCGGTGATACGTTAATGATAAAGTAGCCACGTGCCCGGAAAAGCCATGCCCAGGCTGTGCAGCAAGAGGGACAACTTCACATAGCGGGAAGGTTCCTGAATGTCAGACGCCTGAAAGGCCAATTGCTGTTTTGGCACAACTGGGACTGACATTTCAGCCCATTCCCAACCATGAGCCCCAGTCTGGAGGCTGAGGGACCAGGAGAGGTTCCCCAGCACAGACAATTGCTGAGGGCTCTAGGCCGCTCTAAACTCCAGTAGCATTTTACTTTGAGAGGTCTGCAGGGGTGGAAGAGATGCATTTAAATGCTACTTATTGCAAAATGATGTTGCAGTGAGGGCTTTAGCATGGACACAAGTTTAGCTCCCTGCACTGCCATATTGCAGCCACAGAGGACAAACACATGCAGCTACACGGAGACATATACATGATTAACACTTTAGGGGCCTGCAGAGAGCTTCACCTGTGTCCATCTAAATTAATTCTTTAATAGCCCATTTCAGCAGTTTCTAGAGTGAAATACACCCCATCCTAGCATGGGCCTCCCAACTATGCCAGATGAATCTTGTCCTAAGAACAACTATTTTCCTAGCAACAAAAAGCAACTATTTTTGCAAAGGCAAGCATTTCCAAAATGCTTGATAACTTTCTCAGACACTTACATGACTTATCCTATCCCAAACCTCCCCTAGATTTCTTCAGAGGTGAGATCCAACCTACTAAAGCCATTCTTGGTCTTGTAGAGGTGCTGAGGCTGCCGCTGCATTCAGACACAGAGCAGCTGAGGGCAGAGGGAGCATTCAAGACCAACTCTGCAATGACTGGACCTCCTGCTTAGCTGATGGACTCTGCTCTGACTCTGCTCTGCTAAGGCTGACAGATGTGCCTTGGGGATGATGCGCCAAGACAAGCCAAGAACCAGATAAAAACAAGAAAGAAAACTAACTCTGCATAAATGTATGAATAAATGCACTTTTCAAATACCATCTTTCAAAGTCCCATGTCGTTATTATCCTCACATGAGTTTCCTTTCTTCCACCCATGCTGCCATGGCAGCAGCTACCTAACTTTTGAAGGGTGATTATACTGCAACACTTCACTGCTTCCCTGAGCCACAGCTCCCTCCTCCACCGTTGGAACTTACATTGATTGAAAGTACAATCAATGCTCATTAATTAAGGGCCTGACCTGCCAACCATGGTCATACTGAGTTCAATGCTGTTTCTTGACTAGTCAGGGCTTGCTCTCTGTAACAACAGGGAAGCAAAGCTCAGCCTTAAGCGACTGGGGCTGGAAGTGATGGAGATTTTGCAAGCTGGGAGGGACAGACGGACGTGTCCCTTTGCTCTTAGGGTTGGGAGTGGGAAGAGTCCCCTGCATGGAGGAAGATGTGATGGGCTGCAGTTGTAAATTAGCAAAGTACCATTGACGTGTTGGAAAAACAACAGGTCAGCTAAAGATACTATGACAAGAAGCCTCACCAGACAGATAGACAGAGCAGAGAGCTTCAGAAACGTGGGCCTCTTCATAGCCTGAGCCCCACACACCAACCACAGAGTCTGGCAACCTGTCTGGGCTTAGTCTGAATGGCAGGTTCCCCTGGAAAGAGCCATACAAGACGTGACAGATCTCAACATGAGGGATAGGTGATAGATCTCAACACGCCTGTCTTCTGACCTCCTGAAAAGCCCACTGGGTTAAATGCTTTGTGTTAATTTGAGCAGACTATTTGGATAGCCCTCTGAATATCCATGCTCTGCCTGGGCACCACAGAGTTGGCAAAGACATAACAGCACCTAAGATCAAGCAGAGGATGCTGGCGGTGGGTCCAGCAAGGCAGCATGAGCATCTGCCAAGGCTGGGTACATCCCTTTCTTCTACTGGCCAAGGACCTTTTCCCTGCTCAGGGAACAGCAGGGTGGTGGCTTAGCAGTGATGACTGCTAAGTGGAATGAAAAGACTAGAATGATATAGTGTGAGGTTCGGGAGGATCCTCTGGAAGAAAGGTTTGCAGTAGCTGAAGTAGTCCAGAGTCCCAGGAAGACTGGGGTGAGTAGATTTTCAGTGGGAACATGACTGGGAACCGTGTGGCAGCTCATTAGCCTGTGGCCATCAGCAGCAGCCACAATTCCTCCACTGAGCTGCAAGACACCGAGCTGCAGCACTGCAGATCCAAGCTCCTGACCTTTTCCACCACTGTCCTTCTGCACCACAGGGCAGGAATCCATACCACAAGGCAAGAAGAAATGGGCACATGGGTCAATCAGCCTGTGCTTTCTAACACCAAGATAAAGTGGATTTTCAACTCTGCCAAACACAAACTTGGATATGATTGCCAACCAGGCACACAGAGCTTTGCTGCCTGCCCCAGACAATGCACTATCCTCTTCAAAGAGCAGGAAACCTGCAGGGCTTGGTTGCTCGTTCCTACTCCTGAGTAATATCGTTAGATTTTCCTGCTTTTCCCCAAGTCTCTCCAGTTGTCCCAACAGCTGGCAGGAGTTGTGGCAGGTCTCCAGGTTCATCTTCCTGGTTACGCCCAGGTGGCTTTCCAAGGAAAATCACTGGAAGACGGACAGACATGGGCTTGTGTTTTCAACATACCAACACACCTGCAAGTCTTGGACTGCTTTTCCTTGCCCCCGTGTGCCTCAGTTTACTTGCACAGCATGCTCCCAGCTGGAGCAACCGCAGTGCAGTGCCGGCAAGCCGCAGACACAGCAGCTAGTCCTAACTGCCAAGGGCTTGCGGTTTGGCTGCAGTCAGAGGCTCTCTGTGACTCAGCTTCAGAAGCCTCAAGTTCATGGCTAGGGCTTGAGACTTCCCTCGGGAGCGCTCCGGGCTTGGCTCACGGTCCAGCCGGGAGCGGGTCTGTGTAAACAGTGCTGATGGTGAGCAAAGCTTGCCTGGATGCTTGAAGAGCACCTGTGCTCGGAGAGCTGTGCTGATATGGAGCTACCAGAACCATCCCCAGGCACTAGACCCCTCTGCATGTGCAGGTTTGCACCAGCTGCTGCCAATGCAACCGGGAGAGGGTATCTGCATTCTTGCCTCTTGCAAAAACAAGGGAATCTACTCCTGCTCTGTAGCTGTATCAACTCCACAAGGGTCTTAGGAAGAGCAAAAGCCTTGCTTGTCCCAACTTCACCTTGTTTGGGATCCGCAAGGCAGTAGGAATGACCACCCTGCACTTGCACAGAACGGCAGGGCTCAAAGGAGACCTTTTTGCAGAGAGTAGAAATGCACTAACAAAACATCACCTGCCATCCTGCTCCCAGGTAGCAGAGCTGTATTATCCAGCAGCATGCACATGCTCCTTGCCCAACTCCTGGGCATCAGAACTACATGCACATCTCACTACACCTAAGCCAATTCAGCAGGGAGCAAGCAAGACACGCTACACACTGCAGCTCTGCTTTAGATTGTTCATCACGGCCTGACCTTCGGTGTGATGGTGCTGTCTCCTCTCGCAGTGCAAAGCACACAGCCCTGCTGGCAGAACTCCTCCACGCTTCCGGCCCTGAAGGTCAATGTTTTTCAGCCCAAGCTCGGGCTTTTTGGTAGCACTCCAGAAAAGATAACTGAGGAGCACCCAGATATTGTTGGATGACTCCAATATGTTAGCAGGTATCCACACTGGGGGAAATGCTTCAGGCTTCGGAAACTGGAAAAGCTAGAAAGGCTCTGCCAAGGTCTCTTGACATGATGGAGAGGGATGCGTGGTGCTCTGCACCCTAAGAGAGGCTCTGCCCCTTTCCCATGTCCCTTTCCTAACACCAGCCTAGGCAAAGTGCCTTTAAGCAAAGGAAGAGCCTCAAGACTCCTTCATTTCAATTAGTACCTGGTGGCAGTTGAGCTTAAAGAACAACCTTTTGCAGCCAATCCTACACCAAGAGATCAATGGTCCATATGCTGGGCTAATAATGCTGTAACCCCTCCTGTCTCCAGCACTGTCGATCGCTCTGCGGTCTCACTTCACTTCTCCACCTGATTAGCCCTCCTGAAACACTCATTACAAGGTGACATGCATCGCTTTCCCTCTCTGTAATGAGAGTCTGCTCAATCTGTCTTCTTTTTCTCCTTTTTCTTTTAATATGCCACAATTATATTGGCTTCTCCGCATGGATCCACTCCATTTAGTGCTGCCCATGCCTGCTTATGCTGAAAGATGCTCTTTTCATCCCTAGCACGGACTGCAAATATGGCAAGTTGCTTTCCTGTTTATTTTTCACCCTCCAACTTCCCACACACAGATTCTGGGTATTAAGTAAGCATTTCCCTTTGTACACAAGCACCATTTCTACCCAGACAAATTAACCCCCCCAGACTGAACATGTTAAGGTTGATGCATACCATAGCCCAGCATCTGCTCTATTAAGCATGCTTCCTGATGCCTTTGCTCTTGCTCTTTTCCTACCCTAGCAAAACCCTCTCCCCAGAAAGCAGAGATGATCATTTTGATCTCAGCACCTTGTTCTGACTGTGTTCCCATTATCCAGGGCTTTGCTTGGTCACCAATGTGTCATAGGTGGACTGAAGCCAACCAGCAGCAAGTGACTCACTGCATGCCCAAGGCTAATGATGAATGTGCAGGACCTGAGCGACTCTGCCCCAGCCTTGCCTGGCCCTTGCAGTCCTGGGCTCTGCCCACATGTGGTCCTGCTGACGCACAGCAGCGTTGATTTGTAGCACCCTCTGGGAAGGTCTTGGGCTCCCGCAGTCGATGTCCCCAGAGCTGCCCTCAGAGCTGCAGCACTCTGCTCTTACCGTCTTTCAGGCTGAAGACAGATTCATTTTGCAGTCACAGAGCAGCCTGTGATCCAGGGCTTCAGTCACTGTCAACCCTTCAAAGCAGATAATTAACAAGCAGCACCTTCAGTCAGGTTCAGCTGCACATGTGCCCCTGGACTGCTGGATCTGGGCTGCTTCAGAAAGGTGGGATGGCTGGTTCCCTGGGACAGGCTTCCAAGGAGAGTCCTTTTCAAGACCTTTTTTGGTGGATGAGGTTAAAGCAGGATGGAGGGTGATTCAAGCCAAATTCCTAAACCACTGGAGTTTTCCACGTCACCTTATTCTTTCTGGGATCTTCCATTTCTGGACTCCTTTGCAAAGGCAACATAACGATGGGCATGACCCACAGACAAGTCCAACTAACTGGACTCCTCCCTCATCAAAAGAGATCAGTGCCAGGATAGGACACGGTCCTTCTTCAAGAGCCGTGGTGGCACATGGCACCTCACCGAGCAGGGCAGAGCTCCTTGCACTGTCTCCTCTGTGACCCTGCCTATGCCAGGCTGCTTGGTGCCACCACCAAGGCTGCTACCTCACTTCTCAATGCTCTTCAGATCATCTGTGTACAAAGTGAGCGACATAGGTCCTAGCACAGATGCTGAAGTTCTCCTGCAAACCTCTTTCCATCACAAAATTGAACTGTGACATCCCATGTCTCTGGCACTGGTTTCTTCAGGCAATACTCTGCCATATCCCCGGAGGGTTATCAATTTTCTGCTAACCTTTTCTGCTTGTCAAAGCTCCTTTGGATGCCTGGGTGGACTACAAACCCCATTCCTCTTGTTTCACTGCTTGTCGATATGTTTAATGAAGTTTAAGAGATTACTGAGACATGGTTTTCCTTGCCATTGACAGAGCTAATTAATCCTGTCAGACTGCAGTCCTCCTGGTGTTTTCTTCTTCTCACGTTCATTACAAATGTGGAGTATTTTAACCAGTTTTGTGAAATCACAGACCTGCTGGTCCGTAAAATTCCAGACCTACAATTTTATTCCTTAGGCTCTTTTATTTTTTTTCAATCTGCCTCTTCCTTTGTTAACATCTGCTTCCACACACCAGACCTGCAGCTGATGGAAGTGCTCATCATTTTGTTATCATCACAGAGCTTCCTTAGCAGATTCCCTTTCAGGCTCTCAGATGGCATTTTACTAACTTGCTCCAGAACTTCATCTCTGTTGGCTTAAATTCTAACCCTTTGCATTACCAGAAAAGTATGAACTCCATGCAGACATCTCCAGCAGCATTTTTTGCCTTAGATTTGTATAATGAAAGTTGTTTGCAGTGTGGCAACACCCTTTGCAAGTCTTCAGGCTGCGGGATGCACGGTGGCTCCGGGGAGCAGGTTTCCCAAGTCCTGAAGCAGTGCTCAAGTCAGAGCACAATGCTTCTTCTATATACTATATACTATATACTATATACTATATACTCTTGTAGTACGTGCTATAACTTCTATTTGTCCTCCTGTCCTTTTCCTCACTCCCTTACCTGTGATTTCAAAGCACCTCTGCCTGTGCCTCTGCCAGTCCCCAACACAATGGGACATCCGTCCCACCTGGATCTGCTGTTGGATTTTTTGTGTGTAAACCTAGAGAGGAGCTAGGAGCTCTCCACTCCGTGGCCGCCCCTGCTTTGGCCATACGGAGGAATCTCCCCTCCCAAGCCAGCGCAGTGACTTTGAGCAGCGCCAACTTACCAAAGACCTACCCCTACTCTCTTCCAGCCTAACCTTTAGGCTAGGTCCAAACTGGGACGAGCGAGACCCGGGCAGGCCATTTGGACATTGTCCGGGGTGACAAGGCTGGTTCCCGAGGGCATGGGCAGCGGGAGGCTTTGGGCAAGGAAACACAGGCACTCAAGACATGCTGTCTGCGGTAGGGGCTGACCACATTTATTAGCGAGCCCGTGGCCCGCCTCACCACAAGGTCAGCCTCCGAGAGCTCGGCCATAATTCACTCCAGGTCCGGGCAGGAAATCTGGTTGAGCTCAGAGGGATGTCCAGTAATAGGAAGACATGTTCCAGGAGCTGGAGCTATTTTTGCTTTTTGTTTTATTTTGCAGATGGGGAACATTTTCAGGAGATGTATTTTGCTCTAAAGAAAAAAAAAAAAAAAGAAAAAAAAATAGCCAAGTGTTTTGGGGTAGAAAAAAGGACAGAAAGGTAAAGGAGAGCAGCTGGAGAAGCAGTGCACGGCTTTTGAGGTGTGGACTCTTCCTTAGCAGACTCACCTTCACCATGAATATGCTGGAAAGGTCTGGGGAGACAGCAGGGAAAGAGTAGAGCAGCAAGGAGGACCACAGATATCTAAGGGCTCCTAAATGCCATAATGTCACATGAAATGCTTAGCAGGCAGTGGCACCAGACGTGATGCCTGCCCTCAGACAGTGGGACATGGACCTGGAGCAGCTTAGCAGGGAAGAAATTAGCAAGGCAAATGAGATCAAGAGCAGAACGGCAGCCTTTGGGATAGTTTAAGCGGGCTCTGTGGTGCAGCAAAGCTGGAATTCTAATCGCGGTACTGGAGCCTTCTTACGAGGGGTATCATGTCCCTGATGACTCAGGCTGACTCACTTGCTGTGAACATGCGCAGCCGAGAACCAGCTGAGCTAAGCTGTGCTTATTGGCTTAATATACCTTAATAGACCTTTGGTTTCGTGCACGTGACTTAGTACGTCTTGGTCCAGCACCACCCTTTGGTTCTGGCTCTCCAAGCTCTCCATGGAGGTGATGGTGGTGGCAACAGTGCTTGGGCATTGAGATGACTCATGGAGAGCCAGAGGTCCAGGGCTGGAAGAGGCTGTGCTAAACCTTGCTTCCTAACCGGAGAGGTCTTGGAAACACTGTACAACCAGCTCGCATGCTGAACAGGACTGGATTTTGGAATGAGGCTCATATTTCAGCCAACTGGATAATGAGAGCATCCAGAGCTACAACAGGAAGGATTAAAAAATGTAATTGCTAATGGGAAATTAATTGTTAATGGGGAATCATCATTGCAGGAGGGTGTTTCTATTGTGGCCCTGCAGGGATCTGTTCTTGGCCTGTTGCTAATCATTCGCTTTATCAATTATCTTGAAGCAAACATAAAACTGTTGCTGGCAAAATTTGCTGGGGACACAAAAGCTGCCATATATAATGGAAAGGATGAGTCCACTGTGCACAGAGATTGGGAGCAGTTAATACCCTAGCCTTACTTCAGCAAGAGCATGCAGCCAAATGCAGCTCCATTCATCTACAGGGAAGGAAAGTAGGTCAGATTTGCAGGAGGCAAGGCTATGATTTGGGGAGGACAACTCCAGCAAGGCTTGGGCAGGATCCACCTAGAGAAGAAGTGCCAGTGCGCTGCAACTAGAGTGAAGCTTGGCCGGAGATGCAAGGATATGTCAAGGGGCAGTAGGAATACAGTGTGAGACAGGCAGGAGGCAGAGCTTTGCCTTGCACTGGCCCAAGACTGAGCATGGAATGAAGCAGACACCACCTCAAGCTCACCAGCCTGCCCCTTGAGTGCGCATGTGGTCCCTTTGACCTTGCCTTCCCCAGCACAACCAGGGAGCAGTGGGTGTCTGGGGACAGGCAATTATAAAAATTCCCAAACACTCTGTTGCACACACATCTCGCCCTGGGGAAAGGGCAGAAGAAAGAAAAAAAACAAACAACACATGACAGATGTTAGTCATATCACTTAATGCATGACTGAAAGGCACTGCAACAGCATGGAGAGGAGAGGAGAGGAGAGGAGAGGAGAGGAGAGGAGAGGAGAGGAGAGGAGAGGAGAGGAGAGGAGAGGAGAGGAGAGGAGAGGAGAGGAGAGGAGAGGAGAGGAGAGGAGAGGAGAGGAGAGGAGAGGAGAGGAGAGGAGAGGAGAGGAGAGGAGAGGAGAGGGAAACGAGATCCATTGGATGTAGATCTGGAGACACTACTTCTGAAGCGCTGTCTTCAGAGCACATACACTTAGGAAAGGATGGCTACAAACTGGAAACAGTTTAGTAAAGACTGACTGGAGCAATGTGTGAAGAAAAGAAAACAGTTTGGAATGAGAAATGCAGGATACTCAGTGTAAGCTCAGCCAAAATATACTAAAACTTAACTTGGTTGATGTCTCTAAATACCTACCCAGGATAAGTGCTGTACTGTGCTATCACACAGAGCAGGTGTTTGTGTCACCAGGCCCTGCTGCTCCAGCTCAGAACAGGGCTCCAAGGGCTCTGACGTCTCCTCTGGGCTGCAACCAGCACTGTCTGTCCCAGAGAAGATCCCCAGAATGAACTGGAGCCCCTTCTGCCTCCTCGTAGAGCAGAGGCCAGGAGGAGCACAGGAGCAAGGTGAGCTTGGGAAATGTTTCTCCCAAACACTTTGCTTGATGCTAGACCCAGAAATCATGCCATCTTCAAATTTTTCATAATCAGGAATAATAGGATTAAAAAAAAAAAAAAAAAAAAAAAAAAAAAAAAAAAAAAAAAAAAAAAAAAAAAAAAAAAAAAAAGAGACTGGATCACCCAGATTTCGCAAACTCTGTTTCCAAAGAGATTAGCAGGAACAAAGTCACGCTGTTAGGGAGTGAGTATTCAAGAACATCCCCAAGCCAAGAAAGGCTCTGCCCTAAGCCTGGGACTTCCTGCAGCTTTGCTGGCCACAAAGCCCCTGTGTGACATCCCCGTGCTCCCTTGCAGCGCTACAGGAGACAGGCGGATCTGATCGGAGTGACCTTTAACATCTCTTTTGGCCTGACGTTACCTCTCCTTCAGAGAAGCTCAGACAACACCTCCCTTGTGCAACCAGAGCAAGCCTCGTGGCCCAGGTAGCTCTTCAAGCTGTTTAAATACAGGTACCTTAACCGAGTGTCATTCAAATAGCAATCAAAAGCCACAAGGACACCTACAAACCAGCAACTTCAGCAAAAATCCACAAACCACCAGCTACACAGAAAACACATGCAAATCCCAGAAAAATGCCCCTAAAACCAAAGCAGTAAGTTTAATTTTATCAGTCTGTTGTCCCGAAGACTTGGATGGGACATTTAATGCAGGAAAACACAGGACCCTGAAAGCTGCTGGCACCCTCAGCACGACACAGAGAAGGTTGGACAAGGCAGGGAAGGCAGCAGGGGAGGTAACTACAGTTGGCTTCTCTTGGAGCAGTCAATTTGCATCACCCTGCCGTGCAATTCAAAGGCTGTTTACCAGCCTAAACTTCGCCTTGGCTGAAATGTGGTCAGCATTTCTAACAAGGTGCAGGCAAACAGGAGCTCTCGGGA
>VZSG01000628.1:269911-309005 GCA_013398315.1 Nothoprocta pentlandii | reverse complement strand
TGCAATTCAAAGGCTGTTTACCAGCCTAAACTTCGCCTTGGCTGAAATGTGGTCAGCATTTCTAACAAGGTGCAGGCAAACAGGAGCTCTCGGGAGGCTCTGCAGCAGAACCGATTGCAAAAGATTGGCACAAGGGAGAGCGGAGCGAGAGAGGCGCAAAGTAATGAAGCAAAATCCCTCTTTCTCTTGCTCGGTTGAGGAATGATGGGGGCTAATTGCTTGTTGCTGGTGAGAAAGCAAGGAGAGAGCAGCTCCTCCACATATCAATAAATTAACCCCGGCATGTGGCATCTCAAACACATTCATTTCCAGAGACGTTTATCTCTTTGTCTCCTCTCCAGGGTGAAAACATAATTATTGTTTAAACGTGAGTTAATTCTGCAAGGTGAAGATCAATACGGCAGAATTACTCCTCTTTTAAAAGCCGAGAAATCTCAGTCCAGGACAGATGTGGATGTAACGCTGGTGGAGGTGATGGATGGGGAAGAAGCTTCGACCATGGCAGGAGCCTGGGGAAGAGAGCTCCCTCTTGCCCAGATTTTCCTTTCAGTCACAGGCAGCCCTGTGGCAGTGGCTGGAAAGAGCTCAAATCACCCATCCACACACATTTTGAGACCTGACACAGGGCTACACATCTTTAACATCTAAAGACTTCCCAGGCTAAGGGGTTTTGACCAAATCCCAGGTCTTCATGCTATGGCCTGTCCCCTTTCTTCGGGGGCACCTAAGCACTGCAGTGGAGAAGATCTCTGCAGGACAAGGGATCTGCCAGTGCTGAACTCAGTGCTGATGGGGGACGCAGCTGGAGCCCCACTCCACCAGAACTGTGCCTGCTACAGCAGGCAGCTTCACTTCTGTTCTCCCCTGGGATTTTCTTATCACCATCCTATATTTTGACACACAGACATCAGCAAAGACTGCTGCCTAGGGAAGGAAGCACAAAAATGAAAGTGCCGGGAAAAAACGAGCTAATTCTCAGCTAATGCAGAGGATACCAGGCTCTCCTGCATGACCTTTAGCCACCTCTTCCTTCTGGCAACTCTTTCATCTATCCCTCTGCTTTACTGGGAGCATTGCAGATTCATGGGAGAAGGAAGATACTGGCAGGGACACTCAGAGGCAGGGCAGGTCTTCATGGAGCCAGCCATGCCCAACACTGCCTCCCTTTCCCCATTTCTGCTGCAAAAAGCGTGCTCTAAACACTGGTTCCACCAGACCCACAGCAAGGGCCGCCAGAGCCACCCAGCGTGATGGGATTAGCAGCGTGGAGCGAGTGGTTTAGCAGCAATTGGATTAGCAGCGAGCGCACCGTGTAGCTCCTGTTCTGGAGGAGCTGCTGGCTCCCTGCTCCGCTGTTGGCAGAGCAGCCCCTGAGCTCCGCACCAGCTGCCCCAAAACAGCATCAGAGCCAGTGCAAAACGCAGCACAGCAGCGCCTGGGTGCGAAAGGCACCGTGGCAGACCCTGGCTCAATAGCTCTAGTTGTGCCCACCTACTCTAGCTTGTGCCCCCCAGCTCTAGCAGTGCCCAGCAGGCTGCTCCAGCTGCTGCCCGCTCACTATGGGAGTGACCCTGCTGGCAGAGCAGCCTGTTCCTCCGGCAAGGATGGTGCATTTAGGCACGGCAGGTACCCAGGCTCCAGCCACGCTGATGCACTGTCAAAACCCACGAGCTTAGAGTGCAGGCACCATCAGAAGGAAACTGTCCTCCGCAGCAAGACTGTGCTGGGGATGTACTCAGGGAGGAGCAGAGGGGTGAAAGATACCCAAGAAGGGCAGCTCTTGCAAAACCACTTAGCTCTGACCTCCTCCAGCATCCCAACTCCAGCATCCCAACTCCCAGCTCCTCCGGTTTGGGGAGCTCCTGCATCTTGGACAACGCACCCTTGGTCTCCCAGCTCTGCGAGTGGGGCCAGAGAGGAGCAGCAGAGGAATTAACGCATGAGGAAACCCGCCCTCATCGAGCCCAGTTATTAATATTGCTGTTATTAATTCATGTGGCACTTTGCAGGACGCTTTAGCAATCACTGGGGTGCACATGAGGGCCAGGAGCAGGTGCCTGGCCTCGCAGCGCGGTGCTCGTGCTCCCTTAGCAGCTTGTCACATCCCCCTCACTCAAGCATGCAGTGCTAATGCATCTCTTAAAGTGCTTCAGGAGTTATTAAAGCCGAGCATGCCTCAGTCACATCACAAATGGACCTCATGTCTGCATGCTCCTTCCCTCCTCCTTGTCGGGATGGAGGTTGCCTTGGCTTAGACACCTTTGCTATAGGACTTGCACTCCCCGTGTCAAGCCCCATGGCCTCCTGCAGCCCTGTGAGCCAGGCGTGGGGGCTGTGACACGTGGGGATGGGACCTTCTGCTCCAAAACACCTGCCCAGAGCCCTGGCTCCCTCCCAGTCCCACCACAGCATTCCAGAGCAATGTCCACATGGGACGCAGGCAGATTCCACAGATCAGATTTCCCTCCTCAGAGAGATTTCAGGCAGATGTGGAACTGTCCCACCAACCATCTTCCTACTCTTCTGCCCATTTTTTCTCACTCTGTAAATCCAAACTCCTTTTTACCTTCCCCGCAGCTCTTTTCCACTGCAGAGCAACATCTCTAGTTACTGTAGCCGGAGGGAGCCTTGCTTTATCCATGCACTGAGTCCAGATGCCTGTTGATGCCATCAGGCTTCAGCAGCTCCTCTTCAGAGCAGGTACTCAAGGCACCTCCCTGCTGAATGCAGTCAAGGCAAGGGAAGGAGGAGGGATGGAGGGCGGGAGTCTAAACTGCCTGAATCCTGCAGGATCAAGCAGCCAAGGACCTGGAGCAGCAGCCTTATCTGTGCCCCCCTTCCCAGACCTGCACGTGCCTGCCAGCATTGAAATGTTTGGCTCTGGCCAGTGCTGGCAGGGACTAGTGATTCGTTTGTCTAGACAACACATTTCCCCATTGCACATCCCTGAAATACCCGGCGCCTCCATCCCTTACACATCTCTCTGTGCGAGAGAGTTGGGCTGCTGCTCTGGGGGAAGCAGCACGACACATCCAAGGGATGTTCTGGCAGCCTTATCTTGGGTATTCGATGGCCCTGGCAGCTTCAGTCCTTTGAAGGCATCCTACCACCCTGAGCAGCACCCAGCTCTCCTTTATCCCGGCTCATTCTACCTCTCATCACTCCAAGGTGTTGAACAGGCGCCCCAGGAAGGTGCTGGGTCACCCCACACCACCCAGCAAGCCGTCCCTGCTGCCAGAGTGTGGAGACGCGTCACTGGAGACGTGACACGGGACCCCACCTGCCTGGCGTCCGAGACAACAGCACTGCCAGCTCACAAACCGGCCTGGCTGCATGCACAAAAACGGGGGACAAGGGGCTCAGAGGCTTTTGGAAACGCAAGGCGGGGGCCGTGGCAAGGGACTCACCCTGCTGGCTGTGCCTCTGGGCGTACACGACCACCACGGCGGCGAGCACCACGCAGCAGGCTGACGGCACGGGGTTAGCCATCTGTGGAAGCAAACACAGGGAGCGGCGGTGAGCGGCTGCAAGGAGCCGGCCGTGAGGCAAGACGGGCAACTTTGGGGTAAAAAGAGGCATTTTGCAGCATGCTCTCCTCGCTTCAATGGCCTCTGGCACCTTCCAGTGGAGCTGCCAGCAGAACCAGAGGCTCAAAGGCTCTGTTACTCCTGGCACAAATGATCCTTTTCTCTCACCCCCTTTCCAGCTTCTCCCCTGGGAAAGGCAATCCCTGTCACCGGGCTCTCTTAGGCAGCTCCAACATCACCCCAGGGGCAGGAGCGTCCTGCAAGGGCACTGCAGACCCCCTCACCTGCCCAAGCAGGCGGTTGTGCCCTGCTCAACATCCCAAACATCCCAAAGAGCAGAGGAGAGGCAGGACGGTGCTGAGGACGCCCAGGCTCCTCACAGCAGTGGCTGATACCTCCTGCTCACAGAGCCTAGAGCTGCTGCTCCAGCGAGGCCTCTCCTCATGCAGGAGGGACGTTGCTGAGGATGATGATGGGGAAGGCCCACAGGGTCATGGCTACATGGCCAACCCGGAGCCGGTGCAGGGCCAAGGAGCCCGGTGAGCACTGCCTTGCCACCAAGCTCAGCCCTCAGCCCACCTACCAGGAGGCAAATAGCACCGTGTGCCAAAAGCAAATTGCACCCTCAAAACTGCTGCAACCTCACCAATCTGCAGCACGGCATCAGCAACGCACAGAGGATTGCCTTTTAATCCAGAACACCAACATGGGCTCGTTAGCCAGATGGCATCCGTTTAGACCCAACTAGTGAGGGAGCTGTACTGGCCAGAGGGAAAATAAAAAAAAAAAAAGGAACAAAACACAACCCGTTATCCATCGTGACCATTGCAGGAGCCCGGATGACCTTGGGTTTGCAACAGGAGGCGAGAGCTGAGTGGCAAGGGTAGGATGGCTGGGAGGGATGTTGCAAGCAGATTTGGGGGTGCTGCTGGACCAGCCTGTCCACAAGCATCTCTCCCCACAGGGGCAAGAGATCCAGGAGAGATGCGGGATCTGAAACATCCACAGGAGCTCGTGGTGAAGGGGACAGGCAGAGAAGGAGCAGGGACCTTTCTGCTGAATTTACAGCCCGGACTCTGCTCCCACACCACCCTGGTGACCTTCAGCAAATTGCTCCTCCTGCCTCTCCTCCATGCCTCAGTTTCCCTGTCTGTAAATCAGCAATAACGAAGGTGACCTTCCTTTGGAAGCTCCGGGCGATGAGCACTAAGTGCTAATTATAATGTCGTTATCATTCATGCCACTTCCCCTCTCCCACTGTTTTTTCAACATGTAAGGGCATTTCCACAACAAGGAGGAATCCTTGGCTGTCCTGATAGAAAACACACCAGACTTGATTCTCCATCAAATGTCGGCAGTTTAAAGAAGAGCTTCCCAAACCCTTCCACACCTACATATCCACAAATACCTGACTCGGTCACGGAGCTGCGGGTTAGCTCTGGGCAGAGATGGACTGCGCTATGTTAAGGTAGATGCTCCTGTGCTCACCCAGACCATGGCCAATCTGCACGGTCTAAGTATGGTCCTTGCCCAGCAGAGACTTTGCTCAGCTCTGGCCCAGGAAGACAGGAGGAGCTTTGCCCTCCTTCCACACCATCTCAGACCATCTCAGAGAGGGGTGGCTGCAAATCAGTGCCTGTCACTGTCCAGGTCCCCTCTGCTCAGTCACACCATGTCCACCACAAAGCCTGGGTGCAGGACACCCACAGAACTGCAGCAAAACTACAAATCCCAGGGCAATACTGAGATACGGAGCTGCCGGAGAGCAGCGGGAGCGGCGAGGCTGGCAGAGACGTGTGCCCGCACAGCTGCAGCACGAGCAGGAGTGTAGCTGCTAGCTCTGACTCTCCCTATGTTAATGGGAGATGTTAATTTTTCACTAAATATTTCCTAAAATCCACAGCACTGGAGCTGCTTGGAGATAGATTAGGACAGGGAGTCACTTCCATATGGATCTAAAGGGTAGGCTCCATGCTCTGCTCCGGACTCAGCATGGAGCACCAAGCCGCAGCTCAGTCCTCTCCTGGGAGCTGCTGTGGGGCAGGACCCGTCCCCTTCTCCCTGAACCGACCATCCTGTGGCACGAGCCACCCAAAACCACCTTCCCTCCCACTCTTTGTGCACTCAGGCTCTGCCCCAGCCCTTTCCAGGAGCCCTTGGCAGCCAGGCCATGCTCTGCAGGCAGCCCTGGGGATCCAGACGCCTGCAGCAGCCCTGCGAGGCTGGGGGCAACCGGGTGGAGGGCAGAACAACCCCATGTTGTTGGATGTGTTTTACTGCTGCAAATGGTGTCCTCAGTGGAGCAATCGCACCCAGGAGCCAGGTGGTGTCCACACGCCCTTGCAGATGGCATCCACCTGTGCAAGGTGAAGGACACGGTGAAGTCCCTCTGGCTCCCCAGGGCACCAGGCTGCTCTCCGAAGCGTGAGCTCCGCACGCTGCAGCCTTCATTCAGCTCCCAGCAGTACCAATAACACCACTGGCTGCCACGCTCCTGTCCCCAGTCCCCAGAGCAAAGCCACCTTCCCCGCACCGTGCTGCTCCTCATCTTATCAGTCATTAAAGCAATCACTGCTGTGTGCCCGCCAGCCTCGTCTGGGGCCAGCATGGGCTGGCACGCGGCTGCACGGCCACCTGGCAAGGGACAGAGCCTGCCCCAAAGCACTGACCACCCCAGGCTGCCGCTGGAGGAAGAGGAGGAGGAGGAGGAGGGGGCTGTGTTGGGCTTACAGGTGGAAAAACAGAGGGGTAAATAAAGGGCATGGCCCAGCTCCCTCGGGAGTCCTGGCACAGAGAGCTCATATCTCGGATGCTTTCCTCTCCACAAAATTCCACTTTTTTTTTTTTTTAATTTCTTTCAAGCATAAGCCCTGCTGCCAGGCAGGAACCAGAGTTATTTTGGTGTGAAAAATCTAGACAGAAAACCAACTTTTTGTTTTCTTCTCTCATTCGAATCACAATTTCCCATGCAGTATTTGCTTTGTTTGCCTGTTTTGCCCAAAGCCACTTCTTTTTCCAAGCACATAACAAAACCTCCACAATTTCTGCAGATGCTTCTGATGCAAATTTCCGTTTACTGTAGCTGCTTGTTTAATGATTTTGCTAACAAAAGGCAATACCCTGGCACTCCGATGCACGGGACAGCGAGCAGCATATCACCGGCGATATTAGAATATGCAGGTCCCAGGGCCACGTCCCCGTTTTGGCAGGGAACATTGGAAAGGTGATGGTGGGGAACTGCATTTATTACACAGCAAATCCAGCAGCGTAAAACTCAATCTGCTGCAGAAAAAGAGTTTGGACAATATTTGCTTTTGCCCCAGGAGTGAATCATTTCTTGGCTGCCGAGGCGAAAGAAGAGCTACGCACAGCTGGGAGTCCAAGCCTGAGAGACCTTCGATATTTGACTAAACCATCTCCGAATCTCCTCAGCCCAGAGATCCGAACAACAAGGCTGCACAAGCTGCTCTTCCAGTGAGGTTTCTTCCATTTCATTAGAGCATCAGGAACAAACCGAGCACATCTTTTTCTACCACTACCACTTTTGATGCACATACATGGATGCAATTATATCAACAGCGGTGAAAAAAAAAATGGGAGCAATGAACTGAATCAGCAGTCCTTGGTCAGAAGTGGAGAGAGGGTTTGGCTTCATGCACCCCATGGGAGCTCACCCACCTCGCACGGAGGCACACAGGACCGGCAGCCTCAGTTTGTGAGGCTGCAGAGCAGCGATACCAGCTCCCCGTGAGCCTGGCTGTGGTTGCACACAGGTTTGGAGGGGGCTGCTCAACAGTGTGCTCCTCCACACACACATACACCCTGGCATCAGACCAGACTTGCTTCCAGCTGCAGACTTGTGCACACGCTTAGGGATGGAGTAAGAAGAGAGTAGAAGTGTCGGATACCTCATATGCTCACCCAGACTCTAATCATATGCTACCACTGGGTATTCGGTGGGGTTTTATTCCATGGACTTGTCCTGCTTTCCTTCAGCACACATAAATGTTCAGCATCTGTAACACTCCACGTCCCATGGCAGTGCCTGGCAAGGTCCCAGGTCCTGTCCGCCTCTTGGCTGCTTTGCTACAGGGCCAATGAGGAGATACGTCATGGTCAGCCTTAGCAGAAGACAACTCAACGTGGACGTGAACGTGTTCACCTCTGGCTGCAATCACTGCAGTCTAAACCAAATATATTGTCAGTAATTTTTTCTCTGGAGTAGGAAAGAGCTACGTGGATCCGTGGATAACTGCCTGAAGACATGAGCAGTGTGTTCCCTGCAAGCAGGATGTGACACTCACAGGGATGTGACAGCCACTGCCGTGACGTCATGGGATAAGGACAGTCCTGATCCTGATAATAAGAGAGAAGAGGATCATGGATCCAGACAGAAAACAGACATTTCCCAATGGGAAATTTCCCATTAGCTCTGCTATTACCGAGGCCTGTCTCTAAAGTGGTGATCTAGGAAAGAAAAAAAGCTCCATTAACTCATTTCCTCCCCGTGCATCTCTGCTCCAGCTTTGCCAAGAGCGTTGCAAAGGCTCTGTCCCTCCCGCCCTGCTGCTGCAGATGCCTCAGTATGCCTGTCACTGCACAGGTCACCTGTACAGGCTACGGTACACCTGTACTGCAGATATCTTCTGCAGATGTTACGGTACACCTGTAGATGCTACAGTAGCCCCGCACTGCAGATGCTGACTGGCACGCCTGTACTACACACGACAAGTGTAGATGCTATGGCACCCCTGTACTGCAGATGCTCCAAAATGCCTGTCCAAAAGGAGATGCCATGATCTGCCTGCACCAGAGGTCCTATGTCTTTACTGCAAAAATTGCAATACTTTTGCCTGCTGCAGACACTTCCTAGACACCAACTCAATACAAACAAGGCCAAGCAAAGTCATCTTGTATTGCTCAGCCCAGTCTTTTGCTAGCAGAGATCATGCCATAACTTTCCTCCAGCCCTGGGGCTCTGGAAGCTGGAGCTTCTCTCGTGTCCTTCCAGCCCCTAGCTCGGGCCAGCTCTTCCATGAGCTCCTGGAGAGCTGCACATATCAGAAAGATGAGCAGCAGAGCACTCTAACGGGCAGGACGTCCTCAGCTACCCACAAGCAGTCAGGATCTCATCTCTCGTCTGGTGCTATATGGATTTTACCTGTGTGCTCAGCCACTTCTGCCTCTCGTGCTCCTGAAGGCACCGAGTGCCATCTCCTTTTTGATGGCAGATTCCCTGTGGCAGGAAGACGAGAGAGAGAACAAAATCCTTGCCTGTAAACGTCTTACACTAGAGGCTTACTAATAGCCCTAAAACCCTGGCCTCACAATGTCCCTGTCAGCGCTAAACCTCGCTTTGTTGCTTAGAAAGGAGAGAGAAAGGATGGGCTTTATCATCTCCGTAATATGTGCTTCAGCAAGCCTTACCTGCAAGGTCAGAGCTGCTTCTACTTGAAAGGGCTCCTTAAATCTAATTCAAGCCCCGCTGTCAGCGGGGTGATTAGCACTGCCCCCCCGGACGGAGAGCGCCACAGGGATTACCGGGGCCAGACGCTTAATACGCGCACTGCTCTTGAGGACTATTGCTTTCCGCCCTCCGCTTCCTCCCTTTCCTATAATGAAACAAAACGCCAGAAGAGGGGACATGTCAGAGAAGATCCCCAGAAGATCCCCTGGAACAGCCTTCCTCTGACAGCCCCATCTAGGAGGGCCACTGGATTGCTGTTCAAGATGCTCCACACAAGCAGACTCCTCCTGTCCTTCAGCTCACACGGGGTCTAGGGGGCTGAACAGGCTTGGAGAGGGGAAGGCAACTGGCCAGACTCGCAGAGCAGGACTACAAAGCACAGGACAAGGACACTGAGCTCCAAATGCTATCTTCAAGTCACAGCCCTTAGGCACTGGGGAAGAGACAAGACAGGTTGATCTTCCATCTTCTGGCCGCTGCTCATCATTGTGAGTGGCTCCATGGAAGAGCAGCTCTTACAGAGGGGAAGGTGTCATCAGAAAGTCTAAGTTATAAACCAAGGAATAACCAGACTAGCCCTTCACAGAAATGGAGCTGATCCTGCTGATCCCAGGATAAGACTGACTTCTAGGCAAGCTCCGTCTCTCCTCGATCTTTAAACAAGACCAGATGTTGACAGATTGCCCATTTATAACAGCAGCTTGGCAACATATGCTCTTCTAGACATATTATACATGGCAGCTCACCCCAGTTATCAAGGTGCCCAGGACTTGGTCAAGCTGACTCATAGAAGAAGATGGCTTGAGAAGAACAAGACAAGAGAGAGAGTTAAGGGAAGCCCTTGAAAAACTTTCCTGATTGCTTTGGTTGAAGATCTCAAACTGCAAGTCTGAGGTGCTCTTGGCTCCAACACACAGACACACAAGCCTGGACTCACATATCTTTCATACTCAAGCAAAATGCCTGAATGAGCAACGCAACTGCCTTAAAGCTTCCCACCTAGCTCGTGGAGATGAAGAAAGAAACTCTCCTAGAGGGAGGCTCAGTCCAGCTAAGATCAGAGCAATTTTCTAGGAGATACTACAGGATAATTCCAGGATGATTAAACAGCCCATGAAATATCCCAAGCTGACTGAGTCTTTGGACGTCTGGCAAGTTGGCTTCAAGAACAGGTAACTTCACTCGTGGTTTGAACTACAGCAATGTGCTCCTTCTGGAGCAGGGACCATAACACCCAGGAAAGTCCAGCAGGTACCAAAGACAGTAACAGCTCTCAGAGCTACTAGTTACAGCATCCATTCCCTAGCTTCCCATGGTGTATCCCAGGGAGGGATAATCCCAGTCACTGCCCTGCAGCTGTAGGTTCAGGGGAATTTCTGCTGCAGGAACAAGGCAAGTCACTTTCCTCTCCCCAAAATACTTACAAGTCCCCTCAATATAATTACATAACGTCTACTGCATCGTGACCCTGCACATCCCTGGAGAGAAGGCAGGGGACAAGCACAGGCAGGGAGAGGAAACCCACCTAATCCACGCACCGTCCTTGGGAAGGGAACTGGCCTTCCAAATCCATGGCCTGCCATGGTTGCATCCTCCTAGTCATGCCATGCCAAGCATGTCCTACCTCCTTGAGCAGTGTTGGAAAGCATGGCACGGGCATTGGGGAGCATCTCCAGCCAACCTGCCTTATATACACATAAATATATAGACAAAATACATATATATACACACATATAGCCTTAGGTGCATCCCTGGGCCTGCTCCCTGTGCCCTAGCAGAGATGTTTCCAGCAGCTTTCACCTGGCCTCACAACCACCACAATATTCACGGGTCTATCTGCACGCAGAGGGCAGCAGTCCAAGCCCAGCCATCTGTTCTGGTGGTGATAAAACCAGCACGAAGCTCAGCATACTAATAGCAGCGCCTTTCTCCAAAATCCCCTCTGCCTGAGCGGAGGACTGGCCTGACAAATAACGTGGTGAGGAGAGATAAGAGATAAGATAGAGCGGCTCAGTTTCAGAGGGTGATGGGAGATGCTTAATGTTTCACACATTCCCCAATGGCCATCCCGGGAGCAGGGGAAACCACACGGGAACTGCTCTGTGCCCAGGTGGGCTAGACAGGAATGCAGGAATGAGCTCTCCTTGTCCCACCGCATTTTAACACTTCAAGTTTCCGGTCTCCAGTCATGAAAACGGAAAACGAATGATGGGGAAAACATAACAACAACAACAAATACAAAAGCAAAGCAAAACTGCCCCAAGCAAACAACTTGCAACTTTTTAGGAACACCCGGATGGTTCAATTTCAGTTCACTTTGTGATTTCCAGGCAAACGCTTGCAACATTTCTTATTTTTGTTCTCAGGGCCCTTTGAAACATTCAAGATTTTGCTCAGAACCCCGGGTTTGGCTTTGAGGAACATCTGTGGCCGGGCTGCTTTATGAACTCCCAAATTCCCCTTAAAAAACAAAGCTTGAGGACAGAGAAAAACATCCCAGCATTAAAACAGAATGTGTCACAGTCATATGCTGTCCTAAGTGCAGCAAGGAGGAAAGGAAAAAATAAAATTCCAGAGGAAAGGCTGGGTGATGGGGGAGCGTGAAGTCCAAAGTGAAGCATTAACACACTAACATTTCTCTTCCAGAAATCTCTTGCTGCAGCATGGATCTGTTTGGAAAACCCGATCCAAGAGTGCCTGTGACACCTGCGGTTGCTTTTTTGATCAAGGCACCTTGGGTTGTCTTTGAGCCTTGATGCTCAGTGTGCAGCAGGGGTCTCCAAGCCATGGCACACGCACGGCACCTTTCTTCCCATGGGGAAAAGCTCTGGGCTCTCCCCTGCACTCACTTTGTGCTCACTGGGTGGGTGCACATTGGATTCCTCGTAGGGGTTTGCTCCGGTGCTGCTGGTTACAATCCCAACATGGACACGGTTTTGGATACGGAGCCACCACAGTGACCCCAGCCAAGGCATGAATCCAGCGCACGGCTGCTCTGAGGGCAGGGTTGGGCACTTATTTCCAATGCCTGGAGACAGAGCTGGATCAGGATGAGATCCTGAAAGCCGTGTTGCAGGGGGATGAGGACACAAACAGGATCGGAGCAAGCAATCCAGAAAGGATCTTAGCAGGTCACCTCACCCAGTGAGGAAGCAGACAGCTGGGAGTGGAAGCAGAAGCTGGATGCTGTGGAGCATCCAGAAGCTGGATGTGGAGCATCCAGCTGCACAGAGCTCACTGGGCACTTGCACGTTTTTATTTGGGCTTTTTTTTTAAAGTGCCTGGTGCAGAGGAAGCCACCACAATGACTCTTGGACCGGCCTCCCTGGAGATGCCTTGGGATGATTCGCTTCACTTGCTTTCCTCCCACTTGCTAGTGCTGTGACCTGGCAGAAGCACAAGGCAGCGCAGGGGCTGGGTGGCCTCCCGGGCCCAGAGGAGAGCAGGGGAATGGGTGCTCCCCATCAGACCTTGCTGGATTCCTTCTCCTGTGCATGTCCCACTGAAGACACCGGGGTCCATCCGCACTGCTAGGATTTTGTGGGGCTGCTCCATTGTTTCCCACCCATCCTTTTTCTAGGCAGCCTCCGTGTTTCCCACCCATCCCACCCAGCTCCGACCCTGTAACACATAGCTGGGATGCCGGTGCAGCTCTACCCTCCGTGCCGACAGCCCTCCTCATCTCCAGGCCGGACACAGCTGGGAAAGGCAGAGTTCCCTGGTGTGCATCACAGTACATGTTCCTCATCCAAGAGCCTGGGGGTACTCCTGTGCCCTCCACCAAAAATGCAGCTCATTCAGGGACCTGCATCTCCCAGGAAAGCTTGCAGGGGCGCCCGTGCAGGCGGGCTGTGCCTCCGGTCGCTTGCTTGCAGGTTTCCACGAGCTCCGTGAGCCGCATCCCACTCCAAACATCTGCAGAGCACTTGGGCTGCGAGCTGACGAGCATCGCCGCGAGCATGGGAAAGTTTCCTGGGGGAAGCTTTCCTGGCGAGGAGCTTTTCCTGGGGACAACGGTCCCCACGACACCTCGAAACGGCTGCCAAAAGGCCCCAGGTCCCACTCTCCACCTCTCCACGCACCTGAGCGGCCGTCGGCGCTAGGGCCACCAACCCGCAGCTCTGTCTGCCGGCCCCATGGGCCGTCCTGGAGACACGGGGTGGATGCAATGCCAGGGAATGTGTCCCATACTTTGCAAAGTGCTGCCCTTCTCCACTCCTAAAGCATCGGCACTTGCTTTAATGCACGGTCCCAGCACCACCACAGCATGGGTTGGCACACGGCTGTCCCCAAAGCACTTGGACAAGCTCAGCGGGCTTCCCAAAAAAACCCTCCTGGAAAGAACCCAGCCCCTTCGCAGTCCAGACACACGGATGGCATTTGCTCCGAGGAAACTGAGGATGGCGAGGAAGGAGCAGAGCAGGCTCAGGCAGCTGTGCGAAAGGCATAAAAGCCTCTCATTCCTAACTACAGGAAAATGTAATTATCAAGGACAAAACTCCATCTGTTTGTGTGGACTGTGACCTCGCACCAGCCCCTGGCTTGAACAGCTCTCAAATTAGCGTGTTCATTAGTGGGTATTAGCTGCTTGACACGGGAAGCAGTGCTGGGGTGCGTTGGAGATGCAGCTCAGAGATGCAGTGGTCCAGGGTGGGCACGGAGGGCAGCACCTCTGGGCTAGAAATCTATATCTTTGGGGTCTCCACATGCACAGTCCTGGCTTAAAAGCATCCCAAGACCCTGGGACTAGCCCAAAGAGTGCAGAGACCTCCCTGGTTTGCAAAGACTCCCTCCTCCTTTGAGGTTCTCACCTGAAGGATGGCCATGTGCTGTCCCCTGCTCCACAGGCACCTCCACACACAGAGCATATTTGAGACCAAAACCTGCCCCAAACCAGCTCTTATTATTGCTGGTGTCCAAACAAATGACTGCTTTGGATACATGGATCCCTTCTCAGCATCACTCCATCACTGCAGGCCATAAGCTCTGGCAAGCTCTGGGTTAACCACGTATTGCCACCCCCATGCGAGCTGGGGACCTGGGTGACATCCTCCACTCTTGGGCTCTTTCTACGACTGCAGCTGAAGGAGTCAACAAGAGGCACGCTTGAGGAGAGGTTTTGCTATTTAAAGCCAGAAAAATTAAATGAAAACTCAGTGATTAAAATCAAATTTGTTTGCAGCCCAGCAAGAGAGGGAAGGCACAGACGCTGGTGCCGAGCCTGGGAACCGATTCGTTCCCCAAGTGACGTCAATCAGCGCAGAGCATTAATTTCCCACGGTTTAGCGGGTACTTTTGCGATCTCACCTAGCAACACTTGTTGCAGCAAATCTCTTGCAACAGAAACACCCCATTACCGACCACGTGAAGTCACCTGCTGCCTGCACCCTGGCAGACACAGGATTAGGTGGAGCCCTTCGACCTCAGCTCCTGTTGAGAATCACAGGATGGTTGAGGTTGGAAGGGACCTCTAGAGCTCATCTAGTCCAACCCCCTGCTCCAGCAGGGACACCCAGAGCACGGGGCACAGAGTGGTATTCAGGTGGGTTTGGAGACCTCCAGAGAAGGAGACTCCACAACCTCCCTGGGCAGCCTGTGCCAGGGCTCTGTCACCCTCACAGTGAAGAAGTTCCTCCTCACATGGAGGTGGAACTGCCTGTGTTGCAACTTACACCCATCTGATGGGAGATGTGGGTGGCAGGGGGAGCACAGGAAGAGGAGCAGGCACCACATCTCCCCACGCTTCCACCATCTGCCCCTGAGCGCTGACGGATCTGGAGCAAGGGCCTTTGAGGGCGATATCCGGTGCATTAGGAGCAGCTCTCGCAACAGCAGCTGCCTTCCTGGGAAGTTCCCTGGCCCCTTTCCACAGCAGCGATCCCAGCCCGGGTGGCTCCCGCTCCTCCACACGCTGTGCGGAGACTCCTCTCTGCTGCAGAGCCAGGCGCCCACCACTGACCCCGGTGCTGCCGCTGCCCCCGTCCCAGCACAGTGCTTCCCACCCACTGCCATCTCCTTCCTGGAAAAGGAGCTTTCTCCTCCGGCTCAGCAGGAGCAGAGCAGCGAGGAGCTGAAGTTTAGTTGCTTCCAACTTCTCCAAGAAACAAACACCACAGGAGAAACCTGGCTCGCAGGAGGCTTAGGGAAGGGCACATTTGCAATGAGAGCGGGTCCCTCGGCACCCCATGCGAGCCATGATGGTCCCAGGGGCCCGTCCTTACTAAACAGGAGCTCCCCCCAGCCACTTCGGCCAGTCCTCCACATCCATCACAAAATTAGCAACCCAGGAGCAACTTCCACAGCACGCGTCCAGCGAGAAGGACACGGACAAATCCGGCTCCCCGCTCCGGGCACCCAACCCACGCCGGAGGATCTGGGATTCCAGCTCGTCCCTCTTTGCGGGAGCTGCTTCCCGTGGGGAGCAGAGCTGGGATGAGGGCAGCACCGGGGCGCTCGCGGCGGCGTCTCCCGCGCGCTGGGGCCAGGCGCTCCCGCCGCGGCCGGCCGCACAGATGCGGACCATGTGTGTGCTCGCTCTCAGGACCTTTCCCGCCAGCTCCAGAGCCTTCGATGGAAAGAAAAGAAAAAAAAAAAAAAAAAAAAAAAAAAAAAAAAACAACAACAAAAAGAAAGAAAAACCCCAGCGAAACGAGAGCGATAGCAGAGTCCCTTGCGGACTGCAGGACCTCCAAAACTCTGGCTCAACTCAAGCCGCGGGGGCAGGACTCGGCTAGGGGGAGGGATTATTTTTTAATTAGAAAATATTCATCAACATTCAAAAGGAAAAAAAAATAAGAAAAAGAAATGAAATACAAAAAAAAAAGAAGTGTCAACCAGCTGGGGCTGAAGAAGCCGTGGCGTTTTGGCTCCGGCCCGAGCACTTTGATAGAAAGGCTCTTTGGAAAAGGCCATAGAAAATATTTAATTTCTCCCCAGGCCTGCATATGGGGCTCATCACTCGCGCATATTACACGGGAATATTCCTGTGCGCTGGCCTGGCGCTGCAGGACGACAGGGTTCAGCGGTGCAGCAGTGAGGGGGGCTCCTTCCTCTCCCCTCTTATTTTGTTTCACCCGGATGAAGAAAGAGCAGCATTTGCGCTCCGAGTCCCTAAATATTCCTCCTTGGTGGCAAAAAGGAAAAGCGACACCAGGGCTGGGTCGCCGTGTGTCAGTGCTGGAATTTTGCATCCGTCACAGCAGGGTAATGCAAGCACCATCCGTTAAAGTGGGGATATGTCCATGTGCCAAGCACTCGGAGCAGGGAAGCACGGCACAGTGGTCGTGGACGATCCCCAGCACACCTTGCTGTGCCCAGGATTGAGGGACACGTGGCCAGTGGGATTTCTGCAGGAGTCAGCACAGTAGCTGGGAAAGGGCAGAGGATCTGCAGCCTTTCCATGGACTCCTCTGAAGGATCCCAGATCTTCCGTATAGCCAAGGGAATGACCCAAACTCTCCACCCCTGCTGCAAAGTGTGGGGAAAAGCAGCCCTGGAGCAGGGCAAGGCTGGAGCCAGGGTTATGCAGGGAGCATCCAAGAGGCGCAGGGCGCTAGTGCAAAGGCCCAACCTCCGCACAGAGAGCACGGATAAAAACCACCTCTTTTCAAACTATGTTCAGCAAGATCCACCCCCCTAAAAAGAAAAACGGAGCCGGCAGGACAAGGGGAAGACCGTCGACAAGCAGATGATTAATTGAAACACGGGGGCAGGAAACGTAACGTCCGCTAAAACTATCAGGAAGCGCAAGTATGGGAAAAACGTGCAGAGAGCCCGTCGCCATCCCCTGCTCCACATGCATCGCACCTCCCCGCGCAGAGCCGCTCGCCACTCTCTTCCTGGACTCTGTTTTTGCAGGTGTGCCTTCGAGAAGAGCCGTGCCTGCGTGGGCAGGGATCTATTTTTTCTGCTCCCCGGGTCCCCGGTGCATTGCACGACGATGGAGAGCAAACCTCCCAGCCTGCAGCACACGGCAGGGATTGAACAGCCCACGGCTTAGGAGCTCCAGCCTTGGAGGGGGAACTGGTCCCGCAGCGTCGGGGCCGGCCCGGGGGCTCTGCTCCGCGCGCACCTCCCAAGCCTGCGGGCTTTAAAACACGGATAAAGTTACTGCTTTGCAGCAAGATAACGGTAAGGGAAGGGATAAAACAGTAAAATAAAAAAGACGCTGGAAACTCCAGACTGGCGCAGCTCTGAGATCCTGCTGAGAGGCTCTAAATCATGCACAGAGCAGTCAGATCTGGCTGGATTGCACCGTCAGCAAAGAGGGAGGGTGAGGAGGGAATAGTGGATGAAGAAGCTTCTGCTCAGGTCACCAAGTAAATCCCCCTAAGACTGAAGTTGGAACCTGCTGGTCCTGTGCACCACTCATAGGAAATAGCCTAGAGAGGAATGTGCTGAAAGGGAGAGGAATATCAGAGGAGTATGTTTAGAGCAGCAAGAAGTGTCTTCTGTTATGTATAAGGTTAGGGCTAGTACCCAGGGAAGCTCAATCCCACCTCAGGCTTGAGCTCAAAGGTGCTGCAGGCTCTTAAGTCAGTCCCTTCCCCTTGGCTAGATTTTGCCTGCCACTCTTCCCTCCATGAGGTGGGACAACATCAGCTCCATAGGGTTGTCATCCAGGAGAGGAAAGGACCCTGGACTTGAGAGCCCACAGTCAAGGAGATAGGGATGAGCTCTTGCTAGCTCTAGATACAACCACAGCATGGTCAATAAACCACCACGGAGCTCCTCATCGCCACCGTGGCCACCTCCACTCTTGGGCTTTATGGGGCGAACGGCGCAATTCAACCATCTCCAACAGAGAGAGCGCAGCCACGGACGCAGGGAGGAGATTTACGCTGGGGCCAAAACTGGGACTGCTGCAGCATGGTTATTAATAACCTTAACTCGAGAAGCCCATGCCTGGGCAGCAAGGCTGGCTCTGGAAATTAAGCTCCAGGCGGCGTCGAGCTCAGGTAATGACCAGAGCTTTGGCCAGTTGCATCGGAGGGCTTCATAAAACACTTGTCCAATTGACACGGTTTAACAGACTGCTGTTTATGAGACAGAGCAGTATTTAAGAGACACGTTTCTCTCAGAGCCGCACATAAAATTTGATAGCTAAATAGCTGTAAATGCTACTGAAGTCTGACAACTTGAAGAGCAATAGAAGGTCTGTCGTGCGGAGTATCCGCCAATACACCCGGCCCCGCGGAGCCAACGAGACTCCCACTCTCATAAAACCTTTTTTATATTGGAAGTGAGAATTTGTGCAGTGCATATGAACTCGCTTTTATTGGGCTGGTGTGATGCTGAGAAAATGCAGTTAAAGTTGTACGAGTCCTCCTTGGAGCGCTATCGGGGTGCCTATAAATCAGGAGCTTTATCCTGGAACGTGTTTACTAAATAAATCAGCTTTAACTTGGGCTCGGCTCGCGCCGTGCGGCGGACGGAGGCAGCTCCACATCCCGCTGCAAGGCCCCCCTCCTTTCCTGGGTTTTGCCCTCCTTGGGATGTCCCTGGCACCAAGAGGTGGGAGCCCCACGGCTGCTCCCCTGAGCTCAGCCACCTCTCTACGCAGATGCAGGAGCCTCCTGAGAGCATCCTGTGCTCGCCCACAAAACCAGCTTCGGTCCAAAAGGACCACAAAACCAGCTTCGGCACCCGGTGGAAATGGAGCATTTCTGAACCTTCGGAGAGGCCTGGAGCGCTGCAGTTGGGGAGGAAGGTTCAGGCCAGCTCCCTTATTCCCCAAAGACTCCTCAATCTCCACTCTACAGCTGCATTAATTATTTCATCTTAGTCTGGCTTCCTCGTTAAGCTAACCTAGGCGTCCCGCGTCTGAGTGACAGCGAGCTAGGCTGAAAGAAACCAAGCCAGCAACGCTGGAAGCCACAGGCTCTGTGTGATTTATACGGACTAGCATTACATATATCTCAAACATGTAATCTTTAGAGGACCTGAGCGCGCCGAGGAGAGCGGAAGGACGGAGGAAAGCTAGACGAGATCCCCCAAAGAGCCAGCAGCACCGCATCCCGTCCAAGCCCGGATGTCGGGATCTCACCTCACGCTTGTCAGGATGGGTCGAGCCTCCCTGCAGCATCAATCGCCTCTGGGTGCTGGGAAACGGGATTCCCATTGCACGGATAGGGACGGGAGGTGCGGGACATCTGCAGCTGTGTCTCCATCGAGGTCGCGCTGGGACTCGAACCGCGTGGACCCAAAAGTAAAGGGCCTGAGCCCAAAGACCCAGAGTGACCTCCCCAATATGACAGCCTCGTCCGCCCCCTCTACAGAAGTGAGTTTAGCTAATTTTGACGTTAGCTTCCTCTAGGGCTGCCTGGCATTCACAGGCTGCGAAACCTTTCTGGGTTGTTAGGCAGATCCCCGCTTTCCAGAGCTGCCAAATCCAAGGCATTTGTATGAATCCACTGCCTTTTACCTTCTCTGCAAGCAAGTGCATAGAAAAGCGAGATTTCAGCCCCTTGGAAGCCTCCAGGGAAAATTCAAAGCGGTGAAGAAATATGTGTTGCTTTTCCATGAACCCATCAAAAAAAAAGAGAAAAAAAACCCTGAAAACCCCCACATTACTTTTCAGCCCACTTTTGCCAGCAGTACAGGTCCTTTTCCCACAGTCTAAGGAATCAACACATTTTCAAATCACTCCTGCTTACGGTATTGAATATCAGAAAGCGATTGCTTTTCATTCAGCAGCTGTTTCAGGACACCGGGGGAAAGGGAAGGCCCTCTAAACTTAGCAGAACACGGGGAAGGCGTTCGACACTTTCAAAACCTAGTTTCAAGGCTTAAAAGGAAAAAGCAGGGGTCTCCAAAGGGGGGTGAAGGGTATTTGGGGGGTGAGCTGGGTGCTGGAGGGGAGCAGAGGGCTTTGGAGCAAGTTGGATGTGAGGAGCCAGGACTGGAAGAGAGGGAGGCCATGATGGTGGGACCAGGAACCTCCTGTGGGACCTTCAGGTGCCACTCGCCAAAAATCCCTCCCCAGTTCCCCTGGGGAGCTGCTGGGGCCGTCAGCTGAGGAAGACATTGAGCAGGGGAGCTGAAACCCGGAGGAGAAGTGAGTCTCTCTGGGAAAACCAGCCAGTGCCTGGGAAATGTGCTCCTGGGGCTCCTGCTCGCGCCTCCTCGTTGGCCACAACGACAGCTCTTGGGCTGAGCTACAAAACGAATCAAGCCCTTTTGCCCGTTTTCGATGTTGCAATGGTTTCCTCGTGCCCTTTCATGGGCAAGCAGCGTGGGACAACGCAAGGCTCGTGCAGGGTGACCCGTGGCCTCCAGCAGCCGTCCTCCCCATGGGGACGAGCCGGGAGGTGCTCGCAGGATGAGGCAACGCCTTCTCCAGCAAAACAGCTCTCTTGGCTTGTCCCAGCTCCCCGCCGGCGCCGGCTCTGCAACTCATCTTGGATCCCGTCAGCCTTCCACAGCCTGGATCTCCGTCTGCAGCACAGGGACTATCACGGTGCTGCTGAACTCCTCCAGCTCCAGCTCCTTGGAAAAACGTGTGGATGTGCAGACGGGGAGGGAAACTCTGCGCTCTGCACCCCACTCCTGGCTTCCTCTCATGAAACCTGCCTCTCAGGGGCACAGGGATGCGGCAGCCCCATGCCAAGGCTTTTGGGGAGCAGACCCCATCCCAGGCAACCCCTTAGCTGTTCCTTCAGGGCCCATCCATTTCCCGGGAAAACGAGCAGCAAGCGCCTCCGTGCCACCAGGTGAGTGAGGAGCCGCTGGGCTCCTAGTGGAGACGAATGGCCCCTCTCCTTCCTCGCAGATTGCGAGCAGATGTGCACCTCAGTTACCTGCTGCTGGCTGCGCCTGGCCCAGCGAAGCACCCCGGTCCAGGCGCGGAACGAGGGGAGACGTGCGAAACGAAGGAGGGGAGGATTAGCAGGAATTCGGCGGGATCTGGAAGGGCAAAGCGCGGCCGCTGCAGAGAGCAAATGTCGCTGCCTCTGCGACACGTGGCTCCCTGCAGTGGGAATAACCCCCCGGCTCAGCCTGGGTGACCCTGGGGAAGCGGCTCGGCTTGGGGACCGGGGATCCTGCCCCTTGCCGGGATGGATCCAGGAGGAGCAGCACCCAGGCACCCTCGGATCCCTGCTCTGAGCACCCCCTGCAAACTCGGGCTCTTCTGCGTGCCGCTGCCCTTGGCTGTCCTCAAGGGAAAGCCTGGCTTGGCTGGAGACACTACAGGAATTCGGGAAGATGGTAGGAAGTCTGCAGGGCTGGAGGCTGCTGCAGGCTCCCAAGTGGGGCTTGCTCCCAGGCCTAGGAAACACAGGGACATTCCTGATGGCACAGCACCACCTTGGCTTCTTCTTCCAAGGAAGCCCTTCAGGTCCATGTGTCCAGCTCACATATTCCCAAGACACGCAGCAAGACATTCCAGCAACTCGCACAGGACAGGAGGACCCCAAAGGCCTGATCTTGAACCCTACTCAGCGCTCAGCCTTGCCACTGGTGGGACCAACCATCTCACAGGATGCTCATGAAGGACCTATGAGTAGCACTGGGCTACATCTTTGTGCCAAGAGTCAGTCCCAAAGTGATGGCTTCTACCAGAACCGCTACTTGGGCGCAGCCCAAAAGGACAAGGATCTAGATGTTGCATCTCGACTGCAACATCTGCACTCTGGGTTGCTGCAATGATGCCCTGGCACCTGGAAGAGCGTCTAAGGACATCCTCACACTTCCAGCAGCATCCCGTGCTGCTGAACAGCACTGCGCTGGCCGAGCCACGCGGGTCCATCCCAAGGTGCCGCCCTTCCCGTCACTCCCACTGGATCCCTCGCGGCCACACGAGGCTCCCTGCATCCCTGCAGCTCCGTGGGCCGGAGCACAGAGCATCCTCTGTCCCTGATGATTGCTCAGGGTCTGCACATGGGAATGGGAAACGTCTGAAGCGCACAGCTGGGCTCCGTGTCCCACAGTGGACATATCCTATCCACTGTGAGATATCATACACAGTTTTCCAAAGCTATCTGGAGAGAGCTCTGCTGCGACGCAGCCCGGGGACGGCCACCAGCCACGCTGAGCGGGACCCACAGCTACTCCCCGGCCCCACAGCCTACGCTCATCTGCAGCCCTTGGCCTCAGGTTATGAAATTATTTAAGGGAGGGATTACATTTCCTGCTCTGCGTTTGCTCAGCACCGACGGCGGGAGGTGGAGAACGTGTGGCCCAGAAAAGCTACCAGGGAGGGGACATTCCCTGGCCCGGAGAGGGCAGCGCCGGGGGCTGCGGTCCCCGAGGAGCCACCACGCTGCGTCTTGCTTCTCCACAGGCTGTATCCCCCTTCCCCGAGCAGCTATAGAGGGGACGAGACGCCGTGCCCAAAGTCACAGTGAGATCCAACCTCCTAAGGAGACGCTCTCCCTTAGGAACAGCCCCCAGGGAGGGGACCGTGTTACCCGCAGGGCTGCGCTTCTTCCCTGCCGCCTCTCATTCCCGTCTCGCGGGCAGCTTGGCGTGCCCAGCCCGGCTCCATCGGCGGGACGCCCGCTTCCACACAGGGATAAAACCAGGAAAAGACACACGCCGCTCCTGCAAGGCTCTCCCGTGCGCGGGCGGCACCAGCCCCGGGCACTGCCCACACCGGCCGCTTTCTCCTCTGCTCTCTCCCCCGCTCCAAAGCGTCCTCGGGGAAAGTATTTCCTCCAGGAAAACACGGTTCGCTCGATTTAAATTGACCTCAGCCAGGCGGCGGCTCCTCCGCTCCCCCTGCCTCGTTCTGCGCGGGGGGAATCGACGCGAGGCATTTCATTTCCAATTCAAACAATTACTTTAAAAGCCTGCTTTGAAATTAAAGGTCCGACCTGTCATAACATTTCATTTTTTTGCCAATAGCTCTTCAGACAGACCTTCCCCATGCCCGGCTGCAGGGGCAGCCACGTGGTTGGCAGCCACTCGCAAGGTGGGCTTTGCTGCTCGGAGGCTCCCCACGGGTGAAAGGGTTTCAAAGCATCCCCAGTTTTGTCTTTTCAGGCTCCCAGGATAGCCGAGAGGATAAAACCAGTTGCAAAGCCCCAGCAGACACCGTGCTCACCAGGTAGCAGGGAGAAAAGCCCGACCAAGCCAGCGCTGCCCATGCCAGAAAGCAAAATTCCCTGCTAGGATGGGGACCAAATTACCACCATCAGCAGGCGCCAGGCCAGCAATGGGATGGGAAGAGGATGTGAGTCACTCAGCAGAGGCATTTGCAGGGTTATTGTCACCTGAAATCAGTTTGCGGACAGCTAGAGAGCACAGAGTGCGCCAGCTCAAAGAGGCCAGGGTTGCTCCGCGGGCAGGCTGTTATCTCAGGATTTAACAATGGAAAAAGTTTCGGCACCGACACAGTCGCTGGCACGTGCCAGAGAGCTCAGCAACACCTCGGGGAGGAAAAGCAGCTACGCTCAGTCTGTGCCTCCATAGGAAAGCCATCAAGAAGGAGCAAAGCCAGCCCTAGGCTAAGCACATCTGCAGCTGAAGACCCACCAGAGGTGGCTCTGGCTGCAGGTAAAAGCTCAGCCCCACGCTCCCAAGCTATCCAGTTTTCCAAGGGCAAGACACCGTTGCCAACGGGAGACTGTGGACATGGAGCAAGGCAGAGCAGGGCAGCAAGTCTGCGAGTCCCTCCCACAAGGAGATGGGAAACCCATTAAATGCACCGAGCAGCGAAGCTTCCCCTGTTTCTCCCCAGGGGCAATTTCAGAGTCGGCTTGAGGAAATTGCTCCCGATATCCAGCCTAAATTTTCCTTTGTTGATTTTCACTTTAGCAGCGGAAAGGTGGGAGAATTACTGGGACGAGGGGGGCCGCTTCAGGGGAATGAGCATGGCAGTGCATGGAGCTGTGCTGGAAAGGGAGCAGGGCTTGTGAGGAGTCCCAGCATCCTCAAAACTGAGGATGGAAGGATGGAAAAGTTCTATTAACTTTCCCAATAGACAAACACAAAACTGTTCCCTCTTTTTAATTTTTTTTTTAATGCCTTGCCCAGTCCAGCTATTTGATTGGGACCAGAGCTCTGCAAAAATATGAAGGTGTTTCTTCTCTTTCTTTTTTGAAGTGCTGCATGGGGAATAAAATCTTGAGCTTTACGGCCAGATTTTGTTGTTTCATCCAAGGGCAAATTTTTTGCTGCTTTGCCTATTGGACACGGTTTCTTATTCTGCCTGGCAAAAACCTCCAAAACTCGTTTGGGCCACGAGCCAGGTCAAGATGTGCGCAGCAGCAAGTTGCTACTAGCTTGAGGTGGAAATTAGAGCTTCTCTGGGTGCGAAATGAGACCTAAGAGCTCTTTCAGGAGCCGGCAGACCCTGCAGAGCATGCCCAGGTCATAGCAGATGGATGAGCGAGGGGTATACGAAGGAAGGACAGCACTTCCAAGCAGGCTGAGCCACGTGGAGACATCAGGTCTGGAAATCTAGTCTGGGGAACGTGTAATAGGAGCATGCTTGGGTGCAAGAATGCCACCCAAAGAGCATTGGCTCAGCCCAGCACAATCTTCCTCTCAATGACAGTGCTTCCTATCAGGATGCAAGGGCTCCCACACCGACAGTCATGGACCTCTGCAGGGTCATGGAAGCCGAGGGACATCAAGAACTAGACCACGTAGACGCAGCACAGCACCAGCAGATGTTTGCCTTAATAGCACACAGTTTTCTTAAATGTTAGATGGTTATGAGGCACTAGAAGGGCATTTTTTTTCAGCATGTTTTTACAGGCTTGCAAAGGAAAAGCAGTTGTACGCTCTCAGGAAATGTCAGGCTCCGTTTCCCCAGGACCTGCCATCTGTCAGCATGCTGGTTTCACCACACCCCGTCCATGCAGAAGGGAGAGGAGGGCAAACACGGACGTGCCGACCTGGAAAGAGCTGTGTGCAGCAGAGACGAAGCTGGATGCCAAGAAAGTGAGGGGCTGCGCAGCAATACCTGCCCAAAATCCATCTTCATCTCTGCTGCACGCAGCTCTTCCCAGGTGGCATGTCCCAGTGTGTCGTCCTCTCCCTTCTGCCAAGAGAAACACACAAAGCACAGAAGCTGAGAGACATCTGGAGAGCCCCAGCAGCCTCGGGACATGCACGAGGCACCCTGCGAGCTCCAGCAGGCAGAAGAGCCGCTCTTGGTGCTGCCATCCCAGCTGCAAGGAGATTTGCCCACACACCCTGCACTCCCAGCCACGGAGCTCCCCTTGCAGCACCCTTAGGTGTCACAGCAATAAACCCCAGGGATAAAGCGCCAGCACAGCCTCAAGAACTGAAGAGGCCCATGCCTCACCTTCCCCTTCTTGAAAGGAGTCTAATAACAACCACGAGGCACAGCGAAGATCAGATGAGAGGGATTTGCAGAAAGAAGAGGGGAATAAGTTATCCTCTGGCATAGGTGACCATTCTCAATGCAAAGCCTGTCAATGCACTAGTGTTTCCCAGCCAGCATCTCCCATCTAGGAGACTTCAACCTCTCCGTACGATGTGGCCAGCTCCGAGAGGGGACATGGAAGCTATTAAGCCCACAGCCAGTGGCATGCAACAGCTCGCTCCCTGCCACTGAAGCACAGCACAGCAGTAGTGCTCACTTGCAGCAGGACCAGGCTTTTCACCTAAACACACAAAAACTTTAAGACCAAAACTGCCCCAGGGGCTTTGCAGTCCAGATGTGGCCAGAGAGGGGACACTGCAGCAGCAGAGCTCTGCTCCCCTTTGCATTTCCCCCAGCCCCCCAAGCAGAAACCCTTTGCAAACCCTTTAGCCCCCCAGTTTTCTACTGACCTTGAGAGAAAAGCTCCTGCTCGCTGTGGCTTGAATAGTGACAGGCTGTGAAAACTCAAACAGAACCATACCACAACATTAAAAAAAATAATAAAAATAAAAGGCTACAGAATTTAGCAGCAGGGAAAAAAATATCCGAGCTGAGAGGAATGAAATGGAGAGAGACATTCTCCATCTACTTCCTAAATGTTGGATAAGGGAACGCATTGCACGGTACATTGCAAGTTTGGGATGTGGCAAGATACCAACTGCATTTTATGTGTTGCAAAACCACCTCCTCTGTGGCAGCTGAGATTTCAAGTGTAAGCTTTGACCTTGGTAATACTTTTTACATATTGAGTCACTGCCGAGTCTGGAAATAACAGGGGAAAATGCTGGGATTTTGAAGATTTTTAATGCGTGGCCGGATTCTCTAAGAACTGGGACATGCCCAGCTGACAGCCCGCCTCTCCAGCCCTCTGCCACTCTTAATCAAAGGCAAAAGAAGCCGGAGTTTGAAAAGATCTAAGGCGACACAAAGCATCAGCATGGAAGAGGGAAAAAAGAGGAAGGCGAGGATTCAAAAACCTGCCTTTTTGCTTCATTCTGCCTGCATTTGATCACAGGTTTGGTGTGATCAAACTACAGCACCAGTGGCCCCATCCTCGTGTACTCAGTGAGAACATGAAGATGCAAGGGATGGCTGATGGGATGACTCCCTGTTTTGGTATCCATCTCCCAGGGAGGGAGGTCAGTTCTTGGGAGCTTATGGAAAAACCCAAGTGGATTCATGCTCTTTACCTGTGAACGCAACCAGCCCCAAAACTCCCAGGGGAAGAGGAGGTTGGACTCAATGGAGAGCCTTTCCCATTACACAAGTAATGCTAGAGGCCAAAAGGACAGGGAAAGGAGAGAGTCCCTCTTTATATGTGATACCTCACTGAAGCTGTCTCTTCAGACTCTCCTTCAACCTAAAGGCTCCCCTCTGAGATGCTTTAATAGATAAATAACTCAATTCCCCATCCTCCCCGCTTCTCCTGGCAAGGGAATAACTGTCGTTGATGGCCTTGATTTGCTAAATAAAACACTCCTTGAAGGCTCCCCGCAATAATATTTGCGCAGAAAATTGACATTCTTCCTCCTTCCCGCCAGCCCCGACACCGTTTGTTTGCGAGTTAATAACTTGGACGCTCGGCTGAGCTATTGATCCCTTTCAGCACAATCACTCTTTTGGGGCCAAAATACACAAAAACAAAATAATGAGCAAGCAGTGCAAAGCCCCAATGACCTTTCAGTGGGTGTCGTGGTGCAGGTGGAGGGCAGAAGCCCAGGTCTGTTGGGGACATCAGCCGGCTGCCAAGCGCGATGCCGCCTGCAGAATTCCATGGAATAGGCTGGATTTCCTTCTCCCTTCCTGCATGCCTGCCCTGGCCTTCCCTAAGGGAGCAACATCCTTCCTTGGGGACGGAAGTGCAGTGTTCGTGATGCAATATTCCCATTTAGCTTTAAATCGGCACCCAACGAGGACTTCATAATGCGATAGATGGTCCACATGGGTGGCTGGTCCAGAGACCACCAGTGCATGGGTACCAGCACCATCAGTAAGAGGGATGTTTCCGAGTCCCAGCTACCCAGCTGAGGGGGAATCTTTGGCACTGAACCCTTCCCTACAAGCAGGGCACGATGCAAGCAGCCTGCTCTCATGTGCACCAGTTCCAGCCCCTCTCGCTCTGCTCTTGCTTTTCCCCTTTCCCACCCATCCCTCTCCTCCCCTTGTAAAACCAGCAGACATCTCCAAATCAATAGCTTTATGCCTCAAAGTGCCACTTCTGACAAAAGCAAAGTGTTTTGCAGGAACGCAGCTATCTGGAGGAAATCTGAGGCAACGTTATCAAAGCATTTTGTTCCGATTTTGCTATTTCGGCTTTTGTGACATTATAGCAGGGCCTGGCGTGCCAGAGGCAGAACAAAGCTGCCTGGCTTCATCCAGGCCATTTTGATAACAGTTGCTCGGGAGTAGATCTCCCTCCAATATCCACCAGTAATGAAATCTGATGAAAAGAAACAATTAACAGCCCTGCAATGTCCTCGTCCTCCTCAGCTGCTCCCGTATTGCCAGGGCGTTGCACGGATGCTCCCGGGGGGATCGCCGCCGATGCACCGACTCTGTGTTTTTTTGCTTTGCAATCTCCTCACACGCCTTTAGCTAATTGTTCCTCAGGCTGCTCTTTTCAGGGGAGATTTTCATGGCAAACAATCAATTTTCCCAAGTTGCATTTTCCTTCAAGCCTTTGATGTCTGGGAAAATAACAGGCAACCTCAACACACGGCTGAGGATCAGGCGAGAGCTGGGAAGCACTAAGCGGAAATGCATTTAGCTGTCTGGGTCAAAAACCATTTCCTTTGTTAAATGATTATTATTGTTCCAAGAGGATTTCAGTGGGAATTGAGGGTGCTTAGATAGATGGATTCACGGGTTCGCTGAGCTTCTATAAGGGTCTCTATATCCTCCACCATAATTCTACATCATAACGGCCAACACCAATAACTCTTCTATGACTCCCAACAGATATTCCTGTGCCTTCCAAAGCAATAACTTCGCAATGAGCTCCAGACCTGCCAAATCGACTGTTTTCCCCCCGCGGACGCCTGCTTTTTGGCCCTTCTCACAGCCCCCTTGGGAATCTTGACCCGTTTACCTCTCCTCCTGCTTCCAAGCCCGGCGCGTGGGGAGATGAGATCAGAAAGCGATCTGCATCGTATGTCAAGAAATAGCTCTGGCACTAAAAGGTTGCAGTCATCTTCCATTTTCCTGACTGCTCTCATCAGCCGAGGATCCAGGCCCGCATTCCCTGGGCCTGCACGAGCTGCAATTCCACGGGAACATTCCTCCCTCCCTAAGCCTCCAGTGCTCAGACTGCTCATTTCTTCCCACTCATACCTGAAAATGGTTATGAGTCTTGCGCAGGTCTCCCCTGGAGAAATTACTTAGGTTATTCGCTAGGGCTAGAGAACAAACACTTAAATAAGAAATAAATTGCCGTGCACTTCTCGGGTTGCCAAACCCCCCTTCAGCCCTAAGAGCAGGACCAGAGGACGGCCAGCCCAGCACATCTACCTTGCTAGGAGTACACTCGATCTTAACAACGTGTTAATTAAGCCAACGGTAGAGTTGCCTGGTACAGAATTGTTTTAGTTTCTATCACAGCGGCCTCAATCAGAAATCTCCCCCCCAACTCTCCTCCTCTTAAGTCACAAATTGCACCAATATGCTAGGAAAATAAATGTACAAAATAAAAAGCTCTGCTCTTTGCCAGGGGATTATTCTCTGGAAGATAAAGGTTTCAACAGGTGTTTGAATCAAAAATGGACATACACAGGGCAGGGAGAAAGATACACATCAGAAATTGCTCTTTTTTGGTGTTCAAAAAAAAAAAAAAAAGTCTTTTAAGAACCAGCTTTGCTCCTCACCCCATCACTCCAAGACTTTTCCACCACCATGAGGAAAAGGAGCTGCAGAAATCACTTAGCACCTCCTTGAGAGGCTCAGAGCTCCCTACCAGGCTGGATACATCCAAGAAGTGCAGCTAAAGCAGGGATCTAAAGATACTTATGGGCACCAGCCAAGGCCTAGGGAATGACTGGGGCTTTCAAGGATGCCATCACGCTTCCACTATCCAATTACGAGGAAATAATTAAGCTGACGATGGACCTAGCCACTACCATGGAGAAACGTGGAAGGGAGCCACCTGCTCAGATGGGTTTCTGCTGCTGCTTTGTAACCAAATGCTCCATGTTGCGTCAAGCAGGCACAAGGATATTTTTCTTTCCCCCTGTGTTTTTCAACAGAAATTGCCTCACAGCCTTTTTCTGTCTGCTCCTAAAACTGCTTGGAAACTTCAAAAGAAAACAGAACTGGAAAACGTTCCCGTTTCCCTGCCTTGCGCTGGAATTTTTCACTTCCACATTCAGCTTTACTATCCTCCTCGGAAAAGCACTGTTCCTTTCCCCAAAATTAACCCTTAATTTTGGAAAAAAAAAAATAAAAAAAAAAGGGGGGAAGGAGGGAAGGAGGGAAGGAGGGAAGGAGNAAGGAGGGAAGGAGGGAAGGAGGGAAGGAGGGAAGGAGGGAAGGAGGGAAGGAGGGAAGGAGGGAAGGAGGGAAGGAGGGAAGGAGGGAAGGAGGACCACAGGGCTGAGGAGCCCTCCTGCACAGCTGAAGATCAGCTCTGGATATGATTTTGCTGGATCCATGACTTTGGAGGTGCTGCTGGGAAAGGAGGAATCCTGAAGCTTCTCCAGCAGCAAGGTGGTTTAGGGTGAAACCCAAAGATGAATCTCTCGGCTGCAGGAATCTCCAGTCAGAATGAGAGACTTTCCCAGGCTATTCCCCAGAATAAGCACCAGTGCTGAGCAGGGCCCCTCACGTGTGTAGGTGGAGGGAAGACTTGGGGTTGCTCCAAACTAGAGAGCAGCAACCTGGCCCTCAACACTACTGAGGGCATCCAGGGTCCCAATCTCCTCCCTCCTCAGCCCCTCTCACATTTCACTACCACAGAAAATGAAACATGGGAAGATTAACCGAGCAAAACTGTTTCCCCAGGACCAACAAAGATCCCTTCCATCTTCTCTGCGCAGAGCACAAGCTCTACTGCAAACCAGTGCCATGAGCGGCAGTGGGACAGGAGTAGCACCAGCACTCGGCTCTCTTCCCATCCCCTTGGTCTCTGCTTGGTGCCTGGTGATGGGTGCTGGAAATTGGAGCCATCCTTCAGCAGGCTGCTTGGTTTAAAGAGAGGTTGACAACCACGGACTGGGCTGTCAATCTATAACCTTCTCATGCAGGGCTGGCAACTGCTGTAACCCCACAGCACGGGCTCGTGGAGGAAAGAAAGGTCAGTCTTGCTTGTTCTCCATGCCCAGTAGGTGAGAAAAGGACAAAACTAATAATGAAAAAGACTTCCTGTTCCTGCAAACTAAAACGCTTCTTCTGCCCCACAGGTGGTAGCTACGGAAGGGCCTGCATCCTTGTGGGTGTCTTGAGAAGCCTTAGTGAAGGCATCATTCCCCTAAAGTTCCCTCACAGCCAAGGGACAAATGTTCCTCATGAGCAAAGCAAAGGACTCTTGCCACAAATGCCCCCGTGTTAAATCAGAGGAGCCTCTTTTCTCTAAAGACCATAGAGGAGCCTGGAATTTTAGGTAAATAAGCTGGATGGTGGGAATATCTCCACCATCTTAAATCTGCATTCTGCTAAACTCATGTCATGCACAAGAGGAAAAATTCAACTGTTTTTTCATGACACGCAATAATGGCGCTAGCAAAGTCTGTGAAAACCCCTGCACAAAGAGCGAGAGAAGCCTAAAAAAGGAACCAGCGGTGGAAAGAGGCAAGTTCTCCACTGTTTAATTAGCCCAAATGTCTTGCGAACAGGGACTCTTCATCCATCAAGAACGTAAGGGGCCAGAAACTCACACTGTAACGCAAACAGAATGTCCCTTAAAATCAACTGGAACTTTCGGCCAAGCAAAAATTGGTTGGGATTTCCAAATATGGCCCATGGGAGCATCTGCCCAAGCATTCTTAGGAAGCATCTTGGAGCCTGCACTGTCTCCCAAGAATAAAAACTTCAAATCCAGCACGACAAAAGAGCCATCGCATGACAAGAGCTATCACACAAGCGCACAAATGAAGCAATCAATCAAAAGTGAAGTACACCACGAAACAATAGAGCGCGGTGCACATCGTACCCGGCAATGGGTGAGCAAACCTGACCTGCCAGGGCCTCTCTTCACGCATGGACTATTGTGTTCTCTTCTCTGTAAACAGCAGAGCAACTGGGTTGGGTTTTTTTTCTTCCTTTTTTTTTTTCTTCTTTTTATCACAGCCTGGGGAGAAGGAATCTTTATTGGAGAGACCACAGGTATCTATAGCCAAGCAAAAGTGCTTTTTTTATTTTTATTTTTTCTCTACTTGGCCATTATTTAAATCAATGGTTATTCTGCAGCAACGTGATAGGGCAAAAAGTAGACATAAAATTTGCCAGATAACCAGAAACAAATTAAAAGTTGATGCCCTCTCTTCTGAGTCCACGAGGAATTCCTGCCTTAAAAATCTGAGATCCTGGGCATCAGTGTTGCTTAACATAATGATGTCCCTCGTGCAAAAGGAGAAGGAAGAAGAGTTAAAATCTCCTAAGTCTTCTTGTCTTCTCTCCATGTTAGTTGTATCTGGCTTCAGAATGGTGCAACACAAGAAAACTGCCTCTACCCACCCGAGAACCGAAATTCCAGCACATTATTTTGGAGAGCAGCTGCCCTGCTTTGATGCCACCACTCTGACAACAAGAAGACGCAGCTCCCCAGCACCCAAGGGCCCAAATATATTTGCAAACAGATTGGGAAAACGGCTGCGTGTTTGCAAGCACACATGAAAAATCAGGTCCCGTTGGCAGGCAGCTCTCCGACAGCGAGCAGGGCCAAATCCCATGAATAAATTGCTTGGAGCGAGTAGCTTGACGCGCCATTATTCATAACTAATGCAGCCCTAGTAAACAGAAACCAGAGGCCAAATCTGCTTGTATGGACACCAGTGACCTCATCTGTTTTCATCCTATTTATTGAACAAAATAGGAGCAAAAGGGAGTTACCACTGACCTCCAAAGGGAGGCACGGGTGGAAAAACATCTCCTAGGGTTGCAGAGGAACAAATATTCTTCACAGATGCCAGGTGAGCTGGAAGTCCAGACAGCAGGGACTGAAACCAGTGTTAGAACTTTATCTCCCCAGTGCAAAGACACACGTAAAGCTGGAGGAAGAGGCAAGAGCAGAGGCAGCTGTGGGACAGGGATGTCCGTGCTGATAGGGACTGTCTGCCGAAGACGACTCTTGGAAAGCCCAGTGTCTGATTATAAAAGGACAGGGAAATCCAGGTTGGAAGGGACCTTAGGAGGTCTCCAAACCAACCTCCTGCTCAAGATGTAGTAGACCAAGTTGCTCAGGGCTTTTGGGGAGCAGGCAAACTGCAATGCCGATCTAGACCCCCTATATATTGTGTGCATTGAAAAACAAGGACTTTGGACTTTCTTTTTTCTTTTCAAAAAAAGAAAGGCCAAAGAAGCAGAGCAGGAACAATGGGTCACTGTTTGCCCCAACACAAATAAAGGCTGCCCAGGGCGAGAAGGTTACAACAACTCTCACCTGCCTTCATACAGCACCCCAATGCCCAGCAGAAATCACTGCCACAGCAGTAAAGGCAAATAAAAAATATCCCAAATTGCTGAAGGGAAGAGATATCTCCATGAAGTGCAGATCTCAGGGGGCAATCATGTTATTTCTGCCGTCTCTTATATTCATGAAATATTATATTTAATTTGGAAAAAAAAACATGAAAAATTATGAACACGGTTGTAATAATTCTTCCCCAAATATCACAAAGCTTAAAGATATTTCAGCTGCTTGCACTTCCCACTGCAAAGAGTCTAGTTCAGCAGCTTGAGGGTTTGACCTTTGGAAGAAAAGGGAAAAAAAAAGGCACCATTGACCTGAAGACTGCTACATTTATCTTGAACCCAAAGGGAAATATTTCTGTACGTGACAGAGAAAATTTATTATACTGTTTGAAAGTTACAGCCTATTCAAAAATTGCTCTGATTTGAATCATTGACTTTTCAAAATAAATACTATTCTTTCATCAATAAGCTCAAAATATAAGCCAACCACAAAACCCTTTGGATAAAGGAAACATAAAAATGATATCTTTACACATTAATAACATCTATTGATCTAACTGCAAGCGCATGTTCACATACATCATTTTACCATATTGCACATCAATAACAGTCTACACTTTTTCTATTATCTATGCTGTTCCCAAGAAAGAAATATTCAAAGTATTTTCCTAAAGAGGCTCTTGCCATTTCAACACACAACGGTCGTTGCTGAAAGCACTAACTATAAGGCCGTATTTAGTTATACAAGGCCAATATTAACCATTTCTAAGATGAATGGGTAGGATGACTAGGACAGATGTCAAATAGGACTGCTTTTATCAGTAATAAAAATAACAGCATTTTTTTATGCTCCCTTCTCTCTCTCCTCTTAATTATGCCTTGCAATCTGTATTTACTAAGCAGTTTAAGCTGCTTAGACAGTATCAGACAATTAGACAATATCATCTAGGCTAATGACAACTGTGGTGGATGGCAGCACCCTGGCAAAGGGAGACAGCAAAATGCAGCACTCAGGCAGCCCGGAGCATCCGTAAATGCCAAGCAGCTCCCGCTGGAAGGAGCATTTGGATCTAATCATACAACATTGCCATGATCTAAATTAGATGTCTCTGGCCAGCAAAGCAATGGCTGCATTTGCCGCATGGGCAAACAAAATACGTGGTTATAGATAAAGATGGAGCCTAATAAAATACCTGATGGTGCAAATCAGCGCGGGCGCGCTGACCTGGAATACTCTGATCAGTTCTGGATATCCCGTGTCAAATAAAGCAGAGGGAAAGGGAGCCTCCCCAGGCAATAAAACTGAGATGGAGAGAGGCCGCCCGAGACTTTAATTTCAGAAGGAGATGGATAAATAGGAAGGAGGCGATGCGCAGAGCAGGGAAAGCGAGCCGGCCAGCAGGCCTGCTCACCCTCAGGTACCTCAGGGGCAGAAGAGGGTCCTGCAGCCTAATGCTGCCTCCAGCCAGGAAAACTCATCCAAATCCCTGGAGAACACAGGCTCCTGGTGCAGCAGAAGTGAAGGGCAGCCCATTCCACAGGAGGCTTCTGGTTGCCCTTTGCAAAGCTGATGGTGTTTGAGGATCCAAGCCACGGGGATGCTTCTCAGCGCCCCAGGCATCTACCTGCTGCTTCCAGGTCTGGACAACACGGCTGCCCAGGGACTGGCGGGCCAACACAAACCCTTGTGCTTTTCTCCATCTCTCCCTTCTCCATCGTTTTTGGAGGCCCGGTGATTTCCCAGCTGATGAACACATTACCACCTCATTCGGCAGCGCCTGGGAGGCGCTCACGTTTCAGGCCTGGCGAGAAAAAGATGAAGTATGAAAATCCCTTTCCTTTCCAATCCAGTCCTCCCAGCAGCGGCCAAGGAGCTAAAACACAACGCCTCGGAAAAAAACACAGAAAACACCGGATGCGAGAGGCCGTACCAAACTCGCACTATATGCAGGTGTCAGGCAAAAAGGTCTCCTGTCTCCCACGCCAGACTGCTATCTCTGTCCTCCAAATTCTTCCCATAATGGACATCGGGTTGACACAAGTCTGAATGCAGCAGGAAGAGCTTGGAAAGGACCTGCTCTCGGCTCGCACTCCCCAATGACCTGGGGAAAGACCTGTAAGAACAGTCCTGTTATTCCACGCTAAAGCTCTAGCATCCTCTCTCCACAGCAGGGATATGCAGATACCATGGGTGAAGTCAGGCAGATATGATACTTCCCACTATGGCTGAACTCAGCCTCCAACTTTTTCATGGTCAAGGACTTCTTGAGCCAGGGGCGTTTTGTCTATTTAGTCTATTTAGACCCTCTTTGCAAGCTCTTGCCCAATTTCTCTGGAACCTATTTTACATCCCAGTGCCTTTTGACAAGGAGTCCCACAGGTTTCCAGCCCAGAGCATGGAGAAGCACCACCTCACAACTGCAATGAACTCAACTCTTCCAGCTCCATTTGATGCTCCCAGTTCTTGAGATATGAGTTCTTGAACTGGGAGCCCAGTTCTTTTGCTTGTACAGGGGAGCCTCCACCTCCTCCAGCAGCTCAGCATTGTGCAACCCTGCCTTATACCCCTCTCAGTCACCTCTTCCCTTACACAAACTCTCCCAGATGCTGGATCATCTGGGCCCTCCCTCTGAGCCTTTCCCAGCTCTCCTGCCCTGCTGCGAGATGAGGGCACCACATTCAGCACACTTTATCCACACAAGCATTTCATCTGCTCATCAGCACCAACAAATGCATGGAGGTAGTTCTAGCTTGGAGGCTTCAAATATACCCAGAGTCCTGTCTATACCGACATAAAGGTGGATCTGTATCAACGCCGACGTGACAGGGATATCTTGCCATCCAGCCACAGCTTTGCTCATTGCTGTGGTCATTTTTACCCCAGTCATGACTGGGAAAATCCTCAGGAAAAGCGCAGTCCCCTTTGCTGCCCTTGGAGATACAGGAAAGTGAGAAAGGCATCAGGCCAGAGCAGGAGTTAATAAGCATCACCACATCTCCTGGTGACGCAGATGTCTCCAGACCACCGCCTTTTGCAGCGATGTGGCTTTTGCACAGTATGGTAGACTTGTGAGACATACACATAAGCAAAGGTCCATTCTGATCTGCCTACCGAGGTCTTGCACCACTTCTACCACCGTGGAGCTTCCTTTGGGGACGCTATTTAAGAAATGGTGAGACAAGCATCCAATGCAGGTGATACAGAGAACATCAACCCTGCTCTGGGAGATGTCAACACAGCATACAACTTCTGCCTTAAGCTAGCCCAAGATCCTTGGGGCAGTAACTCTACAGCATGAGCTTGATACTCCCTAGGAAAGGTCACAAGGCTCCTCTCTGCAAGACTTCCTGGAAATTGAAGGAGTTTGTAGCAATTATGGCAATGTTCCTTCCTCAAGTATCCTCATTTCAAAGTAAAGCCAAGCAGAGCAACAAAATCCACAGCTCCACTCCCCACAGGATTTGAGTCTATAAACAGAAACGGGATGATCACACCAAGTCCATGCAGAATTCTATGGAAAATTCCTCGATGTTACTAGCATGAGAGCAGCACTGAGCAGGTTCCACACACACAGGGGAGAGCACGGCGCATCTGTGCCAAGCACTGGCAGATCCAGCACGACATGAGCTTGAGCAATTAGCTGGGCAAAAATATGGCCAAGCCAAGGCAGGGGAAAAGCCCATGTCTGTCCCCAGCCCAGGGCTGCAGGATGGTGAAGAGACACAATGGGGACATGGTTCATGCAGGGGTGCGTTCCCGCTGGCACAGCCTGGCATGATCAGCAGCCAGATCCCAGAGTTAATCTGAGCATCCAAGAAACAGAAGAGCTCCTTTCCCATTCCTCCAGTCCAGGTCGGAAGCTCTGGCCCATGGCTGACCAGATCTTTCAGACATTCAGCCACCCCAGCTCATGACTACACAGTGCTGGAAGGCAAATCTCAGGGGCACAGATGGTGCAAAAGAAAACAGGACCGAAGTTTGTTCAGAGGTGCCTGTCCGGTCCCTGTCCATTTGACATTTGCTCCAAGCCAGTGAGCTGCAAAGCTTTGAACTTTTGTTTAGACAGATAAGCCCATGTATTTAGAAATCCTTGAATCTCATCCATCTGCAAAGACGCGACTCCTGATAATGCAAAAACTCCAGCCGGGATGCTGAGCTCAGCAGATCTCTCTACAAACGATTCCTATTAAAGTAAAAAATTACAATGCAAGCGTCTATTAGTCAATCCAAGCCTGACATAAAAAAAAAAAGAAATTAAAAAAACATAACATGTTCGTGACAGCCGTCGTCACAGAGTGCCGGGGAGCTCAGAGGAGGCAGCGGGACACCCGCTCCCTGTCGCCTGCCCCATGTCAAAGCCCGTCTTGGAGCCACAAAGCCCTGGCCATGTCCCAGGGCCACATCCCAGGGCTGTTTCCACCACAGCTGCTCCAAAGCAGGGTCTGCTCCGCTCTCCAAAGCCCCCTGCAGCTGAGTTGCCTCTGCACAGAGACCCATCCTGCACATCCCAACACAGCCCACCGCATCCACAGGGAAACGGGGTCTGCTCGGCCCTCCCTGCAGCGGATGGACCTTCCCCAGGTCCCTGCTTGGGCTCTCGCAGACCGATGCATGGCCGGATGCAGCAGCAGCACCGCGCACAGGGCGGCTCGGGCAGCTGCACGAGCCAAACGGCCTCATCCTCGGAGCGGGGCACCCAGGGAGCCCCCAGGCCGAGGAGGCAGCAGCCGCAGAGGAGACAGCCAGAGAGATGCACCCTGCAGAGCCAGCTGCACCCCCAGACCCGCCACGGGGGATGTGAAGAGCCGACCCTGCGGGCACAGGGGAGCTGGATGCTCGGGCACAGCAAAGAAGCTCCAGGGAGGCATCCTTGGCAAGAAGGAGCCTTCCCTGGCATAGGGTGACACCAGCCCCTGCCTCCCTTGAGCATCCCTGTGCACCCACATCCTCACACCGCGTGCAGCCAGTGCAGCTCCCTAGGGATGCTCAGAAGCACCCGGGCAAGTTCTTATGCCAGGGAGCCACCCCGATCCCTCTGCAGCGAGCATTATCCCCTGGCTGCTGCCGGCGGGACGCAGGCTGGCGATCCCGGCTGCCCGGAGCGCTCCGATGCTTTCCGCTCACCGCCTTTCCCGGAGGCCGCCCACGGCTCTGCTTATTTATAGCTCACTGCCCGCGTGCCCCCTTGCTGCACCGAGGCAGCTTACTCCGTGCGTGGGCCGGCAGGGCAGGGAAAGGACCATGCTGCAGGTCAGGGCCAGGAATAGCTGCTGGCGGCCCAAAATAACCAGCACCACGTTCGGCCCGGGTTCTTCGAGAGCTGCTGGAGCAGCGTGCAAGGTTTGCAAGGCCGAGGACAGACTTGAGCTCTCCTCCAGCGCCCGCTCCCCCCCCATTCCACTCTCCAGCTCCAAAAAAGCCGCTGGGTGGAAGGAGCAGATGGACAGGCCAGGAAAGCAGCGCAGTGGTGGGGAGGGGATGCCTGACCTCCGGAAAATGTGCTGGAAAAGCAAGCGGGACAGGTCACACGCAGGGGAGGGTTTCAGCACCTGCTGCTGCAAGCGCCGCTGCGGAGCTGGGAAGGGGCTGGGCAGGGAAGCAGATTCCAGGGGATCCTGGCAGCGCCGCCGTCCGCACGCTCCGTGACCCCTGTGGGTGCCTGCGCCAATGGCAGCACGTGAGCGCGCTGCAGCCACAGCCAAGTGCCAAGGGACGGCACTTGGGCATCCATGGAATTTCCTGGGGGCTTCCGCGTGGCCAGCGGGACGCGGCTCCTGGGGGTTCCTGCATCACCTTGCATCTGTTGCGTCCTCCTTGCTTGGGATCCTGCAGCCACAGAGGGTGTCAGGGGGCTCAGTCTACCCATGCAACACAACGACCACGATGGAAACCCGTCTCCTGCCTCCCCAGGCAAATTCGGGAAGTGCAGCACTGCCCTGAGGCTTCTCCTCTTCGCAAGGCGCCTGCAAGCTAAGCCCCAACGTGCCCAAGGACACAGAGTGCAAACAACAGGCACGCAGCAAGGCCATGTCCCCCAGGGCTGGCCAGGGCTCGGAAAGCACCGAGGTCCATGTCGGCACACACTGGCCCACGCAAGCCCTCGACAGCCTCCTGTCTTCCTGTCTCTTCTGCCCCAGCTTGAA
>VZSG01000628.1:192311-268841 GCA_013398315.1 Nothoprocta pentlandii | reverse complement strand
AAAAAAAAAAAAGAAGTTGTAAAAGAGACTCCGGCGTGGGAGATTAGGAAGGGATCTTGGAGATTTAACAAGAGATTGGGGAGCTAGACCTAATTACATGCCAAGTGCTGCAGCAGCGAGCGGTCGCGGTTTGTTTCACTGATGCAGCGTAGAGATTTGATAATCGCCGCGACGTGCTGGGGATAATCCCCCCCTCGCCGGGCACTTGTCCCGCTCTCAGGAGCAAGTGGCTCAGCAGCAGGTCCTGTGCTGGCGAGCGCTGCCACGGCACATGCACTGGCTTGGGCTGCAGCACGGGAGGAGAGGTGCTGCCCGTGCCTTGGCTTTGCAGCACCTTGCTGCTTTTTTGGGCATTTGCAGACGTTTTTGCACATTGTTTTGCACAGTTGCTGGTGCCAACAGGTCTGCTGAGGGAGCTGGCACGGGAGCATCCTGCCCTGATGCCTCCTTGCAAGGGAGTTTTCACCATCACTCGCTCCCCGTGCATGGGGAACTGGAGTAATTTACTGGAAGTGTCCCCTTGAGGCAGGCAGGGGACTACGTGGACGTGTGATAAAGGCTCTGCAAAGCATTATAAAAGCAAGATGAAAAGTCCTGCTCATAAAGCATCAAACGGGAGGAGTTAATAGAGGGCACCTGGGGTGACACAGCTCTCTTGGCTGCCCTGAAGGGCCTTGGAGGAACCTAGCACAGGAATTGTGGTACCTGTCGCGCCAAACTCAGCCACTTTTGCCTGTTTTCCCTAGGAGGGATCCCAGGACAGTGTGGCCAGGCCCTCGGGGCAGCAGGACGCAGCGGATGCCGACACGGAGCCCTCGCCTCGCTTCCTCTCCGGAAAGTCACAAGGCTCCATTTCTCAGGAACGTCAATCAGGCACCTGCCAGCGAGGCCAATTCACTTCCATTTGGAAAATTAAAGGAATAAAATGAATCGTTTTCTTAATTTGAAAGGGTGGCAGGAAGCGAGCGCGCCTTGGGTCTGTGCCAGAGCGAGGAGCTCTGCCTAGCTCCAGCAGCAGCCTTCGCGAGGGCAAACCCCATGTCTTGTCCCCCTTCCTTCTGCTGAGCCCTGTGCACCTCACTGGATGGGTGCTCCCGGATGGATCCCGCTTATCCCCCTGCTCCAAAAGGGCTACGGGAGACGTTCTGAGGGATCTGCTCCCGCTTGCTGCTGGCGCCGGGAATGGGAGCAGGAGCCAAGAGAGCCCCGCGCTGCCCCCGGCTTCCCCGTCCCTGGCAGGCTGCCTGGCTTGCAAGACAGTGACACCGTCTCTTATTGCCTTTTTCCTCTTCCCCCCCGGCCCTGACCAAAGCGAATCCCCAAATCCCCGCTCCTTCCTGCCAGAGACACGTGCACCTGCAGAGCAGCTGGTGCCAACATCCCAAGCGGAGCCAAGCACAACAACCGGGCCAACGAGCCCCTCACTGCACAGAGGCCCGCTTACAAAAACAACTGTATTTCACCCAAACTCTATTAAACTGTCCGGGGTTATTGCTCCGTTTCCTTTCCCACCGTGGAGGATCAAAATGAGGCGGCTGTGGCTGCAGGGAAACGCTTCCAGCTGCCCCTTCCTGGCTTCATGTGGGAGCACCCTCCATGGGGCAACCCTGGCTTTGCCTGTGGCTGGTTCCTCCTCAAGGATGAGTTTTTCCATACTCAGACGGAAGCCCCATTCCCAGATGCCTTTAGGCAACCGGGCACCAAACCTCTTCCAAGACTCCCACGAGCGGTGGCCTCCTTGCAAGCCCTCAGGAGAAACATATTGGAAAAAACAACTGTTTCCCAAGGGTTTGTAGGATAAAAAACCTACAGCAGAACCAGTCTCAGCAGCAGAGGTGCCACCGTGGCACCAAGACGGTGGCTTGTGATCAATCCCAACCAGCTTCACTGTGTCCTGGCCCCACACCACAGGCTTGCTCTGATACAGACCCACAGTACCTGCTATTCCGACCCCTCCTTCTGCCCAAAACCCAGTGCAATGGGGCAGCCAAGCCCTGGGATTATTCCCATTTAGCATCTGCCTTCCTTTACCTTGAAGCCTTGGGATTTTCCTCTGTCAGACGCAAACTGGACCCCGTGTTTACAAGACGGAGAATTTAAACGCTGCAGAGCAGATTCGGGGCACTACCCCCATTAATTTCACCAAGTTTCACCCATCTAAACAACAGCCAAGAGGTTATGACTCAAAGGCGGTTTGTTTCTAGGAAAAAAAAAAAGAAAAAAAATAGCCATGAAAAACGAACTTTGCTTCCAGAAGCTTTTACAAACAGCAGCCTCCAAAATGCAACAGTTTTGCAAGGATTCTGCTGACCTTGCAAACAGATAAGGATGTTTGGAAACGGAAATCATCAACACTTCTGCTGCCCGTCTCATCACACGGTATCTGCCCACACACACGCGCGGGCGCCCGCCTCGGCCCCCAGCAGCATCGGGAGAGGAATTGCACGGAAAACACCCGAGGAGTTCAATGAACTAATGAACTGAGTTCAATGAACAGCTTAAGGAACTAATCCCTGCTTATGCTCACCTCATCCCAGAGGAGCGCCTGGAAAAAACAAGCGCGCAACACGAGGTAGATAAGGACTATCTGCAGAGGGGATGTGTGCGGGTAAATAAACGAGGCGGAGACTCCTGGGTCACGGGCAGGCACCATTTGCTCCTCCGCGATGCACGACCAGAATGGAGAAAATCCTTCCTGGTAATCTCCCAGGGAAAACTTGCATCTGTTTTCCAGAAATGCTAAAGGTAAGGAGCACGCATGGGAGCAGCCAGGCTTGCAAAAGCAAACAAGTCGTGTCCTCTTGGTAGAGCAGCACCCGGGCTTGCAAAGCTCTGCACTTATCTTCCTCTGTGCTCTCTCAAGCTAAGAGAAATTTCAGCATGAGTCTGCACAGCCCTTTTGCCTTTCACATACCCACACGCATGCACCCCCACAGGCAACCTGCCCCCTGATCCTGCATCCTACACAAACTGCTCCTGGCAATTCCGGGAGCAGAAATGGGCAAAACTCACTGTATGGAGGAACCCGACAGAACTGACCAGAGGCAGCTCTGATTGTCGTAAACACCAGAGCCTGAAGGCAGTGGCATCTCGCCAGGCTGCAGACAATGCTGGTATCCAACCGGGAATGACCACGGCGTGGGTATCCAACTGGGAATGACTGCAGCGACCTGGGATCCAGGCTCATTTGCCCCATGTGTCCGCCAGCAAGCCAGGCTCAGGCGCCACATCGGCTGTTATCCCACTCACAACAGGCAGGAGCTTTCCTTTGCATCTCCGCTTTGCATTGTGCACGTTGCAAAGGAAATCCTACCTCCAGCTGATGCTGACTTATCCTAAGTTAGCAGAAATACTAGTTATTTTGCCAGCTTGTGTAATTACAGGTTATGTGCCAACCTATGCTAGTTCAATACCTTCTTCTATAGCAGTTATTAAAAAAAAAAAAGCATTTTTGAAAATCTTGCAGTAAGAATGGAGAAGGGTAGAAGGAGGGAGCTGGGGAAGGTGGCCCTGGTTCCCAGGAGGTTGGCAGGTACTGAGGGTAGCAGGGATGGATTTTGTGGCACCCCCTTGCTCTCTGTGCCTTGCCGAGGGCAACCGGCTACCGCGGCATCCCGACCAAACGCTCCTCGGCAGCCAAGCCAAGCCTGATGCCGAGCGCTCCCCCTTCCAAGCGGGAGAGAGCGGAAATGAAAAGCAAATCCCCGCGGCCGGGAGGTGCCGAGGGGCAGCTTTGTTATCCTTGTCGGCGGAGCGGGAGGGCGGATTAGCCGCTCGCATCCCGGCCAGGGCTCTCCATGCGGGCAGCGTGCCGGGATGCGGCGCGGGGGGTCCCCGTCACAGCCAGACGGGAAGGGGTGAGAGGAGACCCGGGGCGGCCCAGCAGGAGGGAGAGGGGAGGCCGTGGCCTTAAAATATTCATATATCTGAGAGCTGAGCTGGCTGCGCGGGCACTTTTAAACCTCCCCAAATGGGAAGCCACAAGGAACCGGCTCCCCACACACCATTAGCGCATCACTTATTAATCACCCATTAATAAAAGGCTTGCAGAGAGTGGCATCCCAGCTTCCACCACTGCAGTGTTTTCTTGCGGCGTCTTCTCCTTCCCTCTCCAATACCCTTCCAAAAAAAAAAAAATTCCCTCAAAGCCAACACTAGTGACACCAGCCCAGGCACCCTACAGCACATTATTTCTCTTTATTTACTGAATAGCTTCAATGAACCCCCAAACTGCTTGCAAAAGGATGTTTTCTACCCAAAAGCTTCCACGGCCAGCTAGCTGTCACCCAGTGCTCAATGCACCCAAGGAATGATTTGGCCTGATAGTGAAAACAAAACAAAAAACAAAACCAGTACTAACTGCTAATACTAACGTGATTCACGGTATGAATATCCAGGCCAGCCTTTCAGGTTCAGGGACACAACTTGCTCTCTGAGCTCGGCAATAATTTCAGTGAGGCCGTGGTCACAAGAGATGCGCTTTGGAACGAGGCGAGCAGCTCATCCCTCCGCTATTTATAAAATGTTCAAAAACAAGCATAAAGGCATAAAAACATATTCCCTCCATCCACGCGCACGTACCACCTTATTCGATCAGCCCTCATAAAAACCAGATGCTATCTCGGAAACTAACTTCCCTGGGAAAATAAACCGCCTGCAGTAAATCCCGGGGCGAGCAGAGGCAGCTGCCCGGGCGCGCGCTCTGTGCGACGCTGACACTTAACCTGCGCTCGCAGAGCCCCAAGGCGAGCGGAGACAGCCTTAAAGCTCCCTGCAAATCCCTTTGGAGCAGCAAGAAACAGCGGGAAGCCGCGCAGCAACCACAGCCGTGAAGATGGACTCGGCGATGGGGAAGGAGGCACGTAAAAAGCCCCCAGAAAAGGATGTCAGCGGGTTGTCAGTGTCTCAGAGGCACCATAATAAAATCCGTGCGCTGCTGGAGGGAGAGGTGGTGGGAACGGGGGCGGGAAGTGCTGGGCGACACCGGAGGCTTGGCACGGGGAGGCTGTCGGCGCCGTCGAGCTCCGGGCAGCGTGGGGCTGGCAGCATCCCCGAGCGTTTGCAGGGCTCCGGGATGCGCCGGAGCTGCCGGGTGCGAGATTCCCGCCAGCTTCCCAGGCTCCCCGACGGAAATTAAAAGCGCGCCGCGGTGCTGGATATTCCGGCGGGAGGAAGAACGCGGAGCTCTCCGGGCGGGCACGGCCACCCGCAGCTGTGCAAACAAGGTGACTTACCTTGGCCCCCCGGCGGGAGCGCAGCCCCCCTCGCCGCCCGAGCCCTGTCGCAGCCCAGGGACGAGGCAAGCAAAGCGGCGAGCTCGCAGGCAAGCGCTTTAGGCGCCCATCGAGTAGCCTCGAGCCTGGGCTTAGCCCTACTCACCCCTACCCAAGCCAGCCCAACCTGCACCTTGCTGGCTTTCACCCCTTGTGTTTGCTCAAGCAATTAGGGATTATTTTTCTGCCAACAGGGAAGCTCCCACAGGAGAGGAGGAAGAGTTGGCTGGCGCTTTGCAAGGGTCCAGCTCCATCCCAGCTCCATGGGAGTTTCTCAGCAGGGTCTTCCAAAGCAGGGAGCTGAGGAAGGGTGATAGTGCTTCCAGCTGCCCACCTCAAAACACAGGGAAAAACCTCCTTTTTCTCACTGTATTCACCATAGACAGCCACCATGGGTTTTTAACCTGAGGTTGGGATGGGAAAAACCCAGAGGGGTTTTTAATCCCAGAATCCCATGTATGTGGGGGGAGGCCGGGATGGGAAGGAGAGGGGACAGGGAGATCTCCAAATCTCCTTGGCTTCCCCAGGCTCCCTTCTATTGTTTCCTCCCCAGCTTTTCTTCTCCCTTCCACAACTTTATTTTGGGGAAAATAAACCAGAACAAATGGCACTCAGCCCACTCACCCTTAAAGGGGAAGTGCGGGGAAGGCTGCACCTCCTGCTGGGGGGGTCCCCAGCAGTGCTCTAAATCTGGGTCCTGTTTAATCCCTTCCGTGTGGGGGGCCCAGCTCCGCTGCTGCCGTCGGCAAGAGGAGGGGGCTGCCCCCCAGCACCCCCCCGACTTTGTGCTGAGCACGGCTATTGGATCCAGATGGGGAGAGGAGATGAAGAGCCCTCTGGACAGCCTGGGGGAGCTGCAGCGAGGAGGACACGGTGGATCCGAGCGCTCCGGGCTCAGCCAGGGTGTCACCAACCCCAGCAGCATCACCCAAGGGAGCAGGTGGGTGCAGACAGTGCAAGAGGCAACATCGCGGTTGGACACCCTGGCTTCACACTGATGTGCATCCAGGAGGGGTGAAATTGGGCATTTGGAGGCTCGGAGCAAGGATCCTATTGTACGACAAACTAGGAGTTAATTCGGAGTTTGCTCCTGTTGCAGTGATGCAGCAAAGCCAGCACCCACTATCCCAGTACCATGCAAAATCCTGACAGCACCATGAGTACAGGCACCATATTTTCATACCTCAGCTTGGGCAACCTTCTGTTTTTCCCCCCAAATAGGTATCAGCTGCACCTGAAAATTTCAGGCAACTGATGCTGAAAAAGAGTCTATATCTGTAAGGTAACTCAGAAAGAGGGGAGTACCCTGCAAACACACTTGCTGGCTTGCTGTCTGAGACTGGAAAGACCATCTTAGAAAAGTCCGCAAACCAAACTATCACGTGAAACCCACACAGCAATCCCACTGACTTCTCCAAGCCACTTTGTAAGACTGAAGGAAACTTTCCAATTCAGAAAGCATTAAAAAAGGTCAGCTCAAAATGATACAAAAGCCCCAAAACATGAGACTTGAGAACATAAAGTCTTTTTATGTGACTGCATAGCTAGCCACAAGGACATAGATTTTCTACCACCTGAACGCCAAGTAGCACCTTAGGTGAGGGTCACCAAACACCATGACCCGAACACAAGTTCATTTGAATTCCCATCCACAATGGAAATTCCTGACCTGTCTTCTCATCCACAGGTGTACAAAAGTTTATAATTTATAACCAAATGCAAATACTAGGGTTGCTCAGGGTAGAGACAGCCAGCTTGCCACAGTTCCAAGTGATACCACTTCCACATAGGTCCTGAACAGGGTAAGACAAGTTATACCAGCACAAAACAGGACACGTTATACCAGCCCACGTAGAAAAGGACTCATAAAAAAAATAGGGATATATAACTTTCTAGGATTAGCTTTGGGACATGGTTGTCCTAACTATAACTTGGAAAACACTGCCTTGGTGTCACATCTGCTTCTTCCTGCTGGCTTGGCGATACCATTCCCCAAAGCAATTCCGATGCTCCGGTGGCCTTCCCAGCCTCTGGACTCCCCAGGTGGGGAGTCTTGGGCTGCAAAGATGCTGAATTGCTGTTGTCAGGAGCGCTCCCTTTGGCCTTGCTACTTCCAGGGAGGCAACACAGCCCCTTGGAGTCACCTCAATAGGTCTGCAAGCTCCAAAAAGATGGGACATCTCTGTCCTAGCAGAGCAGAGGGTTAAAGTCCCCATCACAAACACTACAAAATTGGAAGCACAGTTACCCCAGAGACAAATAAATCCATTACAATAAAAAGAAAAAAAACACAATTCCAGATTATATTTAACACTCAAATTCCTCCTTAATTGCTCCAGTGTCTCAGCCAGCTTGCAAGGGAGGACTGGAGACAGGCAAATTAGCTCCCCCCCAGGGCTGCTTCACCCTGGGGAGCTTTCCGAATTTACATTCCCATTGTGTTCCTTAATTAGTGCATTCCTTGAGCTTTTCCGAGCGGCCCAACACTTCCAGGGCTGTCGTGCTGCTTTATAAATAATACACTGTGAGGAACACTCCCGTACGGCCGTCCTGCTCCTCCCACGGCGTCCCGGGGCGCTGCTGCCGGCTTCCCATGGGGACCACACACCGCCCGGCACAGCCCCCATCGCCCACGGATGCTCGGGGTGGCTTTGGCTGCTCCTGCTCCCCTTCTGCTCCTTCTTTGCACCTCTTCCCATCACGGGGTCATCCTCTGGGCTGGGCTCCATCCTCAGCGTGCAATGCTCTGCATCCAGCACGGGCGATGCCCTGCAGCCGGCAGTTTCTGGCATCCTAGGGAGGCACGTGCTGCTTTCCCAGGGATGACAAATGGGGGAAAAGGAGTTTATTTGCTATAGATCAGCCTGCGCTGGTCGGTTGTGCAGCTCATGGGCCCCTCACCACCCAGCGCAGAGGAGAACCCCCCACACCTTCAGCAACGTGAAGGTTTCACCCAAATAACCCTAAAGAGCCAAATGGGAACAAAGTCCATGCTAAAAGAGACAATTCAGTGTAGCCGTGCAGCAGAGGCTGCGACACCACGAAGCTCATTAGGGATGATTTATGGGGGCTGACACCACCGTTAACCTCTGACCAGGTCCCTGCTGCCTGCGGGGCATCTCGCAGCTGGAGAGGATTGCCCAGCACCTTATCTTCCCCCTTAGCACAACAAGGTGCTTTACAGGAGATGCATTTGGTTGCTTTGAGTTTGTGGCAACTTGGCCACCTGGCTGTTTTACCCGATAAGAGGAAGAAAAAGCAACGTTCTCCCCCCAGGACCAAGCATCTCACCGTAGTGCAAACACGCATGCAGGCACTCACGAACAACCCACCATCTGCAACCCTGCCTGCCTCCAACACGGCCGTTATCCAAAGGCGTTTGGCAGAGACCATGGACAACTTGTTTGCAGAGCCTGGGTCAGTCCATGAGCTCACAAATTCCCACACTATTCTCTCCTTGTGCCCACAGCCAAGCACCGAGGAGGTTTTTTTTGGCAAATTTCAAGGGAGCTAATGTTTTCTGAAAGCACCTGCCTTTGGAGCACATGAACACCCGAGAATTTCCATCCCCATTTAAGGCACATACGCAGCCTCCGCCGAGGCAGCCAACAAAAAAACGTGACATGTCCACAACCATAAAAGCTGATATCACATAATTCCCTTTCCCCCCCACCTTTTAGTAACCTCACAAGTTCCACAGAGATCTTAGGATATCAGTGATGCTGAGCCAGGAGCACAAACCTGGAAATTAACCCTTTGCTGCCAGCTCGGGGAGTGGAAATTGGGCAGAGCAGGAGCAGCTCCGGGTCTGGAACCATCCCTAGTCCCTCTATCCGGGTTCTCTCATCCTAACTGCATGCAGCTAAAGCCCTCCTGGCCAATCCCCGGCCATAGGGAGATCCCCTGGGAGCACGAGCAGTCTCTGTAAGATGGAGCATGCAAGGCAAAAGAGACAAAAAGGCTCCACAGGTGGAAGACTAAAGCAATGCACTGGCTCAATTCCACACTTCCAGGCTGGAATTGCTTTGGGCACAGCCAATGGCTCTTGTATCTGTGCTGCTAGGAGAAGGGCAACCACTCCACAAGCCTGTGAGCCTTTGGCTTCCGGGCTCCAAAATCACCCAGCCTTGCATGGAAGCAGTGGATAGGGCTTTGGGAAGCACTTGCTCCCAGGCAGCTCTGTGCTTTGGGCAGGGCTCAAGGGTGCTTGTTTCAAAGCTGTGTTTCCATGCCTTTCATCAGGCCTGTTCAGCTGCCTGATGCTCAACCACCACCAAACACGCTGGGTGTGCAGATGATGAAGCGAGTTGCACATCTCTACATGCAAACAGTTGCAGCAAGGTTCAGAGCTGCTCCTGCACTGCTGCCTCTCCGAAACACACTAGCACTCCCGGCACAATTGAGGACATTCTTGCACACAGTCAGAACAACCCTGTGCAGCTGCTTCCAGCTTTGCAAGGCCGTGAATGCTCCACCACAGAAGGTGACAAGAGCATGGTGCTGCGTGCAACCTCCTGGAGAAGGATGGTGACAGGAGCTGCATGTGCAGCCGTAAGTGACACTGCACTAGAGAACATGTCCAGGTGCTACAATACAAATATCCACGCTCCAAAGCACTAGTGTGGTCCCCAGCGGGAGGCAAAGGCTGGACATGGGGAGGCCATCAGCACAGAGCAGGGGCAGCTCCCCAAAAGCCGTTTAGTTGCAATTACCTTATTTTGGAGGCAAAAAACACCATGCAAGCGCGTGGAGGCCAGCCTCTCCACGCCACCAGCCTCTCCACGCCACCAGCCTCTGCCAGAGAGCGGGCCTGGGCATGTTTAATTCAGCAGCACAAATGCACTCGGAGAGGCTTTGCAGAAGAGGCTGACCATGCTTCAAGATGAGAGATGCCACCGTCTCTCAGTGCTTAGCGCAGCAGATGACCGGGCACAAGAGCTTTCCTAATGGCACGAAACCTGCCCGCACAACCCGTCAAGCAGGCACAGGCTGGAAATACAAGGGGAAGTGAATACTCAGCTGTGATAAATATTTAACAGGCTTTTAGTCCCGAAGAAGCATAGCACTGAGGCCATCATCCTGTAAGTGAAAACCGAGGCTGATTAATGGGGGAAGGTGCTCCCATTTATGGGAGGTTAGGATCAATCCCAATTCTCAGCTCCTCGTTGAATCTTTAATGCTCTTTTTTGAGAGCAGAGTTCCTTGGTGAAGGGCAGTAGCCTAATAAGGCTGCTTTAATAGCACAGATGTTAAAGGGGTATAAGTAAAACCCCTCTGTGAAAAATAAACAGTGAAATAAGGCAGGTTTCACGTGGTCGCTGTGTTTGTTTGGCTTGGAAAAACAATTTTGAGAAGGCCTTTTTTCCCTGAAGGATGGATTGATGTCCTTCACAGCTCATCTTGCTGTCTTAGAGCCAAACCAAGACATTGCCCCACGCACCCTCCACCATGCCAGGAGGAGGAAAAGCTGTCATCTTTGGAAAGGCTGAGGGCACCTTCTCGAGGAGGGGGCTGTATCCAGCTCTCTGCACAGTGCTAGGTTGTGGGCACTCAGACAAGACCAAGCTGCTACTTTAGCACCAGCTTTATTGGGGGAGGAAAATTAACCTAGTGGCATCAAGGCAAAGACAGAGTTGGAAGATGCATCCAATCTATGAGTCTCCAAACCAACACCTGCTGTTTGATCTTTCTACCTCCTTAGCATGAGCAAGGTGCTCACCTTATTTCCCACCTCATCCACTTCTCAGACCAGCAGTGCCTTTATTTCACTCTTGTGCTCCTCCTTTCTCTCCTCCAAGGCAAATGGCCACACATCATCTCCCATCTCAGCAGCTAAGCCAACCTCCCACCTCCCTGGTTATATCAGCCTCAACCACAGCCCCACTTGTGCTCTCACCAGCATCCCTTCCACTTCTTTCTCCCGAATGTCCACCGTGAATGGACAGGTTGCACTGTTGTAGCATCTTCATCCCTCCTAGACCCTCCAACCCACCACCTTTCCCTGCTCACTTCCCTTTTTACATCTCTGCTCAGCCATCCAGCAGGAACAGATCCACCCTTCAGCAAACAACAAGTTTGGGCAGGTTTCACTTGACAACTAGTCCCTGCCTCGGCCCCATTACCAGCAAAGGAGCAGGATCACAAGTACAAGCCTCACATGAACATGGAGCACGTGCTCTTGGCATTCCTCCCAACATATCCCTGCCTTGCTGGTTGCACTGCACCTTAAGTTTTCCCTTGTCCTAACATTAACACCATCTCCTTTGTGGCCAGGAGCATCTCATGCAGCACCTGTTCTCGGCTTCACATGATGCTCCTCACTCCTGGGCAAGGAGGCCAGCAGAGAACATGCAATGAGACATAAAGGTGAGCCAGGAAGCACAAAGGACAGGTGACAGCAAAAGGCAGCAAGACAGAGATGGCATCCACTACAGAAGGAAGATCAAAGATGCTAGAACTAAGTGCAAGTGCTGAGGTGCACATGGGAGGTGACAGCAGCCCTGCCAAGCTGCTCCAACTTGATCAAAGCTTCAGCTTGTGCAGAATCAGTCACCTGCATGGAAACACAGGGCTCGCTCCTCCCAGGAGGACAAACAGCAGGACACAGAGGCAACACCGACACCAAGGCAGGAGCTCAGTGCCTCCTGCAGCCTGGGGACACGCAGCCTCTCCTGCCCTTTCCTGTCCCACAAGGTGTCTAAAAACCTTTTTTTTTCCACACAGGGTCCAGTCTTAGCCCTGCCAAGAGAGCCCTGGAAACCCTCTCCCAAAATGAGAGGGCTCCAAATCAGGGGCACAGCTAGAGCAGCCTCTCTCCAGGTTGGATACAGGAAAACTTGGCCCTTTGCTTTCCAATGAAGGAGCACAGCCTGGCTTTGTGAAGCACCATGGAAGCCAAGCCCAAGCCAGGCCAGGTCCTTGACCCCTTCACTCCCAGAGTAGAGTGGCAGAACTGCTAATTTTGGTCTTGGGCCACTCACATTGCCCCAAGTTTACACAGAACACAGTAGAACCAAACCAGGTCTAGTCCACATGCCCACCAGGCCCAGCTGCCAGGCACTCAGATCCATCAGCATTGCTCCCATGCCAACCCTTTTCAAGCTAACTATGTTTGCTCCCCCAGCCTTGCAAGCCTAGATTAGGAGCCAGCACACCAAGATAAGCCCCACCACAGATTTACCTGCACAGTGTCCTTGGCCAACAGTGATGCAAGTGCCACATACCCATCACCACAGCGTGATGGGCCTCAAACAGCTTCTGCTCCGCATGGCCAAGAGGAGCCTTGGAACGATGCTATGACCTTCTCTCCCCTGCCTTAGCTTAAGCACAGCCCAGCTGCATCTCAAGGGCAGGAGCACTCCTCAGGCTTTGCATGCACATCAAGGAGCATGCTCCAAGTCAAAGTCAAAGACTTGCCCCATGTCTGAGCCAGGATTGCTAAACCAGTGTCGGAGGAGCCAAGGAGAGGTTGACCTTCCTTCCAAGCCTCCCAGGTGGCTCTGGCTCCTCTCTCCGAAGCAGGAGAGGCTGCAGCTGAGGGGCACTCGCAGGAAGGAAGATGCTGCCTCCGCCTGCCTTGGAGACAGAGCTGCTTTTGTTGAGGGGCTGCGGGCCACAGTGCCGAGGGCCCCCAGCCCTCCCCCAGCCAGGAGCAGGCTCCAAGAGAGGAAATTACACGAGCCAGAAGGTTTGATGGAATGAGCCCATTGGGCGGCTTGAAGATGGCTATTAATGGAGAGCTTTCTCTAATTGCTTTTGTATAATCTGGGGCTGCTAGGCGGAACTGGGTAATAAATGAAATCCAATTACATTTTCTCTCAGTATTTATTTTATTAAGTAGAATTCATCAGCTGATGAAGGGCCCCTCGAGGTAATGGCTCATGACCTAGTGGAAGGCACTTTTTTATTATTATTATTTTCCCCACTTGGGGAAGCAGATAATTCAGTTCTCCCCTGCAAACACAGATTCTTCCCTCTGCTTTGTGATAAGAGGTCTCGGGTGCCAGGCGTGGGACCCATCCCGCAGGGTGCTTGCAGACACCCAGCACCCGTACTGCCCTTCCCAACAGCTCCCAGCACCCAGGTCCCACTCAAGCACAATTCCACAGGTGAGGGAGACACAGGGTGAGCCAGATCCCACTTTTCCTGCCCACAGGCTGGTGGAGGCAGGTTGGCATTGGCCTGCTAACACCAGGTACGTATTGGGGTGCCCATCTTCTCGCATGCTGGAGTGTGCAGTGGCAGCTCTAACACCACAAGAAAGCAGGAGACCACCAGGATTCCTCTCTCCATCCCTCCCTCAGCTTTCCTTCCCACCTCTCCTCATATCCAGGGTATTGACAGATCTCCTCCCACCGCCTCCCCAAATCCAGCCCCAGCGGCCACTCACCCAGCTCTCCTGCCATCTCGTCACACAAGCCATTTATCACCTGCCAGCGAGCGCTCGTTACAGGCGACAGACTCCAGTGCCCGTTAATTAATGGGAAATACTTAGAGAGGCAGATACACGCTCACAAATCTGTCTGAGCGATTTCCTGTGGCACCTCGCACTGGCGTGGCCACACACCGGAATGGCAAACAGGGACACGGGAGCCGGCGCAACGAGCAGCAGCAAAGGAGAAGGAATCAGCACCAGGGCAGGGGAAAAGAAAACTGTCCTCCCTATCACCTCCACTGCTAAGGTTGTTTTTTTTCTCCCCCTCCAAGATTTCGTAAGAAGCTGTTCAGTTTATGGAAGGAGAGAGCATGGTTGAAGGCTCTGGGAGCAGCTGTGCTCAGCTGCTGGGTTTCAGGCTAAGGTTACTCCAGAGGGCACGTGCAACTGGCCCCCCTGCTCTTTGGTCACAAAAAGACCTAATGCACAGGAGGAACATGGACTTTTACACTCCTTGGGAGTGTTTCAGGAGTATCAGGAGTGTATCCTGATAACTATCAGATGAGCAAACCCAACAGTGCAAGAGCTTCTCATCACTGCCCAGAGCCCAGCTCAACAGTGCCGAGTAAAACTGGGTGAGCAGCTAAGCCTTTGCACCTCCACAAACTAAACAAATTAAATCAGAGCTTGCAGAGTCAGCACAGCATTTAAGCAGCGCCACATTTCTGGTCTTGACAAGGGGATGTCCCAAAACTCACCTGGATTTTTTGATTTGGGAAGAAAAACTCAACACCGCCTTGAAATCAGACTTAAAACATCCTGTCAAAAATTAATGCTTGATATTTTTCACAAGCGGATTTTCACTTTGCTCAGCTGGGGCTATTTTCCAAACACTACACAAAATGACAGTTATTCCCATCAAAATCTACACTTTTTTTTCCAGACAAATGTCTGGAAATTTTTGCCCATCACTGCTTTATGAGAAACTACCTGCCCACAGCAGTCCCAGCAGGATTTATGCCCAAATGACTACCCCGAGTATGAAGCAGCCCAGATTCATAGGGAAACGCATCATCAATAAATCAGTCCATCACTCCTCCTACCCTCAGAACGGGGCCAAGTCTTGGGCAACTACTCAGCACTTTGTCCACCTTTGCTCTGCCAAAGCTTGGCTAAGAGACCTCAGGATTTAGCCCATCGATTGCTTACTATTGTTTATGATGGTCTGTGTGTGCTAGAGATGCTCCTTTCAGGCAAGATTAAATACATCGAGATTCAGAGGAAATTATCTTTCACTAGCACAGGAATATACAAGCAAAACTGCCTTATGACAAGGTGCACGGGCACCATGAACCCGTCCCTGCCCTGTTTTTCTCCCTGCTACCCTGGCTCCCAGGCTTGCTCTGCTTTGTGAGGCCAGCCTAACATGTCCCAGCACCTCTCCCTGATGGTTAAATGCAGTTCTGCCTGTGACTTGGGATTGCTCCGCTCCTCCCGGAGCGTTTTGTTGCCGGAACAAAGGAGTGACAGCCCTGAGTGGCATCCCCAATACCTCACCCGTCTGCAGCCTTTCAGCCTCCGCAGCCGTTTGAGGTTAAGCTGATCCAACTGGGGCAAACGGGTGCCAATGGAGCCGCTCAACCAAAGCTGGAGCAGGCTGGAGGGAGGATGGGCACGGATGCTGAGCTGAAAAACTGATGCCCCTGCCAGCCAAAAGGCAGCACTGACCCCCCTGCCTTCCCCACAACCCCATCGTATGGGGCATGAAAGACATACATAGGCATAACTGGCCACTCTGTCCCACTAAATGGGCAAACTGGGCATGTGCCTCCTCTGTTCCCTGCTGCCACACATGCAAATAAAGCAGCTCAGACACATGCAAAGCAGAGCATCTCATGTTCACACATCACATGCTACCCCCCAGTGTACCTCCTTCCCCCTGCCAGCTACACAGAAAAACAGACAAAAATATAATGCTAACAGCTTCATGCTTCCAAATCACAGCCAGCCCTCCAGCATGCAGCAGAGCAATAAAAACCCCACTGAGAAGACAAGCTGCAAAACTTTTTCTGGGATTGCTGGTGCTTCAGAGACTGGTCCAGAGGTGCTACAAGTTGAGGAGCGCTGATGCTTCACCTGCGATCACCAGTGTTGAGGTGGGAGGATGGTGTTAAAACAGGCACCTTCAGCCCTGGCTGCTGGAGACTCAGCTCCCACCTCAGCAGAGGCGGAGTCTGTTTGCTCTGTGTGATATAGGGTCTTTGCTTGCACGGAGCCGAGCATGGGGACCCCAAGGTGCCCTTGCTGCACAAGGAGCAGAGGCTAGAGAGGAAGGGCAGTGCACAGCAAAACACCTGCCTACTTCTGCATCTCCTTCCCTCAATAAGGAAAAACTTCCTAATTCCACCAAAAAAAACCCAACTCAATCTGCAGAGGCATATAAGTGAGTTTCGAGGAAAACTTAATGCTTATGGCACCTAAAAGCAGGCATGGTCTGGACCTTTGCTCCATGGCCACTCCTTGACCATGCTGGAAATGGACACACAGATGAGTGCAGCTCCCTCCTGTCCCCAAGCTTCACCCATGCAGCAACACAAGGTGCTTTGACATCTCCCTCCTCACTTTATTTCTGCCTGCTGCCCAACCTCTCCCTCTCCCCTGGGTACTTTTCCCACTGCAGTTCATTCCCATCCCTCACAGCAGTGCTGCCTGCTGCAGCCTCGCCTGTTCGGCAATTTGGGGCAATAAAGTGTCACTATGGGGGAAGAAATACAGCTTCCCTGCAGCACATAAATCTCCAGTCCATAAATTGTGCAGTCACCACATGTGTGGCCCTCTTTTTTCTTTTTTAAATGCAAAGTGCAACAATTTAGGGCAGGAGGAAGACAGAGCAGTGAGCAATGTGATCTTCCTGAAGAGCAACATGGAAACATCCTTGTTAGGAGCTGTAACAGATGCCAACTGCTGGGCCGTAAAGTGCACTGTAGTAGCAGGGTCTCAGTGGAGGCTTCCTACAGCCACCAGGCAATTAGAAAGACTCATCCTAAAGGGAAAAATAAAATAAAGATGCTGCCAAGAAGTGCCATCAACCCTGCAGCCTCCCTCCCTGATAAACAGCCTTGCCGCTGCCCTTCCTGCTTTCCTTCTCCTTACAAGTGGGATGCCCATGGAAGGGCATCCACACTGCCCTGCCTGCAATGGTTGCTTCTCTTAACCAGAAGAGACAGATACCTCCATAGGGATCCCCCATTTCCCAAGTGAGTCTCACACTGCAGTTCTAGTGCAGAAAAAGCACACACGTTCTCCCCAAGGATATCAGCCCACACATCCCTCCAGCATTGGACCCTCCCTTCTAGCTGCTGCTCCTTGTGCAGCAAGGGGACCTTGGGGTCCCCACACTTGGCTCCATGCAAGCAAAGACCCTATTGGCAGGTACTCCCATTGGAGTCCCAGGTCCCTAGGGCACTCTTGCCATTAATCCCTCTCCAGCACCCTTGGGCAGGGACTACCACCCACCAGGGTTGGCAGGGCCATGACACAGGCTGCTGCGGTTAGGCTGGTGCCAGTTCAGAGCTACCAATGGTCCCAGGCCAACCTTGGGAAGTCACCCCCCTCATTACTCCAGCTGCCTCTCCCCTGGGAGCTCTGGCTCCCGTGCCAGTCCCAGCAGGAAGCTCCTCCACACACAGCTCCCTTGTCCTGCTGGGGTCTCGTGCATGACCCATCCTACCAAACACTAGCAAAGTGCTGAATTAAAACTTGTCCCAACGTTGACACCTTCCTTGACATCCATGGCTCACCTGATTAGCTAAAGGTGCCGCCTGCGAATATGAATAAGGGCATTGACTAGACAGGTCACTCGAAGTGTTGCTGCCAGCTGAAATCCCATCGGTGTTTTTGTAAGAAAGGTACTTGCTTCCCCAAATCATTTTGCCCACTCGTCAGAAGAACATACAGACAGGGGTGAGCAGTTCCCTAGAGGTGGGCTAAAGCAAGGCAGCAAACAGAGGATGCTTGGGAACGTTCTGAAGAAATGATGCGGGCTAACACATGACAGGCACCATGCAGAGAAGTCTCCTCTTCCGGGAGGCTCAGGAGGCTTCCTGGCAGCCTCAACCCAGGAGAAGCAGCCCCCATCCACTGTGCAGGGATCAAGGGGACACACACTTGCAAGAAAAACAACAAACATATGCACAAATCCTAAATGCTCCACCTGCTACTGAGACATCATAAGCCTAGGACATACAACGCTCATACCATGTCATGGTGGGTGCTGGCAGGCAACAAGCTGGATCTGAGGCTGCACTGGGGGACCCAAAGCATCTTGTGCTGCATTAACAACAGTGCAGCTGCTAAAGAACCACCTCTATTTACTCCTCAGACCACATCAAGACCCTGCTCCCAGTTTTGGGGTTCCCAATACAATACAGAGACATTAACTGACAGACACTAACTGCAGCAAGTTGAGTAGAGGCCACCAAGACTTTCAAGGTGAGGATTACTGAGCAGACTGAGCCAAGCTTCTCTCAGCAGAAATAAGTTTTAAACAAGAGAAGTTCCCACTGTACACACAAAGCAAATTCTTCCTCAGAAGGACATTCAAACACCAAAACATGGCCCCAGAAAGGTCATGCCATCTCTCTCCTTAAAGGCTTTCAAGACCAGACTGAGAAAACATGTGTGACCTCAACCCTCCTGGTCAGAGATTGGTTCTGGACTAGAGAACCTCCAGTCCAACCAAATGGTCAGAGACTTTCACATGTTCTGTGAAGAGAGGTAGAGGATTTGTCTGGTTCAAAGACAGAGCTAAAGAGAATCTAATCACAGCCTAAAATTTACATAAGGGGAGTTAAAATAACTCTTACAAGAAGCAAAATGACACAGCTAGCTAGAATGTTTAGGGTGAACATCAGAAAAACTTGTCCCTTAGGATGGTGGCAAAGTCCAGAGCCATGTGCACCTTGAGAGGCAGAGGACAGGTATCTGAGTTGTCTACATTCAGCCAAATTAACCCAACATAGTGGTGGTAATGCTCCTGAACTAGAGACCTCCAAGCTCCCTTCCCACCAGCACTCCTCTGAAGATCTCTATTTACAAAGACACAAAACAGGATGAGAGATTAGCATTCAGACCTTATCCTGCTACTGATTTCCCTACAAGGCACCTTATCCACTTCATTCTTCCCACTTCTTAACATAGATCCCTACTCCAGGAGGCCAGAGCCCACAGGCACTTGAGACTCACAGCAACAGGGTTGCAGTGGGCTGTATCCCGACCGAACACACCTAAGCTGGAATTCCCCTTCCGACTCCAGCACTTCTAAACATGCACAAAAATTGCATAACCAAGTGACAGCACAAGAGCTTTGGCAAGACATCTGTCAGTCTATAAATAGAGCTCAACTATGTTGTCCTTAGAGCAGGGCTTTGATGCATGGGAGGGGAGTGTTTTTCCGCCCCCCTGCTCTGCTGAGTCCCAGGCAGCACAGATAATGGTCTTGAATCGATCCAAGCCGAGTATTACTAAACTTCCTACTACTGTGGCAGCGTGCCAGGCTCAAAGAGGAGGACAGAACATGTGTCTCTTCAGAGCCAACCGCAAGACACGGGCAGAAAATTGCTTCAGAGGGTTTTTTTTTTAAATAGGTGCTTTTTGCAGATTTGTAGATCAATATACGCTGTATTTTAGAGGTTTGAAAAAGTCAATAGAAACAAGATATATCATCGCCACACAAGAGCCTGAGAAGTTGCATTTCTCCCTACACCGCTACAAGCTCTCCGCCTGCCCTCTCCTTTTCCTCCCGCTCCCCGCCGCGGTCCCACACTGCTGATTTTCCCAGAGCCAAGTCAGCACTTGGAGGCTGCCTCCATCCCCTCCGTTTCACAGTCCCCTCGGCTGTGTTGGAGCAGTTTGCCCCAGGGCTGGTGCAGTTCAGGAGCATCCCAGCAGCATCACAGGACCTGCCTGCTCTGCCCTGGAGCCTTCACCATCCCCCTGGCTGCACACACATTTTCCCCCCTTAAATAAGCTACATGCCATGCCTTAGTAAGCCAGACCTACATCAGGCCTACCCCTCCCCAGCTCCTGCGTACCATGCCAGCCATTAAGCACGCAATTAGCCTGTATTTGCTAATCTGTAAAAGGCTCTTGCTGGCCATCCATTGCTCGCCAGGGACAGGGACACTGCCTGCCTCCCTCCTCCTGCAGGGCCCACCTCCCTTGCTGCCTAATTAGTCCCTGGGAAGTAGATTCCATATGAACCGGCCACATCCCTTTCCTATGGCACAGAAAGCATCTCCTCCAGCCGCTTCCACCTGCCCAGGTGCCTATGGACCAAATCCTAGGGGCAAGCAAGTCAAGCTGCACCTCCTCGAGGTCCAAAGTGTGCAGAGAGCTGCTGCTCCATCTCCCTGCTCATCCCTCTGCCAGCTCAGCCTTTTCCAACAGCACACCAGCTTTTATTCCCCCGCTTCCACGTTCAAGTTAGCACCAGGGGACATATCACACAGCAAAGCCAAGGAGGGAAACAAGCAGCATTAACCATTAGCACGTGCGTAAGGAGACTCCTAATAAACTCTTTTCCCCTCACTCCCGTCTGCTTTGCTCTGGGCCACTAAACCCAATTCAGGGGCACTCAGAGCTTGTAACGAAGCTGCAACACATTTGTCAGCTCCCCGGCTGGACCCATGGCTAATTTTACAGCGCTAATTTATCTCTGCATATTACGCTGCTTTCATTGCATCCCTCTGGATCCCATTACTGCCAGTGCACCTTGCAGGCGGTGTGTAAGGGTAATTGGTGTTATTAGTGACATACTCTCCTAAAGCCGCTCTTATTTGCAGAGGAATGAGGAATTGTACCAGCAGGATGGTCTGCACCATGGATAGAGGAGACGAGCTGGGAAACTGAGGCGAAGGGAAGCAGCTCAAAACCACAGGGAGCCTCCAAGGCAGTCAGCACATGCAAAGTCAAACTCTCATGGCATCAGCACCAGAAAAAATAAGGAGCAACTTCTGCAGTGCCCATTCTGCCCTTGCCAGTGCCTCAGAGAACAAGGATTTGGCCACTCTGGGCTGAATGGGGCTGTAAAGCACCCCGGGAAACACACGCAGGGGAGCAGAGCTGCGCAGACAGCAGTCCCCTCAGACCGTCTGGGATTTCATGCTGCTTTCTGACATTTTGGTGAACATTTTCCCTTCATCACAACGTTGCTTCTTTCCCCTCTTAAGATCAATGCAATTAAAACCAGGCAATTCTCGCTAAGTGGGAGGCTATGTTAGGCAAACAGCAACAATTTCCATTTCAAACATCCTCAGCTGGCATTTAGGGACTGGTTAAAATTTAATTTGTTTTTTTTTTTTTTTTATTTTTTTTACATTTTTCCAAGCATGGTACCACAGAGCAGCAGACCCCAGCAGATGATATCCGTAGTGCCAACGCTCCAGCAGGGCAGCCCTGCTCACCACGGGCATCTCCAGTGGGGCAGAGAGGACGAGCTCAAGACCCCTGCAGCAATGCTGCACCATCACAGCCCCATACAAAGCACCACTGCAGAAAGTCCCCAAAGTGCAGCAATCCCCCGACCACAGCAGTCGTCCCAATGGGATTAGGTCACCCATGGGGCACTCTACATCCTACCTGTGGGTGCTGGGACACCAAAGACAGGAGCAGTGTCTTGCTATGTGCATGCACCATCTTAAGATGGTGCTGGGGACGGAGCCTGTACTGCCCACACCAAGCTTGGGAACTCCCCCAGTGCCCCCATCCCAGCTCTGGCACACACATGGCAAACCACCCAAATCCAGCATTTTAGTCCACCTCTTACCTCTCCACCAGTGCAGCGTCCTTGGGGCGTCCCCAATTTCTCATCAACCTCTGTGGGATTCGCCTTGCTGCTCGGAAGCCAACGAGCCTTGCTGCTTAGAACTGCAATTTTCTTTATCAACAAAAAGAAACAGAAAGAGCCTGTCAGGTTAGCAGGGTTATCAAGTGAATCTCTGTTTTCTTCATTGTTAGGAAACAACTGAGAGGGGAGCAATGCCTGGCTTCAAGTCCTGGCAGCTGGGAGTGAGTAGCATCTGCATGCAGATGGTCTGCAGGAAAAGCCCTCCTGCACAAGCTGCACGGTCCAGCCCAAAACATATATTCACTTTGTTATTTTGACCCGAAAACACCAAAGAGGAGAGAAAAATAAAACAAAACCCAGCAGACCAGCAGCTTAGAGCATCTCTGATCTTTTTAAAGACAAGCAACAGCACGTCCTAGTCACAAGCAGCATAGTAATGGCAAGAAGTCAGCCCAGCACCAAGGTGTTTGCTCCCAAGGTCTCACATCAGCTAAGCCTTAATTCTGCAAAGCCTCACACACGTGTTAAGCCATATGAGGAGAGGCCAACCCTGCCAGGACCAGGAGCACGAGGAGGAGAGCACACACAGGTGGCTTTGCAGAGCAGACACCCAGGACTCAACCAGAGGGACTTTGTGCAGCCCCCAACGCACAGCCAGGCACAACAGCATCCGAGGCGTTATTGCAACTGTAAGGTCACAGTAAAATACTTTGTGTTAGACAAACAAATTATCACGCATATCAGAGGGTTTGCACTCATTAGCTAGCTCCTGTGGCTCGAGTTGCTCCCTCACACATGCATTTGCTTTTTAAATGCTCTAGGGGGAAAAAAAAGGCTCATGGCTCTGCATTATCAGAGAGAAGGAGCCAAACTCCACAGGCAAGAGAAAAACCCCAGTGTTGCTGCTGCACAGACTCTTTACCTGCAGCAAGAGCAACTTCCAAGCCGAGCACAAGGCTCTCCAATTAGCACCCAAGCAATGAGCTCCACAAGACCTTGTCCCCAGTCCAGGACGGGGCATGAAGGGAGCAGAATACAGCAGGACTGCAGCCGCCTCCGGGGACTTGCAAATAGAAAGAAATAAGGCAAACTCCATCAGGCGCCTGATTGAGGAGCCCTCATTTGCAAAGCGCCGGGAAATAATTAAAAAGTTTTCCCAGAGCTCGAAAGGAGGGAAACAGACTGTTTGTCATGCCAGCAGCGCGTGGCGGGCTGCAATTCATCACGCTTGTCAGGTGTCAGCCACTGAAAAATCCTGCTCTGGCTTCCCCGAGCCGAGCACATGCAGCGCCCCATCCCTTGGAACACGCTCCAAGCATCCCGGAGCTGCCAGGCAAGCAGGAGGAGAGGAGGAATGGAGGCTCCTCCCCATCCAGCCTCCCTCCTCACTCTACAGCACCAAAGCTTTCCTTAAAAACATTGCCGATTGCAGATGAAACTCAAGAGAGGCCAGGTTGGAAGTGAACAGTGAGGTTGGTTCATCCTTGCCTAGGCTTTTCCTCCCACAGGAATGGAAACGGAAGACTTGACCGCAGGACATCCTCTGGATGTGTTTCTGCAGCACGTTCTGGCCAGGCTGTAACGATGCAGCTCTCATAGGGGTGAGAAATGACCAAGGCAGAGACTCCAAGTCATGGTCATGCTCGGGGTTTGGAGGGGTTCGCCATGCCCAAAGCAGGTCTCCCACAGAAGAGCCTAGCTCAGAGCGCGGGCTACAACCCAGCTACACACACTGGAGATGCACAGGCTGGACTACAACAAGAGCAGAGGACAACTCCAGCCAGAGCTAGCACAGGCAAACCACAGGGCTATTTGTTGGCTCTCATTTCAGCTCTTTCCTTAGCAGCGAGGTAAGCTTTGAGGGACCAGTAACTGCTCCAATTCAAGAGCACGAGTTGTTTAATTAAATCCTACAGGAACCCTCAAGGAAGACCAGCACCTACCACCTGCTGCATTTTGCTTTGCAGTGAGGCCATGGTCCACCAGGACCCAAACGAGGCTTTGAGAAACAGAAGATGTTTTGCCAAATCCACACAGGATCACGCAAAGCATGAATCTGCTAGAACCAAGGCACAGGCACTCAAGCATCCTTGCACCACTGACCCCTGGAACTACATGAAAACATGCACAAATGCCCCAAAAAGCCAACGGGCAGCTCTGAAGCTGGCTCCTGCATCAGAGCTGCTTGGCCATGAGGATGCAGACTCCCCATTCTCAAGACTAACCCATGGCCATAGGGCTGGGCAGCTTCCAGCACACATGGGACGTCTGTACATTATAGCAAGGGCCATAGATTACTGAGCACCTCTTGCTCTACAAGAACACGAAAAGAAAAATTAAGCACAAAACATTTGCCAAAAATTTTTTTTCTCCCTCAGCAACAGCGTAAATCAAGGGTGCTTTAGTCAAGGATTGATGAATTTTACTTGTATCAACAGCAGCACACGCCAAGGCCCATGTTTTCCCAGCGACAAGCCAAGAGCCAGCGAGGAGCCCACGTCCTCGCAGGGCTTTGGGGAGAGCAGACCCTGCGCTGGGAGGAGGACTCGGCTCTGCTCTCAGGCTCGGGGTGGGACAGCACCTCAGAGCACACGCTATATATAAAACACCCCCGCAACAAGCAGATCCCCAGCACCTGGCCCAAAACGCTGCTGCTGACTACACGAGTCCGCTCTCAGCACAAAGGTAGCGGATTTTCTCCAGCAAAATGACCACAAGAGTTCTGCTCAAGTTGAGAAAATAATGCCTTTTTTCCCCCCCTCCGCAAACCACATTCTGAGCAGCTTAAAATCCTTTTTGCTAAAATTTTCCAAAAAACACACAGCCAGAGGCAGAGACATGCAAAGCTCCCGTCCAAATGGTTAAAGGCTGGCATCGTTTCAAGCAACTGAAGACAGGGGCTTATAATCAGAAGTGTCAGGCAACCTTAATTACATTATTTCCTGAAGGAAATAGTTTTCCCCACTAAAGTCCAAAAGTTATTAAAAAAAAGTAGTTGACCTCACTGAAACCAATCAAGGTGGAGACAAGAAGCCTGTGATGGATTTTTAAGAAGTCTGTAATTTGAAGGGGGGTGGATCTTGGCTTTTTGGAGGACAGGTGCTCCGCGTGGCTGGAAGAGGCTGCTCCAGAGGGAGATCCAGGGCAAGGATCCAGCAAGCAAAGCCTTGCATGGCTCCATCCAGCCTCCCCACAGCCCCTGGCGCTCGCGGGGGTGCCCAGGGCGTTTGCCCCATGGGCATCGATCACCAGCGAAGAAAAACTGCTCTCCCCGTTGTAGCTGTCAGGAGCACGCGGGCTTTTTGTGCAGCTCTTCCTCTGAGCCCATAAATAAAAGCGACGGCAACTTTATTTGGGATTTCTTCCAGTTAGGAGAGGGGGGAAAGAGTGGAGAATGAACAGCAGCTCCGCAGCAGATAGAGAGCAGGATAAGGGAGGCGGTGGCTGGTGGACACCCTTGCTACAAACAGGCACCATCCTCTCCTTCACCTTGACCGGGTCCTTGCCCAATGCCAAAAACCGTTAATCAGGATAAAACACCCTGGAAAGGCACCTGTCCCCTGCATGGATGCAAAGCTCATGCTTGACACAGATGACAGCCTGCAAAGAGAGAGCTTTCCCCCCATGCACCTTGCAAACACACAGGATTCCCCCCAGCACCAGCGCCCTGCAGTGCAGGAGGGTCTGGCTGCTGAGGCAACAACCTCAGAGTCTACTGAGGCTGAGAAAAGAGCTCCTTAAAAGAAAATATATAAATAATTTTTTTTTTTTTAAGCATGAAAAAAGACTCAAGGCAAGGAAGGAAAAATGTGCACCAGGATGGAGCCAAGCGAGCTGGCTCCGAGCAGTGCTCGGCCCGCGGAGCCTCGGCCAAGGCTCAAGGGTCACAGGTGCGATGTTGGACACAGGTCTCAGCCAGCTCCCAACAACATCCCCCAGCTGTCGAGCACCTTGTGCATCACTACAGCACTGCAGCAGCCCCAGACGAGCTCCTGCTCCAGCCCTGGCTCTGCTCAGGGCACTCAACTGGAGCTTGGGCTTGAACCATCACACCCAACCTCACACAGCATTGGAGACAAGGAGAGCACTAAGGGACACGCCATGGACACAGCACCGGGGGACTCCTGGGGGACAGAGGCTCCGAGTGACCTCCGGGGCTTCTTCCATCACTGCCATATTCGCTCCATGAGTCAGAGATTAACGACAGGCCATTTGTCAGCAGCGGTGGCATCATCGCCAATCTCATTTCTGAGCAGACATCTGACCCTGCTCGTGTCCTCGAGACCTGGGCAACCACATGACTCCGCCAGCCTCTCAACAGCTCCCCAGGGACCCCCCAGTGCTCCCCTTAGGGCAAGGGGTTGAAGCCGTGCGGGACTGGAAAAGACACGCTCAGTTAAGATGATGTCTAGCAACAATCCCTGCATTAGAATAATGTATTTTGAAAGCTTCCTAAAAGCAGATAGCGCATGATTGAAAGCTCTCCAGACCCTCGTTTAACAAACCCAAAATACCAACCAAAAGTCTCTCGTAACAGCCAACTCGCACAACTATTTAAAGTTGTCTTCCCCCCCCACCTCCACCCCGCTTCTCCCGAGAAGCTTTTTGGGTTTGCAATTGAAGCTACAATTCTTCTTGGAGTCTGTAGGAGGAAAAAAAGGGAGGGGGGCAATTTTTCATTAAGCTGAAGCAAATGGCATTTTTGCTTGTCAAAAATATTTGACAATTCTGACAGACTCAGAAGATGAACAAGAGATTTCAACCCTTCAGCTTCCCAGCGGGAGGAAAAGCTGTCATCAGCCCCACGCTCAGACCAGCCTCCTCTCCTGCAAACCACACTCCCCGCTCCAAGCCAGGGATCCCCAGGGCAGAGGGAATCCAGAGCAGCCACACTGCCCATTTGCACAAGGAAAAATCCCAGTTCAGCAGCTCAGGGTAGGACCAGTCCTCCCAGGCAGGTTTATCCTCCTGCAGTCCCCAAGCCCGGACCGGGCTCCTCCCAGCTAAACCAGCTAATAGATGGATCAAGGGGGCAGGGATGCAGGCTGCATGGAAGGCCTCACTCTCCAGGCACTATCTGGATGTGATAACAGCATCAACCAGGAGGCTCTGGGTACTTCATTTCTGGCATCCGTGCTGCAGATTAGCAGCCATCAAGCTCCCTCCTCTGTCAGCCACGGAGGCCACACGGCCACAGACACCATGGAAAAATACGAAGTGGTGTCAAAAGCCATTTCAAACCCCTTCTATCCTACACAATCCAGGCAGACTTATCCACATGGATTTATACTGTTTGCCTCAATATTTAGCTAGCGAGCCAACTAATCTGCACGCTAGGAAAACCCTGGTGGCTTAGAGTCTGAGCAATCTACATCATTCATCATTTAGATTAGCTATTGTCTTAATCCTCTTTAAGCTACTGTATAATACATAAGGGGAATGGATGTCCCGTGTGCCTGGGATATGTAAACCCCCTCCAGGCAGGAGCTAGAGTGACAGACGTTACCATCTTGCAGGAGGAGGGGAAACCTGTTGTACCCCTTGACAAGGGTTTTGACTTCCCTCAACTCCAAATTTGCATCCAAGGATGCAAATCCCATCCTTGCAATGTGAACATTAGTTCACATCCAGCTTCCACACATCTTCCTAAAGGAAATCAGCCCTTACACTGTCCCCTCATCTCTACTCATCCAGCAAGTCAGGGACACCCCAAGGTAGCACCAGTCCCTTCAAGGCGCCACCACAGAGCCAAGCCCTGAGCAGCTCCATACCCTGGGGGCCAGGACACTTCCTGCAACCACAAGCCATGGATATTACAGTTTTAGGAAAGGCAGCAGCTCCACACAGCCCAGGATCATTTGGGAAGCCCCATCTCACAAAGACAGACAGTCTCAGGTTAAGGATTAAACTCTCCCACCACCAGGGCTTTGCTATGTCTTACCATGCTGTGCATCACCACACTGTCTGGCAAGAGGGAGAGGGAAGAGCAGGTTCCTTTATGGAAAAGGCAAAGAGTTTTAGGGGGTAGCAGGGCTCCAAGGCAGGAGCTTTAGCTCACTGTCTGCCAGAGCCGAGGGAGCTAATAGACAGACAAGAGCTAAATTGTCCTCTGAACCGTTGTATCAGTATTCACATTACAGAGGCTGCTTCCAGCAATTCCAGCGTATTAATAATAAATGCTACATAATTACAGCGGGCTCGCTTTTGTCCTCTTCCTGTTGTCTGTCAGTGCCTGCTTAACACGGTGCAGCCCACGGCCGGCGTCCTGGCGGGCCGTCACCCTCGGCCGGGCTGCTGCTGCTGCCACCGGGGCCAGAAAAGAGCATCTGGGGTCCTGGTGGCAGCCTTGGGCTGGGCTGAGTGAGGAATGCAAGCAGTGCTCATGAGCACATGCGTTGTTTGCTATTCACATCCTTTTTGGGGTGTTTCTCTCCATCCTTCCACTCCCCCATCCATCTCGCAGCCCCCAGGGAAGCCTCCCACTTGACACAGTCATTGTGTCCACTTTTACATGGTGCTGTTGTCACCATTCCTGGGATACTCTTAGCAGGGAGCTGTAACCCAGCTCTGATACAGGAGGCACCACAGGGAGCTGGTGGTGGCCTCAGGGGTATCCCAGAGAGATGGAAAGTCAGGAAGGACCTGGGAGGTTCCCTGCAGGTCCTGGCACCTGGGCCACAAGGAGCAAAGTCTTCCTGCAATCACCTTGCAGAGCAAAATGGTCCATTTGCACAGCACGCAAGAACAGACCTCCAGCTCCCTCTCCACAGCACCTGCATTGCTAGGATCCCTGACTAAGCTGCTTTTCCAGACATTCCTATATCAAAGGACTATTTGATCCAATCGCCTGATCATTTCTGCAGCTGATTCAAATAAGAGTTAAAGACCCTCTGCTGCTTTATCAGTAAGATAGAAGTGCTTTACCCAATCTAGCTGCAAACTGACCCTTGGACTGTAGTCTTGGTTCCCTGCAGAGCAATCAGAGGATTTCTTCCTCAGCCATGGAGCAAGGAAGCTCTGGAAGAGGTCCCATTCCAGCCATGCAAGAGCTGTGCTTGTGTACAGCAGCGTGCAGGTCTAACACACACCTTGAAGACTAGCTCTCTTTCCAGGATGCTGCAGTTGGCTTCACTAACAGTAGAGAATAACTACCTCAAAGGGGATTTCTGAAGGAATCCAACACAGTAAATAAGTTAACTGAACTCCTGCCCTCACCTACAGAGGTCTGCAGGCAGGAGACCCACGAGAAATTAAACGAATGCCAAGCAGCACAGATGCAACCTTCACCTTTGCAAAAGGGCATCAAGTGTTAAGGGAAGGCTCTTCCTGGACAGTCAAGCATTGAGACATTGAGAAGTTTAAAAGAAATAAAAACTTTAAACCCAGATGCATCATTTGCACACTAGGAAGACATGGCTGCAGTCCATGACACATCAGGTCCCCCAGGACTGGGGGCATTCCCATGCTGCATGCACCCATTTAGCATTTTCTGTATCACATTTTCTCCTCTGCAAGGTGCAGCCTTGAAATGCATTCCTCCCTGAACACATATTCACTCTGCTGGCAGTTTTTACTGAAAATGAAGCAGCAACTGGTTGTTCAGGAAAAAGAAACTGCAGAAAAGGGCATGTTGCTCTTCTCTATTCTATAGTGGCTAGACAAAAGTGAGGGCAACAGACTGTGCAGAAGTCAAGAGGAGAAATACATGGAGGTAGGAGTCCTGTGGAGTCTCAAAAGGGAGCAGACACTAGGGAACAGGCAGAGAAAATTGGGGAGTAAGGAAGAGGGATCATCATCACATCATTTGCCTGCTTACACGTCAATACACCTCTATCAAGCAAGAAGACGTGCAACCCAGCTGGTAGTTAAGATGTCCATGGGGAAATTAGGATGCCCAATACCATCCTTCAATAGCCCTGGGCCATCTTCTCACTCACTGCCATGCTTGGTGGGGCAACCCCAGTTTCTTCACTGCAACCCCTTTGTTCCCTATGCAAAATGCACTTGGCAAGCTGGGATCTGCAGGCATTGCTGGGATCTGGTACTGACACATTGCTGCACGGAGAGAGGCAATAAACCATACAGAAAGGGAAGGGAAACCCACGGCGAGCTGGAAAGCAGCTGCAGGAAGCAGGAGCTGCAGCCTGGGGTGGGCAGGCAAGTCTGCTGCTCCAGAGCAGGCAGAGGGGAGCAGGGTCCTGCCAGCCCCTCGCAGTGCCCACCACACATGGAGTGCCCATCTACTGCCCTGCACCTACAGAGGCACTGCAGGGGACAGCAGAAGCACCTGGACTGCTCTGCTTGCCCTTGGAGGGCACCAGGCAAAGCTTGAAGCTGCCCAGCAAAGGATGTCTTCATCGCATGGTTGTAACTGAAGGCAAGATGAGCCACGGGATGAGTAAACAGCAGGGGATGAGCCAGCACTCCGGGCAGCCAGGTCCCCAGGCTCATCCCTGGAACATCACCCACGTCACCTGCCAGGGCTGGCTGCTCCCTGCGCTCCAGCTGACCTCCAAACCTCCAATCTCAGCACGCTCCAAGCAGCCAGCAAGCATCACGCCGCAAGCCTGAGCCCAGCTAGCACAGCAGCAGAGAGGCTAAGACCATGAGCTGAAGAGGGAGAAAAATGAGGTTTCTGCAGCCTTTGACCTAGTGGGAAGCCTGCAGCCCAGGCAGGCAGGACATGCTGGGAAGCAGGGACAGGGCTGGCTGCTGACAGGGGGATAAAGGCACCGAGACAGCCCCAAGCTTCCCAGGAGGCAAGGGCTGTTCCTGCGACAGCCAGAACCTCTGCCCACCATACGCACCATCATACCTGAGATCCTGGGGGGGATACCAGAGGAACAGGCCCTGGATGGGCTCAGCAGCCGCTCCGGCACAGGAAGCCCAGGCTGTGGTCTGGGAGCTGGCACTAGCTTCTGGGTTGATTACAGCACATCACAGACCAACCTCCTGCGTCAGCCGCTTCCAGGAGCCTTTCCAAAGCACAGGAGGCAAGTGCTTGATTACAAATCAAGCCGTTAATTGATGATGTGCCCTATTAGCTTTGGCAGAAACGAGAGCAGAGCTGTGCCCCATGCACCAGCACTGTGGGGACAGCTACAGAGCAGGTCCTCAGGTGCCACTGCGCAGGACCAAGAGATCTGCAACTGGGTGCACCTGGGGCACCAATGCTGGATGCAGTGGGACACCCAGCACCTCCACTCCCATTCAGTGCTGTTTCTCTGCAGCAGGACCCAGAGGAGCCCAGGACAGGCAGCCCTGAAGGCTGGTACCTCATCAGGTCACTGGGATTCAGCTCAGCTCTGCACATAGACCCTGCAGCAGGAAGGGCCATGGCAAAGGACAGGTCAGGTGCCAGGCAGGCACAGAACAGCAGGGTAGCTTGCAGAAGAAAAAACTTCTGCTGCATCAGATTGCAAAGTAGCCCAGGGCCAAGGCCTCTGTTCCTGCTGCCTTTCCCAGAGCAGCTCCGTTGTTCTCCACATAACATGGTGAGTGGAGTCACCAGCAAGGCCTGGAAGGCTTGATGAGAGCAGCTGCGGCACAAGCAGAAGGTGGATAAATACAACTGACCTGAGTTACAGAAAACTGTGCAGTGAAACCTGTTAGAAGATGCCAATTCAGTGAAGAAAAAAGGAATAAATCCATAATGAAGCATCCATCCAGGTGACTAGCTCCAAAGGGCTCCTCTCCTTGCACATCATTCCTCCCTTCCACAACTCCCTTGAGTTCTCCTGCCAACAACCACTGTTGCCTTTTGACTTTGCCTTCCCCAGGGAGATGGGAACAAGAAAGAAAGAGGTAGGGCAGGAAACCCCTTCCCTGCTCCAGTCAGAGCTCCAAGGAACCACCAGTTTTCCCTGCAGAAAGCAAAGAGAAGCTGGGCTCTCCGGTGATGCAGCGTGCTGCCGTTCCAGTGCAGCTTCCTCCTATTCCTTCAGTTCGAAGGCAATTACTGCAAGGTTAATGGGGCAGCGAGGATGCCAGGCAGCAGGGTAATGATGTCAAAGCACCTGGCATTGCCTGGGCAACGGCGAGGCAGCGGGGATGCAAATGAAGCCGCAGGATTGTGTTCAGTCCCAGGAAGCGAGCTGATGAAATTGGGCACATCAGCGTTAATGAGCACGGAAACAACAAGAGCGCCCAGGGAAATGCAGTGACACGGGGCTGTGCCGACCGGAGAGGCACTGCTGCCAGCTCCACATCCCTGGATTCCCTCAGGGGCATCACCTCAAGGTGCTTCCCAGTTTAATGCTTCCACACCAGGCGACTGCTGTGTCCATCTGCTGATGCTCTCCTCCAGCTCCATGCAAGGAGAGCTGCATGGCACACACAGAGCCCTTCTTAGCAAGCTGCAGAAACCAAGGGCCAAAACGCACACAGGAATAGAGATGTGCAAGGGCAGTCCCATGCTGCGAGCACTGGGGCTCCCCTGCACAGCACAAAGGCCGCTCCAGCAGTAACTCAGCTCTCCAAGGCTGGCAATGCCCACATTAACCACAAGGAAGACTCTGAAACTTCTAGGCAGAGCAATGATAAGAGCATAACCAAACACAAAGAGCAGCAACCCCTTTCCAGCTTCAGTCTGACAGTCCAGGTAATCTCACATGCAACTCCTCTGCTTTCTTACTATGCCACAAGCTCTATCAGACCCTCCTTAGCACAGTTTTGCATGAAAAATATTCATTCCTTTGCTGTCATCTCAACTGCTTACAGTCCTGACCTTTGTATACCCAGATGCCACCCCTGTCCCTCCTTCCATACCCCATTTATATCACAGCACAGCTACAGGAATGCAGCTTCAGTCAGTCTCCAAGGCTGTGTGCCCTTCTCCATCCATCCAACCTGCAGCTATCTACCCACCGTCTCCAAAGTCCATCCCCAAACATGCTCTGGAGCAGCAACAGCCAAGAGGGACCTCATGAACAAGTGAGGTTGCATGGGAGGTTCTCTTGCCCCCATCACAGCTTATTAGCAAGCAGGTTCAACCCTGGACAGGAACAGGTAAAGTGACTCAGTGAGCAACAGTGGGCACATTTGCAGTAGAGCTGTACAAGTGAGACCACAGCAAACCCCCCAGCAATTTCCTGCTAGGCACAAGCCACTAGGCACAAGGCACTAGCTCCATAGCAGCATTTGTGCCATGCATCCATTTGCAAGGTCATTGCACCAGGTCTCTTTGAAGCCCTTGGCCTTATGCCCAAGATGAGTCGAGGTGACTCAATGCAGACACTGTCTCTTGCTCTTCCCACTGGGAAAGTCTCTGCTTTCCCACTGTCCTTGCAACATGAGCCCCTTGCAGGGGAGAACATCCTTCCTTGCTCTGAAAAATCACCCAGCCCCCAAAATACAAAAGTTAAAAAAATAGAAAAATGCAGCCTATGCCATAAAGACCCCCACGACAGGCAAGAGCCAAGCAGCAGGTCTGGCAGGGACACAAGCATCTGTGCCCAAGCTCTGCAGGGTGCCCAACACGAGCATCCTCCCTGCAGCAGAACCTCCCTGCCCATGCCAGGCACACAGGGGCTCCTGGCCACGCCGTCCCAAACGCCGGGCTCCTCCACGAGCCCCAACGCGTTGCTTTTAAACGTCAGCAGTAAAGCCAGCCACACATCAGAGGGAATTAAACTGGGGGGTGGAAGGGAGGGAGACGAAAGGGAGAAGAGACAGCTCTGCTAATAGCGAGTCAGCCACAAGTCTCCAAATCCATTTGAAACGCGCAGGGCTTAATTTGACTTAATGGTTTTGTCAAACATTGGCACTCTGCTGAGAGCGCAGGAGAGCTGGTAACCCGAGTGCCAGGGGCTCTGCCTTCACCAGCTCTGCCGCCCACGACCCCCGTTGCGCCCCGTGCCTCAGTGCAGGCAGCAGACCCGGCCCCCCCCCGGCTGCAGGGCTCACTCCCTGGGACAGCTCTGGGCTCGCTTAGCGCTGGCAGCAGACCTGGCTTAACCCAGGACAGAAAAACACAAAGTACAGCCACTGCCTTTTGGAGCTTCTGCACGTGTTTAGCCAGCCCATGGCTTCTCCCGCAAGTGCTGGTCAGGGTCAGGGAGAGACCTGCAGCTGGGACAGGGAATTCGGGGTGCAGGGAGCCCGCCCTGCCATGCTGGGGACTGGGCACTCACCTCTGCGGGAACGGTGGTCCAAGCAGTTCAAGCTGGCTCGTGCCGTTTGGGACAAACTTTGGTGCCCAACACAGTGTCCTGCAGATCTGTCTTCTGCTCCAGCCCCAGCTGCTCCCCACAACCATCCAAAAGGGAGAAAAGAAAGAAAAAAAGCCCTAAATGCAGCACCTACGTGTGCATCACGCAGGGCAGGTGGGAAGGGGGACCAGGCAGAGCTCCAAAGGGGCAAGCTGAGGGTTGCAAGTCCCTGCACACACACAGAGCCACCTCCCCCTCCCTCCCAGCCCTGGGGTTCCCATTTGATTTAAGACACAAGTGGGACGGAGTTTAAAGGTCTCCGTCTGGCCCTTGACTCCGCGGTGGGAGTCTTTGCGCATCACAAAACCGAGGGACAATTCAGCCTGAGTGACAGCCTTTCACGGGAGAGGCCCCGGCTGGCAGCAGGGAAGGGAGGGAGGGAAGGGGCCGCCGGACGGAGCGGGGGCACCGGAGCCGCACACGGAGCACCGGGATGCAGGGCGAGAGGCGGCTGCGAGGAGGGGTGGCTGCTCTGATCTATGCTGATAAGTCCACTAGGAATAGGAAGGATGGAAGGGTTTAAAGCATCCTTGGGGCGTTGAACCCCCTTCTTAACATTAGTTCAATTTCTTTCTATGTGCAAAGAAAAAAGATGCAGAAAATGCAAAAGAGTACTTTTAGCAGATAGGTGTTCCCAGGTAAAATCAGGGAGCAGGGGAGGCTCTTCAGGCTCACTAGAGAGGAGAGGTTCAGCAACAGACAGGAGAGCCCAGTAGGAATGGGAAAATCCAGTAAGGCCAGCACTGAATGACACAGGGCTCAGCCCGAGGCCACAGCAGGGAGATGCAGATGTGCACACACATCTGGCTCATGCATTGCTGCTCTGCAGTCCTGCTCCAGTGAAGGGAAGCTCCCCTTGCAGCAAGGGACAAGCCAGCAGAACAGACCGCGTGCTTCACCACCTCCTCTTCCTCCTCCCTGACCTTTCCCTCAGACTCCTAGGAAAAGCTAAAGAGCCCACAGCTCCCCCATCATTGCTCAGCCCAACACCAGGGTGGACACCAACACCCTCCCATCGGTCTGCAAAGCAGTCAATGCACCAGGTCAGTTTTATGTTGTCTTGAGGGCAGTCAGGGACTCCCACCCTCACCTTATAGCCTGGGTCTGGACCCTGTTTGCCAGCTGGTGAGTCCTGGGGTGTGCATGGCCTCACTGCAACAACTGCAGCCTCAGCCTGCGATAAGCTGAGCCTGGGGAAGCCAGGCACAGGAATGAAAGCCCCTCACTGATACTTGCTGTGCTATTTTATTTATTCCTTCTGCACCCAGGAAGCCCTTTCCCCTACTCTTCTACACCCCCCATCCTTTTATTTAAAGAAAGGAGTTTTAAGCTGGTGCTTTAAAGCCCAGCAACCGCCAGCCCATCTCCATGGCTTGCTAAGAGAGCAATTCATCCTCCGCCTCTATTCTGCAGTAGGTAGAGCCCCCCCAGAGCCTTTGTTCGCGCCCCGCTCTTTTGTCCAGCGCTGAAAGCGCTGATCGCTCCTGCATGAGGAATGCGAAACCGATGGGATGCGGCGGGAACAATGCCGGGAGCACCAGAGTCCCCCCCTGCAAGGCACGGCCCTTGTCCCCTCTTCCCCGGGCCACGCTCCCACTGCTCCGGCACCTTTCTCCTCCCTTGAGCCTCAAGGGATGCCACCAGGCTCCTCAAAGGGGTGTTCGCTGCCCCACAGCGCCCGTGAGGCCAGGAAGAGCTGTCCCCATCATGGGACAGAGCCAGGGACAACCTGCATCAGTGCATGGCACCAGCCTGAGCCGGGCGGCATCGAGCTGGGCCACCACAGGCCAAGGGGACACTTTGGTTGATTGCACCACTGTCTGCTTGCTGCTTCCCTTCCCTGCTCCAGCTCCCAGCACGTTTTGCTGCAGCGATGCTTGGAGGGCTGCAGGGGTTGTCTGGAGAGCAGCTAAATCAGGACGTGTGGGGCAGCAGGGCTCCAGCACATCAGAGGAGACTGGGAAAGCACATGGAATGCATTGGCATAGGAAACGGGATATTTCAGTGGCTGAAGGGGCCCCAAGCATGTAGAGTTCAATTCAAAAAGCCACACAAGACACATAGTCCTCCCAGGCCAGAAAAGGGGCTGCAGAACCACAGCTCAAACAGGAGCGGGGTCCAGGCAGGAGGCAGACACGTGCAAGGAGGATCAAAGCCAGACACCCCATGCTTGGCACCCTGACCACCCATGCAACGTCCTGCTGCATTGGCAGGAGGGGCAAAGCTCACAAGATGTTGCAAAGACAACCCTCATGTGGCTGAGTAAGTGCAGTTGGACTGCTCCAGCGCCGGGCAGTGCCACCAGGCTAAGAACATGCCCAGGTGCCTGTGGTGCCAGCACAACACGGGAGCAGAGGAAGGCAGCGACAGGAGCACGCAGAGCTGCATAACACCAAGTTTTGTTGGAAAGGGAAGGGATAAACTCCAACATCCCTGCAAAACAGACTGGTTGGAGCTGCTGATACACCTCACAAAACCTCACCTCAAAGGATTTCAGTTTCAACAGAAGAAATACAAGAGTTTACCCTTGCCACTGAAACCAGCTTGAGATTTATATCCCATCCTGAAGTATGGGACTTTCAGATTAAGTGAACAGCAAACGCAATGCCAAGCCAGCCTTGGCAGCACTAACCAACATCCACAGGAAAGCAACATCTGACCCAGAAGAAAGGCTTGTAGCTCCAGCTGTTTTTGATGGTGAGAAAGGTTCAGGTAACTGGGACTCTGAGCAGGGCCAGCTCACCTGCAGCTTGCACCTCACTCAGTATCCGGCATCCAGATGGACTCCAGGTGTTCTGACTTCAAACACACAGAAAATGCAGGCTGTGAAAAGCCACTTCTGGATTATCAGTCTACAGATGCCAACACTCCACTGTTGTGCTGCAGGATACAGTGCTCCATGTGCCAGCATGCCCAGCATGCACTCCCTGAGGCCACAAGGAGAGTAGTGATCATGTACTAGATGTCACATACCAGTGACAGGACAAGGGGTAATGGGTGCAAGCTGCAACACAGGCAGTTCCATCTCCATGTGAGGGAGAACTTCACTGTGAGGGTGCCAGAGCCCTGGCACAGGCTGCCAAGGGAGGCTGTGGAGTCTCCTTCTCTGGAGGTCTCTAAACCCACCTGGGTGCCGCCCTGTGCCCCGTGCTCTGGGTGTCCCTGCTGGAGCAGGAAGGTTGGACTAGATGATCTCTAGAGGTCCCTTCCAACCTTAAACATTTTGTGATCTGTCTTCCTATGCTCTGCCCAAGCAGTCTGTCTGCTCATGGCCCTTGACACGTTGGAAAGGCTGGATGCCTTTCCAGGATTCCAAGGATGCTGCTCACCAGGACACCACACATACAGAGGTGTCCCTTGCCTTGCATCAACCCAACATCACCAGGAGCTTCAATCAAGCCCAGCAATTCAGCACACCAGCCCTGCACCCCATGCCAAGCACATCCCAGGTGAGCAGGATCCTGTGCACAGCTAGACAGACATCCCAGCACTAATTCCCTGTCCCTAATTCATTCCTGGTTCCTGAGACACAGTCAATTCCTGACCAGCCACTGCACACGCATGTTTCTTTGCTCCCCATTCGGCCAGCAAAATCCATTTACCCTGCCTGTCTCATCCAGTTTCCATCAAGCCTGCTGAATTCTCCTCCGGTGAAATAAGCAAGTTTACTGTAACACCCTCTTTTGTAAAAACAGGGCTAAAATGACAGTCTTTCTGGTGCCTGCCTATTTCCCTTCACAGCAGGAGCTAAACGCCGCTTGTTTTCAATTGTGAACCACTCTGACTTCTTGAAATGCATGAAAGAACCAAGGGGGCCAATGTAAGTGGGAAAGGAGGCTCCTGAAGGAGAATATTTATTTACCCTACCATGTGCTGCCGAGAAGTCTGGGCTGGTGCTTTACTAGTCGAGGATGCCAGGCTCTGTGCGAGCACGAGAGGTCAACAGACAGGGGAAGGGAAGCTCAACATCTGCCTCTGCCAAGAGCAGCACTGAAATGCTGGAGCCCAAATTGTGGGTTTGAGTTGCCCAGTTATTAACCCTCCTCTTGACAGTCCCAAAGAGGGGCAGCAAGCTCAGGACTTGCAGGGGAGATCTTGGCTGCTCTGCTTAGGATGCAGGAGGCAACTTCCACCCCAAGCTCAAACACCTCCTAGAAGTTTTTCTCCGGTTGAATTCAGGGTGGACAGGAGAAACAGAACCCCAAACTTGTTTCCCATACACACTTTTCTGGCTGCTTTTCTGACAATTCACACCCACAACATCAATAATAATAATAATAATAATCTACAAAACACCCACATTGCTCAGCAGCAGTTAGGACAAGCCCAGCAGGCTTGTAAGCAAAAGTCAATGGCCTAACTTATTCAAGGAGGTAGTCAGGGCACCTGGCCAAGCTGCTGCTTGCTAATATGCACGGATTTGTGCTATTAATTTGCACAGCGGTAGCACCAGGGATCCCCGGCGCACAGAGGACATTCCCAGAGCCGTGCAGAGCTCGTCCCGTCACAGGTGGGATAACCATGAGCTCCAAGTCAAACGGCCGAGGAGAGCTCGGCATGGGGTGTGCCGAGCTCTGCAGAAGAACAAGGGAAAATCTGGCCCCGCTATTCCATTTGCAAAGCACTCAAAGCCCCGGACTTTCAGCACAGGAAACATCCACCAAAGTCCTTAAGCTTTCAGGCCGAATTCCCCTCTGCAGTGGCCTGCAGTTCTCATTTCTCATCCTCCCCATTTATAGTTTCCTTACGTTCCATTTTTTTCCATCCTTGTTCGCTTTTGGCAGCTCCTTCAAGTTTCATCGCTTTTGTGAATTAAACTGGGTCTTTAAGACTCCAGTTACTCCTTCTTGCTCATTAGCAAGGACAAATTAAAAAGTAGTAGCAAAAATGTAATTTTTTCACTATATTGGTCACCTTTCAAGCTTTTCTATTTCATCACATGCTGCAAATTCTGACCCCACCTTGGGCCTTTTTATTTAGATTCTGCCAAGCAGTTCTCTACCTCCTGTAGACAGAGGCTTCCAGAGAGGAGCTCTCATCCTTGACAGAGCCAGCGAGTTAAAGTGATCCTTTGCTTTGCTGGAAATTTTTAATTCAAGTCCACTTCAAAAAAAAGCAGCTCCACCTAAGAAAGGAGCTCGCTACAGTAAACAGATAGCAGATACTTTGAAGAGAGACACACAAGTTCTCCTTGTTTTGCAAAATTCGGGTGGGTTTACAGGGCCTGCCTGGAAAACAGAGCTCCTGTCTGCCTGCAGGGCCCTGGTCAGCAACAGCCTCCCACTGAGGCTGTGATTAGGCAGCCAGGGAAAAAGGAGGAGAGGAAGGAGAGAAAAAAACATCACACACACCACAGACTGCTGCCAGCATTAACAGCCTCCCATGGATTCCCAGCTATCTGGGAACCAAGCAACTTAGGACCCGGAGTGTTTTCTTTGGGCCACGTTCAGCAGCACCCATCCCATCCTCAGGGGATGGGACAGCTCTGCTTTGCAGTTGGGACCCAACACGCAGGCGTTAGCACCCAGAAGCTCGAGTCACCCGGTGCAGTCAGAGCTATTTGTGGGACGTCTCATATGATGCTCACAGGTACAACTCATACTGCTAAGAGCTCACTTGGCACAAGCCAGTGGCAAAGGGATAGGATTGCAGCAGCCTGCCTGTCCCCCAGCACCATCAACAGCCTGCAAGTCAGCTGAGGATCCAGAGAAGCCACAAAGTTCGGGGGAAAAGGGGGAATTTGAGGCTCTACCCCAAACCACCTGTGGTGAGAGCACCACAAGACATTGAGCCCCAGCTGGTCCCCAGAAAGGATGTGGGAGCAGCGAGGACAGAGCGCAGAGCTCCAAGTGCCAAAGCACAGCGAGAGCACGTGGGCTCTAAGACACCACATGCCTTAATCTCTCCTAGGGAAGGGAGCTTCTTCCAGCTGAGACCGCTAATTCTGGTGCCTGAATTTCCACCTACTTACTCAGCAGAAAGCAGATCCTCCCGAGCAATCATCACTATTTCATCCCAACCCTCAGATCCAAGGCCATGCCATAAACAAAACCTCGCTCCGCCGCATCAGCTGCGAGCCCGGAGTCACAAGGGCACTTGGCTGCTCTCCCCACCTCGCTGTGTCCCAAGGGTCTCCTTCTCCAAGGCTCCTCTCCTGCTTTAATCACCATCCCTGCTGAGCTATGCGCACGCTAATGGAGCAAAACACTGTAACCCACTCGCCAGCCTAAATGAGCACCATATATCCTAAAGCAGAGCTCCCAGTATCCTGTGGCTCCTATAGGTACAGGAGGACACCCAAGGGCAGCATCATAATTAAACAGGGTGGAAGTCCTGCATTCTTCAGGAAACATCCCAAGCAGCACAGACGCAGTATCTGCTCACACTGCAGCCTGGCAAGCCCGTTCCTGGCTGCCACCTCCCGTGCTGGTGTTCACACTTGCAAGAGAGGCTGCGAAACCAGCACAGTTTCCAAAAAAGAATTAGGAGAACAAGTTGCGATCTGGGGAGCCTGCTGTGCAGAGAGAAACAAGCACTCCGCTGGTTTAACTAAGCCAAGAGATGATCAGAAGAGGACGTAATCAAATGCGAAAGCCTCAGCAGAGAGAAGAGGTTTCTGCCGGGGACTCCCTTCCACAGCTGACGAGGCAGAAGGCCCCACAGGTCTGCACTTGCACAGGGTTCCTGACAAAGGCCCTTCCTTCCTAAATAACTTTCATTCTTCCCATTGCCCGCACTGGAAGGGCCTGGAATTAGCTCCTATATTGCAGGGAGAGATGTGTGCAGTAACAGCCCGGTGAGTCCCCAGGCTGCCCAGTCTGGGCCAGCCCCAGCAGAGCCTGCGGGTTCCCCTCCTCCTGCAGGCAGCAAGTCCCAGACTAGGGTCAGACCTAGAAGAGAACAGATGAGCCATGGAGATGCCCCCGCAGCCCTGCTCCAGGCCATCCAGGAGATGCAGCAGAAGCCACGGTGCGTGGCAACACACTGGGCATCTTCCAGCCAGCCTACCCAGGCGGTCTCTGCATCTGCCATTAGCTCCACTTAACACGCAAGACTTTTTGCAAAGGAGACAGCCCATGTTCTCCCTAAAAACAGTCAGGCTGCTGGTCACCTGGAAAGAAGGAAGACAGATCATGTTTTCAAAATGCAAGTCAGCTATTGCTACTGGACCAGGAAGAAGGACAGATAAGCAATCCTAAAGACTTCAGCACAGGCATCCCCTGTGCTTCTTCAGCACTTTAAAGCTGCACCATCCCTTTATTCCTGCTTGTATATTTAAGTCATCCTCACCCAGGAGCTGCAGACCCTTCTGTAAAATCCACCTGCACTTTACTCCCCCAAATTTCACTGCTCACTCCACTCTTTCAACAAGGATGCCTAGGATGCCTCCTTGAGATGAGCAATCAGTGGCACAGAGGAGCAACTGCCAGAACAGGCTGCAGTCACAAAGCTGGGCTGCACCCTGGAGCCCAGAGTCAAGGGACACATGGCAGGAGCATGGGGACATCACACTGCTCCCCAGGGCCTGCAATGATGCACTGGGCAGCAGATCTCACCCCTCCAAGAGTTGCACCCAACTGCACTGGCAACACTCCCAGCACCAGACTCCTTACTATTTCTCCAGTTCCACACTCTTATTTAAAAAAAAATTGTTAAAAAAGTGAAGTAGAAGCTTCAATGACTGAAGTTCAATCACTAATTCCCTTAATGCCTTGAGGAGTGTTTACTGATGTAAGGCACACAGTTGGGATGCTTGCAGAGTGCCCTCCAGCTTTCCTCAATAGCTATTTTTGTACAGTCATCTTTTGTCAAGATCTCCCCCCACACACTTCCCTCCCTTTGGCTTTTTTTAATCTTGCTGCAGACAGGTATAAGAAAAATCAGCATCTCAGCCAATTGAGAAGGAAAAAATTGGTGAGAAACCCATTCTAGCTAATAGGCCCATTTTCTCCCTGTAAAGGGAACCTTTGTCACTGCTTCCAGGGCAGACAGCTCACATCTCCCTTCTCTGGCTTGCAGTGTTCCCTACTCATCCAGTTCCCTCCAGGCACAGCCCACCCTCCTCACCCCTCTCCTGCAGCATTCCCATAGGCACTGCAAGTTAGCAGTCCCACACACACAAATGCACGAGTTCACTTTTGCTCATTGCCCATTTTATAGCCTTTCACCACCGCATTTTGCATCCTGAATTTGTTTCTTGGTTCTCTCCTTAATGCAATCCTCCAGAGCCATTTCACACTTCCCTGAGCCTCTGTCATTTGCTAGTCCATTTTCTCCTTCAGTTTTTCCACATATTAAATCACTGGCCTAAAAAAATGCAATTCTGGCAAATATTCTGAAGAACGCAAAGCTGCCAACTATATTCCTGCTTAAGGTACTTCTTCCAAAGCTCTCTAGATAAAGGCCCCTTTCAGGCTCTAAGACTGAGGAGCTTCAGAGAGCCCTCACTGCTGTCACAGCCTCCCATCCCTCTCTTCCTGCCAAATGCTGAGGTTGGCATCAAAATAGGCCCAAGAGTCCTTTGGTGGCCAAACCTCTGCCCAGCTGCTCTGCAACAGCCTCATCATCCCCACCACCCATTTGCACTCCCAACTCCACAGCCTGCCCCATGGCTCCAAACACTGAATGCACAGGGGAGAGGCACCGTCTTCAAAGATTTACAGCCTGAACAGACACAGCAGGTGGGGAAAAAACAGGTCCGGGATGAGGAAGGCAACTGGTTGCAGCCGCAGAGTAGTTCATGATGCTCCAGCTCCCCCTCCTCACCTGACACCTCGTGTACCCCTCTGCAATCATTTCTAAAGAAGTGATGTGGGCTGGAGCACCTCAGCTCAAACATCACTGCACAAGCACAGCTTGTGGGCGCTATGCCCATAATGGGCATGTATGGGGAAAGTAAACAGCCCTGAACCATCTGTTGAGAAGGATTTGTTTTGTTTTTGCATGAACTCTACCCACCTTTCACCTTCCAGGGCACTTCCTCCTCTGGCCATAAGTAACAAGTACAGATAATTGAAGGAAAACATCATTTCCCAGAGCACTTCTGATCTGTGTTATCCAGGCTCATTACGAGATGTGAAGCTTGTTTGGAGCTGGTAAAGACCAGAACAAACAGGAAAGACTGCAGCAGAGTCCGGGGAAGAAGAGCTGCCGAGAACACCACAAGCCAAACCGAGCCACTTAATAGCTCTGTCTTGTGCTGGCCTGAGCACATCAAAAGCACCAGGTCACAAGCAGAGCCTGCTTTGCCTCCTGAAGCTAATGCAAGAGACTGGAGTCGCCTTGGCAGTGCAGGAGCACAAGAGGCAGAGCTCAACTCCCGTATTTCCATGGGAATGACAAAAAGGTTTGTTTCCCTCAGCCTTCTCTGTAAGCTTTGGGGTCACATTTAGCCATTGCACATAGGCAAGTGAGTTCTTCTCTGCTAATAAGCTCTGAGTACTTTATCTGCATGCCATGAACCTCCCAGAAGGTGACTGGATAGGTATGTGTCCCCCACTGCCACCCCAAAGCTTCCCCTTGCCTACAGGATCTCGGGGTCCATAGTTCTTTAGGCAACTGCCAGCAGGCTGTGTGCTCTGCACTGGCAAAACCCAGGTAGGGAAGAGGGCATTAGCAGACCCACAGAAGTCAGCTAAATTAAAGGATTTTGAAAAAAAAAACTATTTTGCCCTGGCAGCATGTTCCAGGCAGGTCCTACTGTCCGAGATGTTTTACAAACCCAAAGTGCTCAAAACTCAAAGATCCTCTTCTTTTTACAGTACACACACCAGTCAAGGTAACAGCAGCACTGGCAGACCCAGGCACATGGGTAGCAGCACATGGGACTCTGGTGATAGTGTTTTCTTCCTAAGGGTGGGATACACAACGAGCATAGCATTGTCCTAAAGAGCACACAGGAGACAGTCCAACCAGTTGACAGTCCTGTAGCCCCAGGGCTCTTCTTCACTACCTACATTAACTCTTGCTAAATGCACTTCCAGAGCAGAGGACCCTGGTCCTTTCTTTGTGCTCCAGGGAACAGAAAGGGAACAGTTCCTAGTTCTTTGAGCACAGATCTGGAGACACCAGTCTAAGGCATCAGCAACCTCTGCAACAAGAGCAGAGCAGGTTGAGCCTCAGCTGCTGAGCAGCACTTAGGACAGAGGGGGAAGATCAATGGAAAAGAAACAGTGCAGGTACATGCTGTGGCACATCTCACCACCTCCTTGCTCTCTGGTCCCTTTCAGGCTCCTCACTACGAGCTGAGCAGGACCACTGCTTAATTCCAGGTGAGGAAGAATAATTTCCCTCTTCCTTGTGCCTGAGCTCCCTCCCATATTCAGTTCATCCCATTAGTGGCTGGAAACTCTCTGGTTCAGCATCTCAGTGTGATTTATAGTACCCCTCCCCGGTAAACTAAGATCTGGAGGGCATCCAGGACCACAGGAACTGGGCCTGCCTTGGCAGAGGCAAAAGCCAGAAGAAAAAACTGGACAGGGAACTAGACAAACTCTTCCTTTATTTGGCATCCCCCACCCCTGTTTTTCAAAACCTTGTGATTTATCCCTCTCGACCATCCCCACACAAACCAGATCCATTATAGAAATTAAAGTGAGCTATTGCCAACAGCTGGCACAACTCACACCCCAGGCCCAGCCCCTCCAAGCAGAGGTGGATGGCAGGCAGCAGATGGCTTGCAGCCACCAGGGCAGGTGCCAAGAGAAGCTCCTGCACTTGCACTGCACCCCGAGAGGCCACCAGACTTTAAGGCTGCTCAATGCACAGCTCTGAGGACAACTGAGGAGCCTGACGAAGCCTGGTTGCTGGCAGCAGCTGAGGGCAACCACTGACTCTGTGCCACTGCAGAGAACCCCCTTGACATTTGCACATCCAAGGTGTTACAGATCTTAACTTGGGGTGCCTCAGGACTAAGGGGTTGAGGAGGGGGCAGAAATCTCATCTCCTTTTCACAGCTATCCCCTCACTGCCCCATTACAAAGAAGCAGAGAAAAGATTCATCTCGTGTTTACAATCACAGGAGGTTGCAGGGATGTCTGGAAGACGCAACTTGCCAAAGAACCCTACACTGAAAGAAAGGCTCCAGCTTCAAGCAGTGCATGACTGAGCCAAGGGTATCCATAAGAGGTAGTTTATGTTTGAGGTCATCTAAATGACAAACAAGTGACTGTCACCAAGAAGTCCCCCATGCATTTCAAGGCACTAGCATGAGAGTATTCCACCCCAAAGATTTATGCTCCCAACTAGTGACCACTCTGGAGAAAAGCACAGAAATACCTGCCTCCTGGGGAGGTAGGCAGCTGTAAGGAGGGCTCAAAGCTTGGGAATCAGGGATCTGCCTCTCCCAAGCAAGATGAGCTCAGCCAGGCATTGCTGGCTGGCACAAGCAGCCAGAAGTACAACCATGTTTGGAGATGTTTTCCAGGTGCTGTTCGGTCCCATCCCAGCCCCATGCAGCAGGGTGGAATTCCCTAGGCCAGCATTTCTCAGCCCATGGCATTCAAGGCATCAGAAGGCAGCTCCCAGACACAGCTGCAGAGGCAAAACACCTCACACCCACATGCAGCAGCACTCACCCACCAGCAGATGAGAGGAAAGAGCAAGTCTGTAAGTTGGGGGGGGGGGGAAGTGTTGTAACACTGCACAAAATCCCAACATGTTTGCCAAGACAGGCAAGGGGGCCCTTAAATGTCAAGGAATGCTGCCCCAAAAGCTCAGATCCTTGATGCGGCCACCCCAAGAGCAGGAGAGTAAGAAGCCTTCTATCCAGCACTCCCATGGCAGTGCAGACACAGCCACATGCACTGGGGCGGGGACAGCAGGGCATCTCCATGCATTACAGCACCAAAGCAGATGAGCTGCCCCACCTGGGGTCCAGCTCTTCCACAGCTGACCCAGATCAGCTGAGCAAGACCAGCAGCTTTGGAGAGTAAGACAATTACAGTATTTCCTTCTCCTGCCAAACACATTTCACAGAAATAAACTTTTTTTCCCAGTGCTTTCCATCACTTGAGTGAAAAAAGTTGAAGTGACCATCTGGATGGTCACAGCACTGTTGTGGCAATAACCAGCCTATTCCTTCTGATTAAGACAGGCTTCAGGGCAGGACAAGAGCAGAGATTTCCTTCCTTCTGTGGCATTTAAAGTAGCTCCTATTTCATGCTTTGCCACAAGGAAAAACTCTGCCGGACTGTCCTCAACCTGGTTCACAAGGAGGCCCACCAGGACTATAGACTGGTTGCATGTTATAGAAGCATTTAGGAAGGGAAGGAGAGCATCAACCAGCTTCTTTGCAGCTTAATGCCTTTTCCCTGCCATTCCTCTAGGTTTACTATTTTTCCTACACATCTCGCTGGCAGTGCACTGGGACTGCCAGGTGGATCTTGTGCAGCATCAGGCACCCTTAGCTGTTGTTCTGCCCCAGGAGCTGGAGCAATCATGCAGCTTTGCATTTGAAAGCCTCATAGCTGGAAAAAGGAAAAAAGGGCATAAAAATAAAAATCTTTTGATAGACCCTTGACATCAAGGGAAGAATGCTTGGTCCAAGAGAATTGCGTATTTCAATGCAGTGGGGCTGTCCAGCAGCCATCAACATCCCAGACATATAGTCCTCCCCCAACAGTTTCCAACAGCAGGACGGCACGTGGAGTGGGCACAGGTTGCGTATTCATGTCTGTCATGAGGTGACATAACACTCTTCCTCCCAGGCTTGCCAGCCTCGCAGGGAAACAACCTCTGGATCATACACTGCCTAAAGGGATCAGGGCATTTTAAAGGAAGGGTGCAGGGAACATGGAAAAGAATATATTTTTCCCCATTCTTTTAGCCCATTATCAGTTCTGCTTGGGTAGAGGTTGCAGGTCACACAGCCCATTTTGTCCAAGCCAGAATGGTGAGCTGTGATTTATAAGTGACCATCAACAACTCAGTTGAGGAGTACAAGTTGCCCTGCATTGCAAGAGATGGCGTTACAGATAAGAGAAAGCCCCCAAACACCTCACAGCCAGCTGCAATCACGGGTGAGACTTGGTGAAACGCAAGGAATACACTTTAAACTAGCTGCAGCCTGGATCTTCAGACCCCTCCTCATCCCAGGGAGCACCACTCAGCAGCTACTTGATTTTTCCTGGCAAGGAGTTACAAACACCCAGCTTTCAGTTAACTCAGCACCCCGATAGCCAGGGCAGCTGCAGGTCAGACCCACATGGGGATTAACCTGACCTAGAAGCACTGGAGAACAAGAGCAGCAACCTCCACTTTGCCCTCTCCGTGCCTGCAGCTCAGTCTTACCAGCCTGGAGAAGCTGGAACCTTGCCTCACAGGGAAGGGTGGCCAAAACACTTCCCCAGGTACCTCCTACATCCTTGCCCATCACTGCTCAGTCCAATGGTCCTCCACAGCAAGGACAAGCAAGCAGTAGAGACATTTGCAGCAGGAAGCTTGCAAATCAGACTACAAATGCAACCCTGGCCACGCTGCTCTGACTAGCAAGCCCCTTTGACATGCCTAAATAGACTCATTGCCTCCCAAGGACCCACGCACAGCCTCCCATTTACAGCTTATGTGACAGGAATTCTAGTCACCACCAGGACAGCTTGCAAGAAGTTAAGGGTGTGACAGGTCCCCCTGGTGTAAGTGTCACGTTAGCACATGACAAGAGTAATTAGCACAACACCACTGATGCATTCAAAGGGGATGATCCATCTCGTGAACACAGCCTCCTCTGGACTCCAGCGCAGCTCCTTGCTATGCAAAAAGTCACCCTGCAATCTCTTCCTTCTGATCAAAAAGGCACTGCGGGTTCACCCCAGCTGATGCCTCCAGTTTTTCTTCCTTTAATTAAAGCTGTGCAGAGAAATTTATCAAGTATTTTTCAGGCACAGATGTTGACATTTTGTTCGCCCAGTATCCCAGCCCTCACTTTAATGCTAGAATGCCACTGAGCAGAGCTCTAAGATGACAAGCTGGGCAAAGTCCCAGCTAGACACTGCTGGGATGAGCCTTGCAGTGCAAGCCTGGCCTGTGCCGACCCCACGAGCAGCCTGCACCAGCTGCAGGAGGCAACTGGAGCCCTCCTGCAGGAGCAAGCCAGGCTTCCAGCTGTCATGTGTCACCCCTGGAGATATGGGGGTGACATCTGCAGCAAGCAGAAACCAACACCTGCCTGAAGAGACCTGAGGACACAGCACCAAGTCCAGGCTGCACAGCACCATGCAGGACTCCTGAGAGGACACCTTGCAGCGATGGAGCTTCAGGCATGCAAAGACAGGCCTTGTGCTGGTGGGATACAGGTGGGAGTCTCACTCAGCATCAAAAGTCTCGTAAGCGAGACAGTGACCAAGTACAGCCAGTTAGCAGCAGCATCCCAACTTAGAAGGCGTCAGCTCTTCAGGAGGTGCAGAGCTGTGGAAAGATGCTGCAAAACTTGATTCTTGAACCTATGCAACCAAACTCATGGGAGAAAGAAAAAAAAAATCACCTCTGACTGAAGACAGGGGCTGAGGAACATCAGTGCATGTTCAACCCATTCTTAGGCTTTATGCCCACTACTGACCTCCCTGCAAAGCTGGACCCCAAGATACTTGGCTGTATTGGATCAGGTCACTCTCAGGGAATAAACTGACCCAAAGAACACTGTAAAGAGGCACTGTGGTGGATATTTTGATTCACATTTCCAAAGGCTTTTTGACAGGAGAGGGAGAAAAAGAGAGGGGGGGAAAAAAAAGGACATTTTAAGCATTCCTTTCGGCCAGCACGCATCCCAGCCCATGGAACCCCTCCTGGGGCAAGGCACAAGAAAGAACAATCCCGCTTTCAGATCAAGAGCTGCTTTGTCACCCTGCTGCAAGCAGTTTGACCTTCAGCGTCACCAGTGGGCTGGTATCACAACTGCTCTGGTGGGCCTGGGAGCAAGTCCAGGGCTCGGGAAGGACTGGCTGCCAGCCCCAGCATCTCAGCACGGAGAGCAACAGCCCAGAGACTAAAAGCTCAGCTTTGGAAACACTCATTTCAGCTCAGTACATTTCCTCCAAAGCCAGACCCGGAGAAGGTCACCCAGGCCAGCATTTCCATCTACAAAAATATCTGCGCCAAGAACAAACAGAACAGAGCCAGGCCAGCCTATGCCAGGATGTCCAGAGGGTCTAAGCCTTTGAAATTGAAGCTCAGTCTCATTTCATCAGCAACATCTTCACATTTCTTCGGAACACATCAGGTTTCCCCTCTGCTGCTCCGAGGACAGAGCCTCCAAATACCTCCCCGTCCATTCCTGGCTCAGCCTCCAGTCGCCACCCCTTGAAGATCTGGAGCATTCTGCTCTTTGCATAATTACAAAGGCATTAATAACCAAGCAGAGCACTTGCTAATGACACATCACCGAGACAGCTGACCCAGACACAGGGCAAGAGCAAGGGCAGCTTTTGCCCATCAAGTCAACAAGCATAATGGGCAGTGTTTTGAGAGCTGCTTTCTAGCAATAGAACAAGCTGTGCTGCCACCCACATATCCCCAGCAGAATAATAATAATAAAATTGGTTGCTATGAGTCCCCTTACACAAAGCCATGACAATGGTGAGATCTCTGGGGCAAGGGCTTCCCTGTGGACCCTCTCTAGGCAGCTCTTGGTTTGGACATCTCCTGCTGCACACCAGGTATCTGCTACCAGCAGTTTTGCTGCATTGCCTGGAAGAGAACCCCAAATGCTCTTCCTTCTCCCAAACAGAACCTCTCCAAACAGCCCAAACCTTAAGTGCATCTGAACACTTGGGCACAGGGTTACTCATCAGTGCAGAAAGGTCAGGCCAGCACTGAGCCTCAAACAGGGCTCTCAAGCTAGGCTTGCAAGAGCATTGCACCCAGATTTGCACAGCCCGTGCCAGTCTCTTGCCTAAGGCCCACAGACCACAGGCCAACACCAGTCAAGCAGATATATTCCTTCTGACACAACCAGCAAGGATGGAAAACCACAACAATAACAGCAATTAGAAGGAGGCAGGAGCAAATGTGAGCATCAGCCAGAAGGGTATCACAGTTACACGGTGCAAAGCAAATCTGGGCAGCGCCTGGGTCACTCTGGGCAAGCCAAGCACAGGCAGAACAGCAGCTTCTCCAGGGATGGGAAACACAAGACAGATGCAGCAGGTCTATGCAGGAGACCTCCCTTCTTCTGCAGGGCCCTTTGGGCACATTCAGACACACCTCCACTTCAAGCCTGCATGCAGCCCCTTCCCGTGCTATCCAGGCACCAAAGTGTTATGACACACATTTAACTAATACAGCAACAACAAGAGCAACCAAACAACAACAAAACAAGAGTTTATGGCACACAGCTTGTGATTAAGGAGAGTTTCTTTCCTCCTTTGCTGGCAGCACACCAGCAATTAGCAAGCCCTTGATTCTCTGCAACTCCCCCGAGATCTCAGCACCTGATACCAGTTGGTCTTTCCTAACACAGAAAACCATTCCCAGCGCCTCTATTTCAACACTTATGAGATTTTTTTCACACTTTATGGCTCCAAAACACTTCAGACTTGGACACCCTGAGTCCAGCTCTGCAGGTCACACCAAATCCACCGGCGTAATTGGCAGTGCAGGTGGGCTGCAGCTGATACAAGCCAGGGCAAATTACCCTCATTAAATGCAGCAAAGCAAGGCCCCGCTCAGTGCAGCCGCAGGAAAACTGCTTCCCACATCAGCTCCACCGAGGTGGCCACCAGGAGGGCTGCAGAGGAAGGAGCTCGAGCCGCCCTTGCACTAATAAGATCTCCTGGAAACACAAACTCTGGCCAACGTAGCTGAGCAAAGGCGGGGGGGAGGCTGGGGAGGCCCAAACTGCTTCTCCCCAACCAGCCACCTCAGCTGCCACAGGGTTAAATCCATGCACGAAGCCATTAAACAGGGGGTGGAAATGTTTTAACATGGTCCAGCAAAATTCCTCACACTTTCAAGCCTGCAAGGAACCCCGTGGGGGCTTAATAGGCTAACACTGGCCATCCCATTACAGGTCGTTAACACACACAGGGCCTTGGGAAGAGCCACCATTAGAGCTCCCCAATCCCCTTCCAGCAGGATCAACCCCCTCATGGGCTTGAATCCCAAATGCAGCTGGTTAGGGGATGCAAACATCACACCTGGCACTGAGATGCCCACAAAAGCTCATTTCAGGCTCAGGAAAAAGTGGTCAGCGGTTCCCCAGAGACCTCAGTGCAACAGGGGAATTACTGCAGCCCTCAATTTCTGCCCTATGCAGCATGGTATCTCCAGCCAAGAATAAAGTTAACACTCCTCAGGAACCTAAAAGCAGGTATATACACTAGTTATTTTCCACTGACAAGAGCACAGTAACTAAGGAACTGGTAGAAGGAAGGCCAGAGGGGAGAGGAAAAAAAACAAAATAAAATAAAATAAGGCAGGAAAGGACAATCCTTAAAGTGTCAGGCTGGAGCACTGTGCCCTGTTCTGCACCAGACTCCCCTGTGCAGGGCGGCCACAGCTGTCTGCACAGCTGGGTCACAGCCCCAGGACTGCAGCTAAAAGCCCCAGACTGAAGCTAAAAATAAGAGATGTGACCCGTGGGAATAGCTGCTGCCTTTCCCCCTTGCACATCAATAAGGCCAACATCTCTCAGGAGTGCCCAAAATACTGATTTGCTGAATAAATCCTGTCAATTTCTGTCCTTTTGCAGACCTTTTCCTGCAGAAATCTGTCCTTCAGGAGCAGGACAGATCCAGAGTCAGTGCCTGGCCCAGGCAGGGGCCGAGAAGCCAGGCACAGCTTAAGCAACATGCTGAAAAAGTAGGACCTGGGGATACAGACGGATGGATCACAGCATGGGAGGATGCCCAACAGCAACCTCAAAGATGGCAAAAAAATATATATATATAGACACACACACACACACACAGAAAAAGCTCAGACAGTCCTGGGAACAACATAATTTTGCAAATTCTACTCCTACTGTGATAGACCTTTTTCTACCCCTAAGATTATCCAAAACCCCCATAAATAAAGAGCCCCTAGAGGTTTTTCCCCATTGACAACTTCTTTTGGGCATCCAGCCCTATCCCTGTTCCCCATCTGCCCACCACATCTGTAGCTCATTGGGGTTTTGGTCCTCACAGAAGCTCTTTCATCTTCTCACCTTTCTCCCTTGCAGAGAACCAGGACCTCCCACACCTGGGTTCAGGAAGGGGCCCCCAGAAGGTCTCCAGTCAAGCAGCCTGCTCCAGCTTGCTTCTTATACAGGTCAACACAATGCAGCCAGGCCCTGCAGTCACCCCAGGCTTGCACCAGTGCAACCAGGACTCAGCTTCCTCCCCAGACCACCACCAGCTCACTGCAGCAGCCTTCCTGGATGTAAATGACACTGATCCAGGCCCTCCTTGGTGCTGTATCCTGGGGATTCTCATTACACTGTCCCTCTTCAGGGCTCCCTCTTCCTCTTGTGACCATCACCCTGGCTGCCTTCCCTGCACATCCCATCCCAGGCTCTCATCTTACCTCCACATCCAAAGGAGAACTCTGTTTTCCTGCCCATCACAAAGCTCCCCAGGATGCCCATGGGACAGGCTTATTTTCCCAGGCAAGCTGCTTCTTGCTTTGCTCCCAGCACACTGAGAAGGAAGCCCCCAGAGACACACACAAAAAGTATATTAAAAAATTGTCCTGTGCTTTCTGCCTCTGCAGTGACCAGGCAACTGCTGTGCTGCAGCCCCTGGCAAAGCCCCATCATCTCCTCCAGACCTCCCCAGCAATGGAAATCAGGTCCATGCCAGAGGCCATCTGAACCGGAGCATGCCTGGGAGCAGAGCCCAGCAGGGCCAGGTTGTCCCCCCAAGCCAGAACAGGCTGCCTGGGGCAGGGCAGGAACATCTGCAGCCTCTACAACACACACATAACATATCAAAACAACTGACATCCTTGTGGACAGATCCATCTAGAAGGGAGTTCCAAGGCTTCCTTCCATCCAGTCCATCCCCTATTCCAAACAGGGGATCTCCAGCCAACAGGTAGGATTGGACTAAGCAGCTCCAGAAAACTCTTAACCCTTTCAAGGAGGTGCAAGACCCTGCAAGGTGCAGCACTCTGCCAGAAACACCACACATTGCAGCAAACTGTCTGCTTGTGCTCTACCAAATACAGCAAGGGCGAGCCCAGTCTACACAGGCTCCTGCAGGTCTCATAGTACAGGCTTCCCCATGCTCATTTCTACCAGGCTTGGAGGTTGAAGACCAAACAAGGGCAAGGCTCCCTCCCAGTAAGCCTGTCCTTGTGGGGAGGGGTCCTCAGGCCCCATATCGTCAGAGACATTCAATGGGGATGGGAATCAAGACAGGGCAGTTATAAAAACCCTCCCGGGGAGCCAAGGTCTCCACTTTACCTCAAGTTTTGCCCACCTTACATCAAACAGACCATGCGTTTGGGTTCACTAACCCTACTGCCAACCCATCATGATGCTGTCCAAGGAGTTCAGAGCATTTCCTCATTTGATCCACAACATATTTGTTGTGTGTTCCAGCTGCTGGCAAGCCTTATTTGTAAGACCATGGAAGGGTCTGCAGCCTTGCAAGAACATATCAATTAGATGCTCATGTCCCCACTAGCAGCAGCAGGTCAAGCCCACTCTGCTCCATCACTGCCACTTGTTCCCCTCTTCAATCAGGCTCTGCAGAGGGGGAGCCTCCACAAGGAGGGTTTAGCATCACATACACCACTTTGCTTTTGCAATTGGCTTGCCACTGGGAGAGGAGGCAAAGAAAAGGAAAAACACACAAGAGAGTTGGTTTTTGTTTTAAACAGGCAGGCTAGATGTACAACAGCTTCCAAACTTTGAGCCATTTTGATCTAGACAAGCCCCCACTCCACTGAGTTCTGGCAGGAGACAGGCACAAAGCACCAATTAAACGAAGACAAGTTATGCTTTTTCTGTCAGACAAAAGAAAGCTGGGAGGGAAGGGGGGGGGGAGGAAAAGAAAGAGGAAAAGAAAATACAGGGGAAAAAAAATCAGCCCTGGAGTCATTTTGCTTTCAAAACAACTTGTCAAGCCAGCCACTTTTCCTCCCATCTCCCTGAGAGCGAGGGCGAGCACCCACACGCTTGCCATGGATGCATGGCAAGCCAGCAGCCCACCCCATGGGGCAGTGGGCACAGGGGGGGGGTCACCCCGTGCCCTCGCCCTCCCCGGGGTACCCATCAAAGCCAAGGAGAGCAGTGGATTCCCGGCCAAGAGGCTTAACACGATTCCCACCAGCCCTGCTGATGAGAGCCTCCACTGATGGGCCATTAGGGGAAGAGAAAAATAGAGAGTCAAGCAGGCTGCCTTTGCAATGCCCCACTGAGAACCCACTGCTCCTGCAAAGTCCCTGTGCTTCAGGAGCGCCTGCTTGGAGCAGCCACCTCTGAACCTTAGCAGAGCACCAGCTTCCGCAACCCTTGTTTGCCTGGCACAGAGCCCGATCAGAGCATTACAGAGATCCCTCCAGGCTTCGCTTTTTGCATGTCATCACTGGAAGAAGATAACCAGCTCCAAGTGCAACCCACTTCCAGGTGGGGAAGGGCAAGCACTCTTAACAGTGCACAGCCTCAGCGCATGAGCATCAATCCCAGTTTCCACATCCCACCTCTCTCCTGGAGCAACCACACTCTGCAGAGCCCATCCCTACTCATGGGGGCACCAGCAGAAATCAGGGACTGCCCCCAATTCCTCCTTCCCATGCCAGCGTGAGTCCAGCAGCAAAGCCACCCCTACACACCAACGTGCATCCCGTTTCAGTAGGACAATATATACTGACCTCTCCCAAGACAGCAAACTCTGCTGCACTAAGAGAAACCAACTCACAGCCCTTTAGGGGCTGGACCAGCCCTTGATTAGCATGAGCAGGGCAGTAAGGGTGGCCACGACAGGGTGCTCCAGCCAGCAACATGCACTCCCTGGCCCCAGCTCATTAGCACCAGGTTGCTCCTCTGCAGCTGGGAGCAAAAACCACACCACTATTGCAACCCTGCTCACGTCCACTGCTGTGAAAGCACCAGATTTCCTTAAAAAATAAATAATAAAAAAGCTTTTGGTCTGAATGTAAAGGGAGGGGGGAAAATAATGTTCACAAAGAGAATAGTAGGGTCTCTGTAAACATAAAGAGAAAAAAAAAGAGCAAATCTCTAAGCCTCTTGACCTTGACAGTGTCCTTATAATTACAAGACTATTTATTTTCAGTTAAATCCCAACTATTGAACAGACAGTGTCAAGTTGGTTTTCCCGAGCAAGTGATTACCCTGCCTGGCTAATCTAATGAAAATTATCAGAAGGCCACTGACCTCTTGCTGCACATGCTAAATAATGCACAAAGCTTTAGGATCAGACAGGCAAATCATAACCCTACCTTATCTTATCTGCTCCTGTACAGCTCCAGAGTTGCTCCGTTCGTGTTTAGCTGCATTAGCCAAATGCTATCTCACCAGAAACCACAGCGGAGCCAGTCCCAAGACTGCACAGCAAAAAGTTACCCAGGAAAATTTATTCTTGTAATAGCCAAGAGCTCCAGCAGCAGGAATATTTAAGGGATTTTTTTTTTTTTTTTTTTTTCCTCTTTTAAGCCACTGTTCAACTCCTGAGCATGCAGCACAAGGTGGTGCTTACTCCCCTAGCACCAGACTTTGAAAAAAGGGAGTTTTGCAGTAATACCCATCTCCTCCAGGAAAGGAAAACAGCAAGGACAGCAGCTAGAAAAAAACAGGAGCTAAAGCCAGCAGCTAGAGGAGCAAGAATTAAGTAAGGAGACCCCAAATAAATAAGAGTTATAAGGCACTCCCCCCACAGTCACAGCTTGAGCAGCACATGCTCGCTACAGATAGAGGAATGGATTTGCTATGGGTGACTTCAGACCCAAATCAAGCTTCCAGCAAGGAAGCCACAAACAACAAGGAAAAGACACTACAAGAACAAGCTCATCACAACACTTCAGCCTTCCACTTAGGGAACCACAGCTACAACACCCCAGAAACATACCCCACTCCCCAGCCTGACCATCCACTCCCAGGCCCACCCCCCTGCAGCATCACCCCTTTGCACAACCATTACTTTTTGGCCCCAGGCCCTGCAGGGTTCCCCACTTACCTCTGGCCACTTCCTCAGCCAGAAGCTTAACCCTACAGCCTCACAGCTCTAGAGAGCATTTCCCAGGGGCTCATCCCTACCATACTCCACAGGTCCAAACCCTTCCCTTGTGGCAAAGCTCCTCTTATCCTGACTATCATGGGACTTAATTCCCTTTGCTCCAGCTGGAGAGGTGCTAAATGAGACACAGGTGGGCAGCATCCCTCATCACTAAAAAAGGCCAATTCCTCTCTTAACAAGCTGTTAGGTGCACAGCTGGGGCAAATAATCTCTGCTGGGCAGGGAGGAACCACAGCAAACACCAAGGTGGACATGGGCATAGCAGAAGAGTGAGAGAGATAACTTATGGAGAAGGGCAGGAAATAGCACAAGCTTTAATTTTGGGAAAATACCAGCTAACACATGGAAGGAGAATGATCTACAGCAGAGATGTTCAAAATGAGGCAGAAATCTGGGGGAAAATAATGGCCATCAGCAAAGATAATTGGTAGGGGGCAACAGGCAGTCAGGACTTTGAAACAGTGCCAGCAAGACAGGGGCTCTACCTATGGCAGATGCCACCTCTGTAAAAAAATGCTGGGTTATTCTGCCTATGTGATGCTGCCCTTTGCACAAGGGAGCCTTCAGAAAGAGCTGTTCCTGGATCGCAGGGAGCGCGGGCATGGGAGTGACTGAAAAGGTTAACTGGCCAGAACTTGGCAGAATGAGGGGACCTTGGTTCTCCATCTCAGTTCTAGGAATCCATTGCTGTTTCGTCCAAGCTACCTCTGAAGAAGTTAGACAGCAGGCCACTAATTAAATTCCTCCATCTCCTTAGCCTGGGTGACAGGAGCAGCCTCTGGCTTATTGGTAGTTGTATTCAGTGCTGTAATCACTTGTGACACAGCCTTGCGCCCTCCACGGATGCTGACTCTGCCCTTAAAAGCCAAGATGCATTTCAGTTAGTGTTTCTGATAAAAAGCAGCTGCTCGGGATGCTCCATGGGCATCGCATGGTGGATGTTGGGCCCTGCAAGATGAACCATCAAGCCAAGGACCATCAGCTGAGTGAAACCAGTGCTGTTCTACTGTCCAATGATGCTGTCCAATATCTTCTTAACAGCCACCTGTCCTGCAAAATGATGCTGTTGGGGGGAAATGAGAGCTGAAATGGCTCCAAAAACACATGGGAGATACTATGCACAGTCATGAAGAGGGAGGTAAGAGGCTGGCAAAACCTGCAAAATACTGGTGTCTGGCCAGCACTATAGACTATATGGGTCTGGCCAAGGAAAAGGTAGGTTTGAACCCATATTGAACAAAGCCCTCAAAAACACATTGGAAACCAAACCCAAACCTGGCTACCAGGCGAGTGCTGTAGCTTTGGTGCCTACAGCCGCCCTGACTGTGTGTCCCCATCCTCCAAAGAGGATGTGATACCATCATTCTCCTCAGCTCGGCTCGCATCCCGCAGCATGTTTGCCCAAGAGGGACTATGACACAGCGGAGCTTGCAAATATATGTTCCGTGCAGGTATCTCTTCCCCACAACCTGACTTCCAGATGGGGATGTGCATCTGCGCTTGTCCCCGGGGCAGACAGCAGCAGCAGAGGCGTCCGCTGGTGCTGCTCCCACCACACAGCACAGCAAGGCTCCGCAGTGACAGCCTCCGGGGACGGGAGAGCAATTTGCTCGCCACGCATGGACAAGCACTCGCCTTCCTTGCTGAAAGCTGCCGGGGAAGACACTGATCGGTGGCACTCGTCCTGGTTATCCCGTAGGCACCCAGCCTGCCGGGATCTGTGCAGAGAACTGAGCAGCTCAGTGCATGCACGCTGCTCAACGAGATCAGCCACTTAGCAAGGGTAGGGCAAAGGGGTCATATGTGAGAACCCTGATGTTGTCCTCTCCCCCCCTGCACCTCTTCACCAGCACGAGCCCTATTTTCATCTGCCGCTGGTGCACACAAATGAGCATCCCCTTCCAGCTGATCCCAGCAGTGCTGCAAAGGGAAGCTGGAATCTGTTTCCCTTCACACAGCCACAAGCAGGGCCACTCTCCAGCCCCCACGCTTTATTGCTAGTGACAGCGGAGGCAGGAGGAACCCAGCTGGATCCCTCCGAGGCAGGCATGGAGCAGGGGGAGCCAGCGCAGGGCCAGCACTTAGGGAAAAAAAATGCATCTTGCTCTTGACAACCAAGTAAATTTGATCTGGAACTGGCAAGAGTGAATAAATTTAAAGATTTCAAATGTCATTTTGGGGATTCAGTTACCAGAAGGACCAGAGAGAGAAAGAGAACCAGATAAGCACATAGGGTTGCGCAGTGAGCCAGATGCCCAGCTTTGGTCTATGCAGGGTGTTTACCAAGTGTCCTGCAGTTGGCATGAGCTGACAGCAACTCAGGAAAGCTGGTCTTCTTCGACCAGCTCAGGTCTGGCACCTCAAGGAAATCCCAAAGCCACTCCAGGTCACTCTTTTAAAACGTTAATGAGTCCCTGCACACCCAGACCGTGGCAAGATTGAAGGCTGACCACGGCGAGCAACCTTGGGGACCTCCCCAGTGCAAGATAGGCTCTGTCCTGTGCACAGACACCCCTGCCTGAACAAAGCAGCCTTGCTGGTCTGGCTGCAGCTGAAGACATGCCAAAACTAGGAAAGACAGATATTGCATGCTCTTAAAATCAAGTATCTAGCCTGGCCGTGGAAGAAGATATCCTTCACAGAGGAGCAAGCTAGGGTGAACATGAAGTCACTCACTCTAAGCAAAGAGGAGTAAGAGGCAACAGATGTGTCTATGTACAGAAAACAAGCAAACAAACAAACCCAAACACTGTGCATAGAGGGGACACGGAGCATCTGTGAGACCTTGCCCTGTCTAAACAAGCCCCAAGGACTTGGTGTGTCTTCTCACCACTGGGATCATGCCCCGAGCTGGAGCCCAGCAGGCTGGATGTGCAGATGGGAAACGCTCTTTTTATCACTAGCAGCTTCCCGGACTTCTAAGGCAGGGATGCCGTCACTGGAAATCCCCAGGTGCGTGCCAGAGGTGTCCTGCAGCGCTCCGGCTTCCCAGAACCCGAACCACGTGCTCTGCAGGCAAAATCCATGAAACTGCAGCCAAAAAGGAGAGAGCCGTCCCAAGCGCTCTGGGAGCTGGGACACACAGCCATGCCCCCCATCGAAAGGACAGGGTGACCCGAAACACAAGGGGTCGCTGCCAGGCGTCACAGCAGATCTGACGCAAAGCCAAAAATATTATATATATATATATATGTATATATATGCATGCATATATATACACATCCATATATTGCCCAGGTAATACTCCTCCACTGATGTCAGCAATGCTTGGTGCCCTGGCACAAACCCCTCAAGCAGGAGACAGAAGAGCCTCTGCTCTTCCCAGAAGCAGCTCAGTAACAGCACAGGCACCTCCACCCTGAGTGGGAGACTTGCTGAGCTCCAGCAGAGAGCGGATTCACATCCCCCAGCTGCACTGAGGTAGCAGGCGGCGCTCAGCGAGCGCGTCTGTGCAACACGTGCGGCGAAGCCAGCGTGCCAGCGGCTTTGCTAGGGGAGGAAACTGGCCCAGGAAAAGCGTATCAACCCCCTGACAGCGCAGCCTGAATCCCCCCACCTCCAGAATTATCCCTAAAAAGCAGCCTCCCACCCATCCGTGATTGCAGCGTGCCCAGGAAAGAGAACGGGATGGGCACAGGTTTGCAAATAGAGTGAGCTGAGACCCCTCTGCAGGGCCTCATTCCCACAGAATGCTTAAAACCCACCAAAACCCACCAAAACCCACCCTTCTGGGAGCAAACGCTCCCAAAACGCCCTCTATTCGGGCACCTCCTGCAGCAAACCCATCTTCCCCCAACCAGTAGTTATTTGCGGGTACTTTTTTTTCCCAGAACACTATTATTTCCAGAGCTCGTTTCTAGGCAAGAGCCCCAGAGGAATGGACAGAGCTTTTTTGATCAAATCTCAGAGCAGCAGCTGCATTTTGTTCTCCCTCCTTCCTTTTAATGTATTTATTTTTTAAGCCTTCAATTCAGAGGGAAGGGAAGTGATGCACAAAAGGAGGCTAAATCACTCCTTGGCGAAGTCTGGAATAGGCTGCCTGCCCTTTGCATCCCAGAGCCTCATCCTAACCGCAGGAGAGGATATGTCTTCATTGCCGCCAGCATTATTTTAGGCCATGGATGAAATGAGTGCAGTGCAGAGATACCCCTCTTCCCTGCAGACACGTCGTGCCGTGAACGAGCAGCGGGCTCCCCTGCCACCTTGCTCTGCTTGCAAGCCCCCTCCATTCACGAGCGGGGCCATCCTGCATTTTCAGATGATCAAGCGTGGTCATCCCAACTCCTGTGCAGGATTTGGGGACCGGTTTGACTAATTTGGGGCTGTGCAGCTGGGAATTTGCAGTGCTTTGCAGTGAGAGGCCCCAGTGGTCATCCAGAAAGAGGCTCTTCCTGCAGCAATGATGGAGAGGCCAAAACCCACAGAGCTGGTGGTTGGCACCGTCGCAGAGCACAATGCTCAAGGCATCGGTGAAACCCAGGGCTGAGCCGGTGCTGCTCCGAGGAGCACCTTTCCTTCCCAGGAAATAAGCGGGAATAACAGCACCTGAATCCTCCCGACGTCGTCACATGGGCTGAGGAGCCCATTGCTAGTCCTCGAGCTGTGCATGTCCCTCCGGTGTTGAACTCCAGCCTCGCTGGCCATCGAGAAGCTCCAGCAGTGGTGGGAACCTTGACCCTGGTGGAGCAGGAATGTCTTAAATGACCCACGCTGGGAGCTGTGCCTCCTCCTCACTCTGCCTCAGATGCAGGCCCTAGTCCAGCGTGGGGACAACGTTGCCCTCCAGCCTCTCGGCTCACCTGCACCCCTTGGGGTGCTCCCCCGAGCGGCCTCCCTCGCCCAGGAGGGGCTGCAGACTATTTAAACCCAGCCGGGTCCACGCTAGGCACGTTTACGTGGCTCCCCGTGTAACGCAACACTCGGCGAGGTCGCAATTCCCCCGCCAGCTGCTGCCCGTTCTGCAGCACGCCGCGTTACGGTGTCATGTCATCGCCAGCCTCCCCGGCCTCCCTCCTCCTCCCTCCGCCGGGCAGGGAGCAACCGCAGGCAACATCCACAGGGAAAAAAAAGAAAGGAAATTTCCCACGTGGCAGGCACATGGGCTAATTCTGCCAGTCGCTACACCTTGCTTTCCTTCTGTGACTTTATGGAGGGGACTGAAAGCTGCCAACAGCACTGGAGACATCGCCAGCCGCCTGAGCCACTCGATCCAGCACCGACACTGGAGCAGTCTCTGAAGGGAGAGCAGCAGCCCGGGCAGTGCCCAAATCTGCTCCCAAACAGCTCACAGCCACAAGCAGCATCCCTACCACAAGGGGACTTGGAGATATGTCTGACATGCTAAGGCTAACGAGGACCCCAATTTCACACCACCTAATTAGGAAGCACCTTCAGAGCAGACGTGGTCTGCTCTTCAACCCATGTCAGCGTCTTCGAACAGTCCCAAGCTGGCTTAAACGCAGTCTCAGCTCTTCCTTCTGGACCTCCTCCCACTTCGCTGGGTGTTTCAAAACAAATAACCCCCCCGGCATCAGCGCCCTCCCTCCGTGGGCTCCGCAAGAGTCTCACAAAACATCTGGAGAAGTGACCTTGGTTGTGAGCAGACACGCACCGAGCTGGACACGCGCCCCGACCAACACAGCGGGGCGACCGAGGTGCCCGCTTCTCCCATCTCCCCCTTCCACTTGCCCTCGTGTTGCTTCCAGCAATGCTTTTCTGGGAGAACTGGAGCTTTTGCAGCATGTCAGTGTCCTGGAAGTATCTCCCGGGGGCTTGGGACAGGAGCAGCCAAAGGGCTTGGTGTCCGGCAGCAGCAGGCTGCTGAAAAACCAACTATGTAGAAGTTCATACGTCAGAACATGATCTAGCATCAACATTTCAGACCAAAAGCTCGGCTTCTGCTGACAAGAAGCAATGAATAAACTCAAGGCATCCTGTTTCTCACTATCGCCAGGATTTAAGTAGGGAATCAATGGCAACGGGGAAAAAAAATGCCTGCAAACATGCTAAACAGATATTAACAATCAAAATTCAGAGAAAATAAATATTAAATCCTGCTATGACAACAGCATCTCTTTATTTGCCTTTCCAAAGTTTGCTATAACAGTCTCTGATCCGGGTGTACAGTACATTAATATACATGCGTGCATTCACAGCTGGAATAATAGATTGTAAGGGCAGAAGACATTATTACAGCTGAATTTATACAGACATCTGTAAACACATCTTAAAAAGATTCATTCTTATGCACCCTGCCCACCTATGTGCATGGCCATCTATATTATGTACAAACACCCATATATATGCATGGAGATAGACAGATAGCGAAGTGGATAGATATCTCCATACATGCACACACACTATGTTCCAGATAGATCAATCTCCAAAGTTTTCGCTGCTTTGAGAAAAAAACATGACCCTGAGGAGAGACATCACGCACGAATTTAACATCCAGCAGAAAAAATGGAACCTTAATGTGCTTCGTTTTAAACTCTAGCGCAGGATCTAATCTAATCCCCGTTCTGCACTATGGCTCTGGAGAGCAACTAACGCCTTGCTGGGTGATCCCCGGCACCCGCGGGGCTCTGTCTCTCTGCTCCCGGCTCCAGGCAGGCTTCCCTGTGCGCTTCCATCCGCGCTGCCGCCGGAGCTCCCTACGGATCGGAGCTCCCTATGGATGGCGCGGAGCGTCCGCCCGGTGTGATGGGCCATTGCAGGGGCAGGAGCGGCGCTGGGGGCAGGACGCCCAGGGCAGCCTGTGGTCTATGCCTGGCTTTAACACTTGGACTCCTGGAAAACGTGCAGGGGGGCCTTGGAGCGGCTGGGACGGTCAAGAGCCGCTTCGCATCCCGCTCCTTGGCCACGGCCAGAGAAGGGGATTCCAGCAGATCTCGTGCCCCCTAGTGTCATCCCGGCGAACTGGGCCAGCACCGGCACCGGGACCAGCTGCAGGGACGCGGCCGCACGCAGCCCTTCGGCTGGCCCAAGCCGTGCACTTACCTAACCCGCGGTGGGACAACACGTCGTGTCCCACTGCTCCAGGGGATGCAACCTCATGCCGTTTCCCCTGGGGACGCCCTTGGGATGGAGGGAAGCCCAGCCGTGGCACGAGCGGGTCCCCTGGAGCACCCGCCCGCAGTGGAAGCCCTGCAGGTACCTGCACGCCCAGCGCAGCGCTGTGTCCACCACGCTCCTGAGGAGCTCCAGCAAACGATTCCCAAGCAGCGGATCACCCGAGCGGTGTCCCTGGAGAGAGGCCAAGGGGAGGAGGCCGGGAGCATCTGCAGTGGCCACTGTCCAGAATAGAGCTCCTCCTAAAAATAGATGGTCCCTGGAAGGGCATGGCCTTTCCAGCTAACAGGAAAGCTCGGCGCTAGGAGCTTACGGTTCCGGATGACAGAACTTCAAAGTGCACGAGTGCAAAGCAGCGGCGGCTCTGCGTGAAGCCCCCATTTCGTGGCCCGTGTGAGGCCAGCACTTGCAGCATTGAGTCCTGGCCGCTGCATGAAAAGCAGAGAGCTCGGGACCCAGCATCCATGCGGGCCTGCCTGGCCTGGCCCAGTGAATATATCCAGCATCTCCTGGGAAAGGGCACGTACTGGCTGCAAGGCTAACAGGTCAGTGGGAGCAAAGCTGACCCACAAGCGTGCCAAAACTGTGCACTTAGGCCATGCTAAAAGGAAAAAATCACGCCTCCCAGGCCTCAGTTTCCCCATCTATAAAGCAGGCACGACGCATCTTGCGTCCTCTCTTATTCCATACATCTCACCTATTTCAGCCCTCAGCTCTCCGGAGAGAGGGGAGAGACAAAACCCACGGCCCCCGCGTACAGCACCGAGCCCCATCCGGCGCACGCTGGCAAACCTCGGCAACCCGTCACCAAAATTTGGAGGAATTCTCCCCAGGGCACTGACCTGAGCGCTCTGCTTTCTTCTGCAACACCGAGCAGGGACTATAGCTTGGAATAATGGGGAAGTAACTCAGTTCAGTGCTGACAAAGCATCACAAGCCCCGGCGGGGTGGGAGGGGAGGAGGTGTCCTTCCCTCGCGCCGCCGTGCTCGGTATACATCATGTTTAGGGCCAGGCATACGTCACCGGCACAAAATGGACAAATTGGAGGGATTTCAGGAAAGCGAGCGACAAAAATGATCAGGCGGCGGCAGGGATTGATTTACAAGGGAAGACTTAAAAGGGCTGCAATCCGTCTAGCTGGGCTGAGCACGCACCAGCAGAAGGAGTCGGATGCTAATCCGTAAGTGGGGTGAAAGCGAGAGGGGAAGGGATAATTTAGCATCTCGAGCAGTGGTCAGAGGAAAGGAAGGGAAACTCTGGGCTGAGCAAGGTATGCAAAAAAAAAAAAAAAAAAGGGCAAAACAAAAACTCCTCTCCTAGTTGTGTGGGATTTAATCTCTCTAGCAAAATAAGCACCAAGTCCCCTAAACTCTGGCCTTGGGGGCAGCCCTGCCTAGGGTGCTTGGGAAGCCGTGTACCCCTCGCACACATGCACGTGCATCCCCAGCCCGCTCCCGGGAGAGCAGCAGGACCTCTGCGCTACCCCCGTGTGCGCGGAGCCTTCGTGCTGGCCCAAAAGCGGCAGCGGGAGCCCCCGGGTTTGCAGCGGGGAAAGGTGCCGAGCGGCTCCCTGCAAAGGCGGCGGGGCGAGCACGGCGCCCGCGCTCGGGGATTTGCACACACTCACACACACACAGCACACAGAGCACATTACTCAGCAGCTCCGCTCGGCCGGGCGCAATGGCAGCGGCGGCGATGACGAGCGGCGGAGCCGGGCTCGCTCCGAACGGCGCGGCCAGCCTCTGCCTCGCAGCGGGGACCAGCGCCCTGCGCCCCTCCTGCTCGCTGCGAAAATCAGCCCAGCTTTGCGCCTGCAAAACTCCCGCCGACGGCTTTGGGGAGCTGGCCAGAGCGCGGAGGGGCTGAGCCCGGGCTGAACCGTTATTTGTAGGTGAATGTGCACTGCGAGCTGCACAGCTCCTGCCTCTACCAGCCCGGGGGTTGAGGAGCACCTTTAGTGATGTGGGGCGGCTCAGCACCCTGGCAGGATCAGGCCCTCCCGGTACAAGCAGAACCAAAAAATAATGCGCAATCACGAGACTCTGCCCTGGCCTGTTCTGATAACCGGCTCCGATGGGTTAGTTCTCTGGAAGGGTTGTTGCAAAGAGTCTTGCAGACTCAGTGCTCACGTTGGCACTGCCTCGGGACGCTGCCCTTGCCAGCTGGGGGCTCCTGGGCTCAGGGAGACATTGCTGCCCCTCGGCCAGCTCGCACGGGGATGGAGCGGGAGCGGCACTGGCTTTTTCCCACATTTTGGCTTGCTTTGGCAGCCAGGCAGTGAGACTAGCAGCTCCCCAGCCGCTCTCTGCGACACGCAGACCGAGAGGGACCGCGAGGGCTGCGCGTGGGTCCCGCTGCCTGCAAAGGGAAACAACACGCGTGCACGGAGCAGCAGCGCGGCCAGAGCTAACCCAGCAAAACCCTCCTTGCAGGAGGCAGCAAGTTCTTGAGCAAAGAGCAATGCGAGAGAAGGAGCTGCAGGACGGTCCCAACGAAAACCTCCCCAAGAAAATCCCCACGCACACATGGAGCAACAAGAGACAGAAATCAGACAGCTTTGCTGGCAGTCCCACTTTCCGCAACCTGTGCTGCAGATCCTGTATGCCTCTTGGTAAGCACAGAGTGGGGAAGAACGGGAAGAACTGTGCCTCGGCTTCCTGGGAGAAAGAAGTGCCACTTTTAATACCAAAAAAAGTTTAACAGCTGGAGGAGCCAGTGGAAGCCAAAACATGCAGCCCAGGTCCTAGCCCCGATGAAGGCAGCAAGAATTAGCTCACACCCTGGTTGCATTCCCGATCCGGTTTTAAGATTGCAGTGGGGAAGTCACTGGGCTCTGGAAATGTCAGGGAGTTTGTGTGGCGCATGGAACGGTGTTCATTATGCAATCCTGGAGAGCAGCCCTCACGCGCACACACTCGGGATGAACTGCCTGGCCCTGGCAGAGCAGCTCCACAGCAGCCCCGGGCAGCTGAGTTTCTTATAAAACCTTCCCCCGCCTCCCCTCACTCCATAACGATAAATAAATAAATAAAAATAAAACAGCCCCGATCGGTCTGGCTATAACAGAGAAAGGGCACACTGCGCCGTCACAGAAATAGGGAAAAAAAAGGGAAAAGAGAAGGCTGCTCTCCCGCCCAGGAAACCTCCTGTTCCCGGCGAGCCACCCCGCAGCCAGCGCCAGCGTCGCCCGCGTCGCGCACGGCCGCGTCCCCTCCCGCCTTCAACCTGGTGCCACTCGCGATGCGGTCGCGGCCGGGGGACTGCACGGGGTCCCCCCCGCCGGGGGGACAACCCGCCCCGGGGATGGCGGGGGGACCTGCCGGTGCCACGGAAACTTTCCGCCCATCCTTCCCCCCCCCCGCCCCGGGAAGGGCCGCCGGACACCGGAGCTGGAAACAAAGTTCCCCGCGCGCGCGGGGGAGGCGGCCACGCGTGGGGAGCCGCCAAGGGCACGGAGCGTTCCCGCCGCTCATCCCCGCGCGGCTTCCGCGTCGGGCACCGACACGGACACGGGGGGGGTGGGTAGAGCCGCGCACACGGCCGCCCCCGGGACACCCACCCGCGACACCTACCCACCCACCCGGCGCCGCGTACTCACGGCGCCCGGCTCGCCGCTCCCGGCGCCGCCCCCGCGCAACCACCGGCGGCTTCTGCACCGGCTCGGGGGCTATAAGCTCTTTTAAACTCCAGCGCATAACCCATGTGACCGCAGAAGCCACTGGTAGCGAGCGCCGGGGAGCCAGCGATGAGCTCAGCCCCGCACCCCCCGGCACGCGGCCGCCCCCACGCGCGGCCGCCCCACGCGCCGCCCTCTCCGGGGGGCAGCGATCGCGCGCGCCCCGTGCGCGCTCCCCTCTGCACTGACCCCCCCGCACACCCTTTGCCTGCCGTGGGAGCTGCCCTGCGAGACCCCCCCGCTCGGGACAGGGCTCCGAGGGCTCTGGCAGTGGCCTCCGTGTCCCGCTCCTTCCCTGCGTCCCCTCTCCCCCGGGATGGCCTCAAAGGCGCCCCTGAAAGGCCGCACAGCGCTGGGCTCCCCCCGGGGCTTCATCCCCCGCGGGATTCATCCCCTGGGCTCGTGGGACGCGTCCCTGCACCAGGGCCACCTGGGCACTCCGGCTGTGCCGTGGCGTGATCCGGGAGCCGGGATTAAGCGTGCCCGTCGGGGAGGGGACGCGGGGCAGGCCCGGCCGGGCAGGTGCAGGCGTGTGCGGCTGGGCATGCCAGCGACACGCGCGGGGAGGCAGGGCTGGCAGGCGGAGGGCTTCGCCGCAAGCTGAGTTATGGAAAATGACTCTTTCCAAGGAATTGCTAAAATTAAAGCGGCGGCGAGGCCAAGGCAGCAGGAGCCAAAGGGGAGGGTGAGCAAGGACACCGGCGCTGCCCCGGGGCTGGGAAGGGCGGCGCGGGCAGCAGGCGCCGGGCACGGCTCCCTTGCAGAGCTGCTGCTGCCACCCCTGCTCCTGCCACCCCCGGGGGAGCTGCAAATGCCCCCGGGTGGATTTAGGGAAAAGCTGATTCCCGTCCTGGAGCTATCGGTGGGGGGAACGGCCCTTTCCAGGGACACCCACCTCCGGGGTGGGTGCGGAGCAGCCTGACTCGGTTTCCCCAAGCGCTCATGTGGCAGCCTCATGGTGAAGCAGCCCAGGGGCAAAGTGCCAGCTCCTTGGGGAGCCTCAGAGCCCCGGGCAAGTGGTTACGGGTGTTCCCTACCCTAGGCTCTACCTGCTCCTCACCAGGGGCTATAGCAGGGCCAAGGAGCCCTTCCTTAGGCATCAGCACCCGGTTTCACCACAAAGCCTCACTGCAACTTCCAGACACCTGAGAGCTCCCAGCACCGATCCCCATGACTCAGGGAACAGCGCACGTGAGAAAACTCCGTGGAAAGGGCTCGGGGTGAATCCTGCCCTTGGCATGCTCCCGTCCGCACCGGCATCCCCGCGCTTCTGCTCGGCTTGCACTGAACACCAGCAGCAGCAGCAAACCTTCCTGGTGGTCCCACTAAAAATAAAATAAAATAAAATAAAATAAAATAAAATAAAATAAAATAAAATAAAATAAAATAAAATAAAATAAAATAAAATAAAATAAAATAAAATAATAAAACGCCATCTTTGGGCAAGCCTGCCAAAGCCATTCGGTTTTCTTCCACTGATATAAAAGTTGACCAAATAAAAGATACCCCTCTCTGAGCAACACTGGCCTCACACAGACACAGGGATACAGTCGAGGGAAGGGGGCTGGGTGGAAGCCAGGGTTTGCCCAGTTTTTCAGCGATGCTGTGAAAAAGCTGCCATTAATTGGATGGAAATAATGATGTTTTTGCCTCAAATGAAGGTCCACAATAAATTATCTGCTTATTGTCATTTGTTTTTGCCCTTGAGGAATAACAAGCACAGAAGGGTTCAGGGGGAGCTTGCAGGAGGCAATGCTGGGTCTTGAACACTTCAAAGGCAGGAGGAAAACTGAGTGCAGAGCTGATTTACCTGCATTTACTCCGCAGCTCTTAGCAGAGCTAGGGAAGAAATCGTGCCCTCCTACCCGGAGCCACTGGATCAGGCTGAAATGGCCACAAAGTGGAAGAGAGCAAGCAAAAAATTTATTTCTCCCTTCTTCACCATTGCCATTCCAGGGGCATCCCCAGTAAAACCCACTACTGTCCTTATTGCAGACCACCTACCTACCTCCTCAGTGGTCCCCGGGGCAGGGGAAGGGCTGATCCACAGCTGCTTTTTTCCAGGGACATGCAGGGGAGCTCCAGGAATGCCGTTTTCCTGGTTGCACCCAACTCTCCCAAATAGGGGAGAACCTGACCCCAGTGTCCTTCCAGACCTCCATGGCAAACATGCCACAAAATCACTCCCAGATTGTTCATCCATTGAGTGGAATGATTACTCCTGAGTCATTTATCCAAAGGAAAAAGTCCAAATTCCCGTTCCAGAACTACTTGCAGGCAACACATGCATGAGTTTCAGTGCCCCAAAGCTGGTGCCCTGCCGAGTGCCAACAGGTCCGAGCCACCCGCTCTGCAGCAGGAGCAAGGTGAACAGGGGACGTTCCCACGCACAGCAGAAGTGCCGGGCACCGCGCAGGCTGCCCGCCAGCCTCTGCCCCAGCGCGGGTGCTGGCATGTGGTGAAGCCTCTCGGTGCCGCCGCCGCCGCGGCCGCGGGTAGGATTTCCATGACAAAGTCCCTCCTGACGCCTGTTATAAATAACGCCCGTCCCATCGGCCGCTCGGCGCACGGGCCGTCGCTGCCAGCTCCTCGCTCCGGAGGGGCTGTGACCCCTGTGACTCTTCCCAAGCCCTGCCTCACTTTTCACACCCAGCGGCAGCCCTGTTCAGGTGTCAGCACCAGGGTTATTATCTGATCCTGCGGGTTGCCTCCCTGATCTCTTCCCCCATTCGGTCAATAACCATCAATAAAGGTCCTGATGGCTGCATTCTGATGGGGAGATAAGGAATAACTGAGCATATATCAGCCAAAATTCAGCTGAAATGAAAGAATGACTACAAGACTACACGACTACAAGTCAATCATCTTATCCCATAAATCCTGTGCCACATGCTCCGGGTGTCCCTGCTGGAGCAGAGGGGTTGGACTAGATGATCTCTAGAAGTCCCTTCCAACCTCAACCACTCTGTGATTCTATAAATATGGGACAGCCTGAGAGCCCATCGAGCTCTCCTTGCACGGCAGAGGGCTGCACGTCAGGCTCTCCCCTTGAGCAGGGACACCTCTCAAGGGCACTCCTCAGGGTTGAGAGATCCTTGCCACAACAGATCTGTGGTAAGGGTTACAGCGCACTCTCCGAATTTGTGAACTTCACTGACATAACTGTGCACAGAATTCTTTAGTCATAAACCATTGACCTGGTCTGGGATGAGGATTGGATCCAGCTGCTCCCGGACTCCTCTCAGAAGGCTTTTGGAAAGCAACGGGGTCCAATCTGGACCCCATGACTCAATGGGAGGGTCTCCTTGGTGATTTTCTATATATCTGGTACCCCATGCAGTAAATAATAAGTGATCTTCCCATAGAGTCTTATTAAACCATTGTCCCTGTCAGTAAAACCTGTTACTGTTTCTTCCACACGAGTGAAGTGCATTGTGTCACTCACACCCAGCACCACTCCTGTGACAGGGGTTCAGTGCTGAAATATAGTGGAAGCCATATTTAAAATACATTTTTGCATATATCTTTCTCAATGAGCAAAAGCAGGAGACGGGACTGGGAGAGACTTCCTGCAAGACTTTTCCCTTTTTTTCTTCCTGGGATTTTGCCAGCTCCTCATCATCACAAGCAGGAGCTGAGACTCCAGAGCAGCACAGGCTCCAATGGCTTTTACAGACCATTGACGTACCCTGGACAGTGCTGATGCTCGCACTGGGATGCACTGGGATCCCCAAGCTCCGGTGGAGCTGGGGCTCTCACTGTGGATTAGCACCTGGAAACACCCAGTGCTTGCCGCGGTGAAGCTCCTCGCCCCACTTTCAGGACTGGCTTCTATCATGAATTCTCAGCATCAGGTAGAAGGCAGAAGCTGAGGATTAGAGCAGCTTGAAGTTTTTAGTTTGAAAGATCTGGGTTTGAAAGAGAGAGAAAAAAAAAAAAAAAAAGAGGAAGATCTGCTCTTTTTTTCCCCTCTTTTTTTTTTTCCTCTTTTTTTTTTTGGTGTGTGTGAGGAATACTTACAAGCCCCTGCCCCCATGATTTTCAATTTTATTTATTTAATTATTTCACTTAATTCTCTCTTTTTCTTCCCTTAGCTGTGCTGCACAATCTCCCAGTAACAGCACATTTGGGGCAAATACAAATAGTGCAGTTAAAAATTCTGGGAAACGTCACGCAAAATTGAAGATGACTCAGTTTCGAATGCTCCAAGTCAGAAACACCTGGGAAACATCAGCATCACGTTGGGGGAATCAGGGAGGGAGAGAGGGGAGAGCTCCCCATGTCCCCACTGTGGCCCAGCGAACTCCTGCTCACTGCGTCCTTGTGCAGAGAGCCATGAAATCACCATCCCAAACCTGATGTCTGGGCAGATGCCACCACCATGCTGGACTTGAGGCTCAGGGCACAATGGGAAGCATCATAATTCGTTATGGATAATCTATGTGCAAGCCTGTCCCAGGCCTGGGCTCATGACATGGGATTTACTCCCTAAGGGTGGCCATCAAGGATGGTATCTTCGATACCATCCCAGTCATCCCTTCCTCCTGCCTGGCTACGTCAAAGACCAAAATTGGACCATTGCTCCTTCTTCTTTCCCACAACCTCTCAAAACCGAATGGAGTTAAGCAGTCCTCCCCATTTACACTATTTTCAGATGTTTCTCTGAATACTTTAAAAACTGCACCTTTCTCTCTACAGGTTCGCTGAGGTCCTGCTCCAAACCAAGCCACAGACGCTCTCTTTGCACAAAGGCCAGAATGGGACATTATGACCAGTTGTGTAACTTTTTGTTTGTCATCTCAAAGCGGACAGGGCACCATCATGTTTCCATTCCCAAAAAATCAGTCTTCAGAATCTCCATATATATATAAAAAAAATATTCTCCTGAAAAATCCCCGAAATCCCAAACAGCTTCAGCTTGAAGTTTTTTTTATAGCCCAAATGAATCTGATTTGACAAGAGAAAGGATGGATGTCTTCTCATGGGGTTTGCTTGACATGGCCTCCTTTGGGAACACCTTGCTGTCTACCACCACAATGTACTGACACCACGGAGGACACTGTGGAAATGCTGCCCCTTGGGGCATTCAGCAACTGTCTGCTAAGAAGGCCCAGCGGTGCAAATACTCTCCCTGCAACACAAAATTATCCAAAGCAAAAGTGTTCAGCTGTGAATTCCTGAAAGGTGTTGAAAAATCTTGCAGAGTGCAGAAAAGCCTATGAAATTTCCATAGGTAATTGGGCCAAAATCACAAAAGACTCCCCAATTTTCTAGATATCATCCAGGTGGAGATCCAAGCTCCCCAGAGAAACATGAAATTTTGCATCTCTCTCGATATGTTGATGCAAAACAGCAAGTTAGCAAAAATGTAAATGCTCTAAACTTTGGTTCTCCGACACCCACCCTAGCAAAACTTGGGACCAGAGGGGCGAAATCACTGCTGTCTGCAGAGCCCTTTCGTTTCCACTGAAGGAAGGCAGAAGCTGCTGCAGAATTTTAGGTGGTTTTGAAGCTGGAGCAGGCTGCAGTTAAAGCATCCATGCTCTGGGTGTCCCATAAGGACCCAGATTGTCCCTGTTCTCTCCCAAATTGCAAAAATGCTGCAGGGGCCGTGCACCTATTTCCCCCTTTGCACACACGCTGCCCCAAGTTTGGACTAGCATTAAGGGCGCCTCACTACCTGGGGAGGACACAGGTGACAAAAGGAGGGTTTTTTCCCTGCAGGGTCTCAAGGGAGGGATGGAGAAATCAAAGGAGAAAAGCCCTTTGCTCCTGGCGCCCGCTCTGCGCTGCGGGGTGGTTCTCCTTGCTTGCAGTGCCATCTCCCGGCAGGGCCCGCTCGGCGAGCGCTCATGGATCCTCCGGATTTGGCGGAGAGCTGGCGGGAGGGCACACGGGTGCACCTTTGGGGAGGGCAGCCTTCCGCGTGGGTTGCATCTCCCAGGGCTGGTTGCGCAGGGTTTGCATCTCCCCCAGCCCTGCAGAGCCTGGGAGGAGCATGGAGGGGAAGAGCTTGCAGGGACAAAAAAAAAAAAAAAAAAAAAAAAAAAAAAAAAAAAAAAAAAGGAAAAGGGGGAATAAAAGAAAAAAAAAGGCAAACAAGGCAGCCTTTCTCTGCAAAGGATGGGATGAGGAGACCCTCGCTGCGGGTGGCGCCTGGGCAGAAGGGATGGGGGGTGCTGGAGACGGGAGGTAGTGATGCTCCCTGCTCAGACAGTGGTGCTGGCTGAGCGTAAAGGACGGCACCTGCTGCAGCATTTGGGTCTTGGCCTCTCAGCAGTGCCCCGGTGTCCCTCATGGCTCTGCTTTCACCTGGCTTGGCCATGCTTTGCTTCTCTTTGACAAGCTCAAAAGAACAGCGGTGAGGGCGCCTTACCCAGCAGTGAAGACGGGGCTCCCTCCCCTTCTCATCCCGCTCAATATTTTGCCTTTTCTTCCTTCTTTCCTTCCCACATCCAGCAGGCTCTGGGATCGCACAGGTGGGTGGAAGAGCAGGGCTTCGCTGGTGCACGTGCTTGGCATCTACTTATGCAAAGCCTTGGTAATGCAGCTTAACCTCCAGGCGTGGGGCACCGCAGAAAGGGGGAGACTCAGCTCTCTCCTGACCGCCCTCTATCAAGACAGGATATTTCCCTCAAAGAAGCTCAGAAGTCTTGGGCTTCATTCAGGAGTCTTCAAGCTGGAAGGAAGGAATTTGTTGAGCAAGAGACTGGGCTAGGTGGTCAAAATGGCCTTGCCCGTCCTTAATATTTATAACCACCATTTAGAGGGTTGTATGCTCTGCTTCGGTCAGACGGTTCAGAGCAAAAGACCTTTGAATTTCAATTTCTTTCCCGTTCAGTTAAATCCCGATTCAATTTTTTCCGAACAAGTTTATCATATCCCTCCTGCCAACCAGGTGCTTGAATCTCCTGCTGCCCATCTGGCTACGGCTGCTTCAGCCTCCTCCGAGCAAATCCAGGTGCAAGGGACCATCTCAGGGCACACAGTTCCCCTTACCGGCTTGTCCCCAAGCCCCACGGTGACCCTACCATGACCAAAAAACGTCTGTGGCTCGGGGGGCTGCTTTGCCAAAAAGAATGGAAAATTGAAAATGGTTTAAATGTTTTTTCCCTCTCTCTTTTTTTTTTTTTTTTTTTTTTCAAGAATAAGAGTAATAGGGAAATAAGAGGCCTCCTTTTGAAATAAAAATCCAGCCTCTGTTCTAATGGGAAGAATGGTCCCCTGTGGCTTCAGTGCAGTGCATGAGACCAGGTTACATTCCTTTCCATCCTGCATTGAGCAAGGGGCCTAACGGGGCGAATGCTTCGGCCTCACACAGCAGCTCCCTCCTCATCAGGATATTCCTGCTCTTTCCCTTCGCCTTTCAACCTGGACATGGGCAGCAGCAGTTCTCCACCGTGAGCAAACCCCAAGGTGAGCTGAGGACGTGGTAAGTGGTGGTGAATTAAAGCCTTATTTCTCACGTATCCACCACGCAGACAACGTTTGTGGGAAAAACATGGGAAGCAGGGACATCAAAGGACTGCGTGCCGAGAGCCTTCCTCCACTCACACTCCTCTCAGCAAGAAGCAGCTCCTGATAATAATTCCTGGAGCGGCTAGTTCGGCAGCCCCGACAGCAGCCTGAAGCCTTGCAGCAAATACAGCCCCAGCAGGAGACCGTTTAGGTTATTATTTTAATTAATTGCACATGTAGCTAAACCGAAAGAAAAATAGAGACGTGACACCCAATTATTCAAATCAGCTCCTGCCAGTCGCCCACTGCTGCCCCTGCTACCATGGCCCTGGCAAGGAGCTGTGTCCTCTGCTGCCTTTGCTGTCACATTGGGGTCACCCCGAAATGCCAGTGGTTGGGATCTGGAGGCTGCCAAGATGTCACTTTGAGACTTTTCTTGCTGTGCAAACGCGGTGAGGAGCTGCAAACCCACCGGCACATGTCCACACAGGGCAGCATCGCCTGGAGCTGGTGTGTTGGTCCCTCCTGAGGCTGTTTGTCCCCAAAACTGGATCCTCTGGGATGTAGCACAAGTTGCTCTGGATGAGTCTCTCAGGGATCATGGGAGACACATGGAGAAATGAAGCCCACAATGAAGCCCACAGCCATAAGAGGGACTTGGAGAGAGGAAGCGGTGACTCCTGGGGAACATGCTACAAAGCAATGGCCAGCGCCAACGGGATGCTAAGCCAGCTCTGGGACTCAGCATGAGCTTGGGAAGCTGAAGGTCTCAGACTGGAAAAAAAGAGCATTTTCTCCTTTAGTGAAAAAAAAAAAGTGTATCGGCTACTGTTTCTCTCCAGAGGTCTAGCTGATTAACAAGTCCAATTAAACTCAAAGCCGTTCTTCCCAATTTGCATTTTGCCTTTGAAGTACTCCTTGTATCTGAGACCTGGAGAGGACCTGTGGTGTCCTCAGCTGGCTGCTTTCTTCCAACTATGCAAGTTAGCCTCACTGAAGACGCTAAATCTCCCAGAAATCCCCATTTTGCGGATTCACTTCCATTGCCATGGCCATGAGAGCCCCATGTGGAGCGCTCAGCGTCTCAGGGCATCACAGCTGTCCCATGGCAGCTCCGCATCACCTGCCTGTCCCAACCCACAGGGAACTCATTTCACTCTCCTCATTGGGAAATGCCTGCAGTGATGTAACCTCAGTCCCAGACCCCTCGCCCCTCCTGTCTTCTTCTCTGTTAAAATAAATCTTAAAAATAGTGGTTTCATTTGTTTTATAACCAATCAGTTCTCTGTTGACCAGCACCAATCCTTCTCCAGAACCGTGAGCATCCCTTTTGCTTCCAGCTTTGCAGGGACATTTTCCTTGCCCTGGCTTTCACCCAGCAGCCTAGTGGCTTCCTCGGGAGCTGAAAAGCCAAGCTTAAGACAAGAATTTCTGTCCTAACTCTCACTGGAGTGACTTCAGCTCAAAATTTATCTCCACAAATCGAGGCTTAAAGTGCAGCTTCAGGGCTACTTGCATATACACCCCTTCTCTCCTTTCCTTTAGGCATTTAAAAGACAGCTGGAAACATGAGAAATCTCATCAGCAGCTCTCCCACTGTTGCCTTTTGATACCTTTTACCTGAAAGGTATTAATTTGGGAACACAGAGGGGGGAAAGAAATCACTTTGGATTTTAGGTTTCTACTTTATTGCGATTCGCTCACACTACGTTATGTAATATATGTGGTGCCCGCGATTTACGTGATGAATTTTAATATAAAAAAAACGCTGAGAAACTGTCACTTCAATTTTCCGGAGCGGCCTTGAGGAATGTTTACTTGACCAGGAATTTACATTTTTCATTCCCGTTTGGAACAACAACAACAAGGAGGCCGGTGTTTCCCACGGAGCAGGAATCCCGGGCTCCTTCCGAGCGGCTCTCCTAGGCTGAGAGCAGTGCTAAAGGCAAAGAGAGACCAATATCCACACAATTCCCTGTCTGAAAGTTCCCTTTGCCCTAGCAGCCCACAGCATCAAAGGAGACGGCTCCTCTAAGGCTCAGGAAGAGCGAAAACCCTGAAAAAGCCCCGTCGTGCCCCAAATCCATCCCTCTTTGCAGAACGCTCCCCCTGGGCAATCAGACTTCAAATAATCCTCCCTCTCCCCCAGCTCCGGAGAAGCCCTAATGACACCTTGTACGTGAACTTAATGTGTTTTAAACTATCTCCATGCCTGGCCACATACTTGGAATGTCCCCTAAGGACTGCTAAAAAGTCACAAGCAGGAAAAAAAAATAACAATAATAATAAGACAAAAGCTTCAGTCTGGGTCCTGGGGCGGCGGCGGGAGGATCTCACAGCTCGCAGAGTTACCTCTCATGCACCCGGCCGGGCTCCTGCTAGGCAGAGAGGAGCATAGGGACACCCGCCTGGGTTTGAACTTTTCACCATTTTTTTTTTTTTTTTTTTTT
>VZSG01000628.1:174872-190303 GCA_013398315.1 Nothoprocta pentlandii | reverse complement strand
AAGAGAAGAGAAGAGAAGAGAAGAGAAGAGAAGAGAAGAGAAGAGAAGAGAAGAGAAGAGAAGAGAAGAGCTTTTTAATTTTAAAATTATGTTTTTAATTTTTTTCAAACTAAAAATATCTTCTCATTTTAAAGTTTCCGAGCACAATGCCCTGAAGAAGCAAGAATGACAGATGCTCCTGACTGCAGATGTTTTGCTTTCCTTTCTTTTTTAAAAAAATATTTTAATTAGTAATATTTTCCACACCAAAACTCACATTTGGCTATTTGTGTCTCTTCAGCTGGGTCAGGCCAGGATCAGAATGACCTGCTAAAGATGTCAACAAACCATGCTGCAGGGTGGTTACATTTAGGTAGGGTTTGTTCTTGCCTTATTAACCTGTTGATTGCCATCATCCCACGGGCACATCCAGGTGTTCCTCTCCGAGGCCTCCTACTTCCCTTTACAACAGGCTGGTTTGGGGCAGAAGAGATAAGGATGGGAAAGATTTAGAAGATACAGGCAAAGGTGAACATAGGGATGATTTTCAGATGGGAAGAAGCTAACAAAGCTGGGATTCTTCTCTGGCAGAAGGGGTCATGTCTGCTTTAGCAGCACAGGTACCCTTGCAGATCCATCTTCTCCTGTGTCTTTGATGGAAATGTCAAGCTCTAATAGCCACAGAGCATAGTCCAGAAGCTGGTATCAGACAAAGAATGATCAGAAGGATGAATATATGTGTGTGAGGCTGGGAGAGAAAGATGAAAAGAGTTTTGCTCGTGGAGCTGCTGGCTACCACAGCCTAAACAGACACCAGAGGTCCTGTGGTTCAGGAATGATTATATACTCTCTGAGGAGAGACATGCACTACAAGAAAACAAAACATGGGACAGAGGACAACCAAATTTCTTGCCTCTGGGCATGTACATTAACCACTAATCTCCTGTCTAGAGCCACTTTCTGGTCAACAAAGCTCATCCATCTACTGGATCAGGCTGGCAAAAAGTCAAACCAAAAAGAGATCAGCCACAGCACTATCAGAGCCTGCATCTTTGGGATGCACTTTTCTTCTGGTGAGCCCTGAGCACTGGGGTAGGACTATGAACAGCAGAGCCACACAGAAAGGGAGACACCGCAAGGGACAAGCCCAAAATACCAAAGCAGACAGACTGTGTAGGTCTCAACAAGACCAGCCTGGCAACTTGAGGAGCATCCAGCTGTAGGCTGGGATCAGGAATACCTAAGGAAGAGCCAGCCTGCAGGAGAGCCTGCCTTGTGGCTGTACATGGGTGAACCTGGTTAATGTCAGTAAATGGAGCTGAAATTCTTCACCTTACCCAGGCTAGGCAGTTTTGTGTGATAGACCCCGTGTGCTCCACCGCCCAGGCAGGTTTATGTCGTGGGGATATGGCTGTCTGCCTTTTATTGTCTTTTACTTCACTTTCCTGTTATACAGCACAATAAAAAGCCAGCTCCCTCGTCTCGTTAGCCGTTTGCTTGAGCTCTAGGTGCACTGAGAGTTTTCACGTGCTTGCTAAGACAGGGGTAATCTGCTCCCTGGGAGTCACTTGCCTCTCTGCAGCTCTCCAGTTGTGTTGGTTGCATTGCAAGCACACATACGGCATGTGGGGCTGGCTGGAGAGCCCAGGTCAACAACTACAGTAGCATCCTTGCTCCTCTTCTGTGAGGTCAAGCATGAAAACACCGGGAAAAGGGAAATTCACGATTATCTGGGCACCTTTAGTTTGTTTTCTCTGTGCTTCCACCTCCTGGATTAAACGAGGGATAGGGAACTATGAAAAAGAGCAAAGATGAATGTCAGTATAAACATCACCAGAATGCATAAGGGTTCAGGGCAGAAATAAGATACTCAGGCAAGAGGACATCTGGTGTGTTTTGCTTTGCTGCCTTGGATACAGCTTTTTGCTGATAGATTTTACTGAGATGTATATGTGTGGAGAAACGTTTTAGGATACTTTTTAAAGAAAAATGAAGTTACTTTAGTAGTGCTGCAATCCATCACCTTATGATGTTCTTTGAATGGTGGAGGTGAACATGGGCATTGGGCAGCTGATGACCAAACCAGACAGAGTTTGCATGGAGGAGGTTGCATGCCAGAGAAGTAGAGTAGACAGTAAGCAGACAGTAGACTGGAGCAGACACCAGAATGTAGGAGGTCATGGAGAGAGACCAGGCAGGGCTTGACCTCCACTGCGCACACTCATAGGATAAAACAGGCCATTGAGCTTGCAGGTGCCTCCTGCCACCTTGGCACACGGGCCTGGGATCTGCAGCTTCCACTGCATGCTCGCCCTGGAGATCTGCAGAACATCCAAGTTGTAGAGTGAATCAGGACTATCATTTCCCCCTGCTGGGAGGGTGGCGAAGAAATGGCCTTAACTTTCTTCTCCCATCTGAGGAGGGCACAATAATTAGATAACCTGCTCCTGGAACATCCCACCTCCTACAGACCTGTATCCAGAAACATCCATAACCAAGGAATACCTCCCCTTCCCTCTTGCCTCACTGTCCTGCTAGCTGCACAGATGGAAAGGCAGGGGGCAGGTTCCAGCATTTAATTGGGATAATTGGTGCTGTTCACTCTTTTTTTTCTAAGCCATTTTGCATTAGAGGCAGGTTATTTTCAGAAAATTTTACTTTTTTTTTTTCCTAGAATAGGGTCTTAGCTTTAGTAGCTGTGAAGTTGGAGATTGTGTCTTTAAATAGCAAATAGAAAACTTTCTATTTTCCTATTTTTTTAGACCTTGTACCTTTTTTTACATTAATGTCTGGAATCTGAAAACTAAAGACTAAAAATAAATAAATAAATAAATAAAAAGGATATTAACAAACAAAAAGAGCATCTGGCAGCTTCTTTCATTGATTTCCGGTTCTCAACAGGTTCCCTTTATTAGTTTCAGTCATGTGGTTATCTTTCTCCCCAGTCATATAAAATATCCTGTTCCTAGGACCTGCCAGCTTGAAATCCCATTAATTATACCAGACATGATCAGTGAGAACATACAGGTTCTTTCTCTTTTCTTGAATGAAGAAGCCATAACAGATAATGCCAGAGATGTGAGGCAGGACTAAAAACCAACTTAGGAACCAGCAGAGACATTAACGTTTCGCCAGCCTGCAGCAAGGCACTTTGTCCTGCCTGATTTGGGGTGCAGAAACACTGAAGCACAGGGGTGCTGAATTAGGCTAAAGTTATCATAACAGAATTTATGAATTTATCAGTTAGGAAGTTATGAATTTATCAGTTAGAATTTATCAGTTAGGAAGGCTACAAGCTGTAATGTGTAGCCTGTAGTTCCCCCGGCTCCATGTAAAGTGGTGATCAGAAGGAAAACATAAGGGATGCAAACGGTGGTACCTGCCAGAGAAGGGCCAATGCCAAACTATCAAAATTTGGGATGGAGAGTTTTTGTAAACAGATTTACAAAAGTCTTAGCCTCCTATTCATTAGTAGTCAAAGAAGCAAAAAGAAAGGTGTTTATTAGGAGAGGAAGGAGAACATCATTGTGCATCACCTTCACGGACCATGGCAATCCCACGTCTCAGATTCCGTGCGCGATGTCGACCTCTGTCTAGGAAAAGGTATAGAGCTGGGAAGAGCACAGAGAGAGGTGACAGAACTGATCAGAGCCATAGAACTACTTTGGACATGAAGTGACTGAATCAGTTAGGTTTCTGCAGCTTAGGGAAAAAAAACCTGAATGGAGATGTCTGTAAAAGCCTGACAAGTTAAAAGAAGGTAGCAAGTGACGTATTTTTCTTTGCTGTTGCACACAATGCATGAATAAAGAAACATCCAGGTAATTCACCAGGGCATAAAATGAACAAAAAAAAGTCCTTTCTTTGTCCAATAGGTATCTAAATTTTGGAGGTAGTTGCCAGCAGATCTTGTAGACAAATTTTAGGTCACTTCCAAAAGTGTCTAAACAAATTACCAATAAAAAGCCATCGAGATGGTTTAAGCACAAGGATACTATCTTGAGAGGTCTGGGAACAGCCATATGTGCCCTGTCGCCTTTGCTTCTTGGGAAGGGAGGCCTGGTTCTGACCCCCACTACCCATCCTTGCGTTCTTTGGTACTCTGCAAAACAGAGATCCCAGAGTTCACACATCACTCAGAGGAGGAATTCGAAGGCTTACCAGCTCAGGTCTGATGAAGGTGAGTGTTAACCACCCATCACTGTGCCCACAAACACAAATCCTCCCTCTTAGAGGTTGTTATTTGCTTGGATGATGTCTGGGCATGAGGTGTTTTATGCCCTGCTGCTTCAGCCTTCAGTTACTAGCAAGGCTGGAATTTGCAAGTCCAGGTCTGTCAGTGTAAACGTGGTTTTAAATTAGATTACCTGAACGACAGAGGAGGATAGCAAGAAAAGATGCCTCCTAGCTCACCTGGGCTCCACAGTGCTGGGCTCACCCATTTCTGGTGCCCACGTAGGCAGACCCATGCAACGCTGCAAGCAATGCTGCTGGGCAGAGCAAAAACACTTGCATTCCTCCCTCCCTAGCTCCAGGTCCCTGCAGTCTGATCAGACTCCCCTTCATAAGATGCCCTGTGGCTGGAACCATGAAGGCTGAGGGCGTCACAGGGCACCTGTGTTTGTACTGAGTGAAGCTTTCCTGTGAAAGGCAATTATTAGGTTGTTCTCAGCCCTGACGACTGCCTCGAGTTTCTGCTCTCACTTCTGCCTTTGCCATATTTCCAGGAGATAATGATCTCATCTCCTAACTGCTGAAGATCACTCCTTCTCATCTGCTCTTCCCCTCCTGTTCCCCTCCTGTCCCCCTCCTCTGTTCATTATAGGAAAGAAACGTTATCGACCAACAATCACTAGATGTCAAAAAACCTTATCACAGAATCCAGCTGCCAACATAACCTAAACGTGCTTAGGAAATGCCACTAAATTACAGAAGAGAGAGAAAGTGAGGGAGGGAGGAAACGTTAGGATGAGCAGTGAACTGCAATTAACTGTTCCTCGTTCAGAAGGAGCAGGAAATGTATGAGGGAAAGAAGAGCTAAGGGGTCATTGATCTCATTAATTGAGGGAAAACTGAGAAATTGATGAATTAATGGGGTTTGTCTGGGGGTAGGGTTTTTTTGGTGGGGCAAGCTAGGGCAGGAGATGACTCTACTGTTGGACATGGGGCTTAGGACTCATCCTGCTTACTACTCAGCTTACTAGACATACTAGAAGCATGTGTACCTCTCTCCCAACCTCTGTGGCAGAACCAAGTGTCTCTGGAGAAGATATCTTCATCCTCTGTTTCCCATCACAACTGCCTGTTCCAGAAACTACTTGTCTCCAAGTATTTTGTCTCTTAGACAACACAAACCCCAGCAAAGATCTGGGGGCTATCCTACAAACTCATCCAACCTCTTTCCTTCTGTCTCCGCTACGCCTTCCTGCATGTCTCATGTCCTTACACCAAGTCTACAGGCCCAGGGCACTTTATCCCTCAGTCTTATACAACATGATCCACCTCCCAAAGATGGACTCTAATTCCTATTTTGCACCCCATCTCCTTAATTCCTCATCCTACACCTGTCTATCTTATGCCCATATCCGCTCAAGTTTCCATCCTGCACACTCTGTCCTGATAGAGTGCAAGGTACTGCAGAGAATGGGTTGGAGTTGGAATGGAAAAACGAGACACTGCATTATCCAGAAATGCATCATCATGATTTAGCTGCTCCACACGAACAGTCTACCTATGTCTCTTTTCCCACGGCAGTTGTGAGATACTGAGATGTTGTGAGCCCAGGGTCACATAGCGCAGAGATGTTATTCCTCCCACCACTCTCAGGGATTTCCATGGCTGCACCATCTCAGTTGAGTCCAGCACTCCCTTTAAAACATGCACAATCCAGTCACACTAGGATAGATCAAAATTTTTCCCTAAATGGATTAGAGGATGAATGGAGATATGTTCTTTCTCCATTGGATCCATTCTGTACCCTTCATGATGAGGCACGGTCATTTAAGAAGTAGTTGTTCACATTTTATTGGCTTAGTGAGTGATCTGAAATGATCCAAGAAAGATGTTGGGAAAAAGAGGCTCACACTTCTCCAGGAGATGATGATATTTCACTCCTTCTTATTAAGGTTGTGTCCCAGGACAGAAGAACCTGGAAGACATAAATCTCATTTTTCCCTTCTTTGTATTAAATTTATGCTTGAGTAAGGTAAAGACCTCATAGTCCTTCATGCCAAATAGACCATTGGGATCTTGTGAGCTTTTACTGTTTTCCCTCTCTGTCCTTCTGGGCCAGCTGAAGCTACAGCCCTGCATTTGCCTCTTTCTTATGTGTCTGTGAGTGCCAGGGAACTAGGTGAAACTTCTCTGATTGGAGCTGTAAATACAGAGGGAAAATCCCTGGAAGCAGCACTCCAACTGCAGTTAGTCCTACTCCGTTCGTGTCCTCAGGTTGTGCTTGGTGTCCTGCACTGAAGGTTTTGGGGTTTGTTTTTCTCAGCTGTGGAAAATGTGGTCACTTCTCTCAGCAACAAGGAGAAGAAATTTTCAGCACCCCAAACCTGGACAGCTTCACTCTTTGCTTCACTGAATCAGGGTCCTGACTCCCAGAAAACTGCCTGGACCCTCTACAGGGGCTTCTGCCGGGCCCTTCTGCTAGTATCCCTGCAGTATCTCCCCAGACAAGCAGATTTTCTCCTTCCTTGTGTTATCTTAGACAGGCTGCCTGACCAGAACAACCTTAAAACCCAGTGAACAACCTGGTGTGATCGCCAAGCTTGACACCCAGACATGCCTCGAAACCCCCTCTCTGCCTCCAGGGTCCTCTTCTCTCTCTGTCCCTTCTCCTCCTGCTTTGGCTCCGTGCAGCGATGGAGGGAGGTGGGTACCAAGCCCTTGGGGATCAATCGCTTTCTCCCAGCTGCTCTCACCAAACAGCCTCTGCTGCCCTGTGCAATTACAGAGACGTCACTGCTCATTTGGCCAAGCCTGCCGTGTGACACACTCATGTAATCCTCCAGGGAACGGCAAGTCAAGACAGTTTAAGAGGGAAAGTAGAAACTTCCACTTGTATTTTTCTCACTGTTTCCCATCTTCTCTGCTGGAGTGATGGGAGGATGAAAAGAGAAGAAATGCACGACGTGGCTGAAATACATCAAATCTAGAAGCTTCATTAACCATACCCAAGAGTTATTATTCAGACCTTCCTGGTGCTCCAAGGCAGCTTTTAGTTGGCTGAAAGCTTTTAAATACAGAACTGCTGGATGTGGGCCAAATTGTGTGACTGTGATGCTATCCATGACCTATTTCAGGCTCCCTAGACTTGTTACCTTTGAGATGTTCCAGCTGACCTGTAAAATCAATACATTGGGATTATATATTTAACTGAGTGCTTGTCTTGGACCAAGGCTCTGCAGCATAGATCACTGCACTTCTGGAAAAGACAACAGGGAGACAAGAATGAAAAGGCTGTAAACATCATCACAAGAGAGGCATAACCTAGCTTTATTGAGTAGAAATGGCATAATTCCCCTTCCTGCTGCAGAAGTAATCATACACTAATGATGCACAGCCTGAAAGATCCAGTGGATCCGATGATGTCTTTTCATGTCACAGGCATCCTGATGTTTTGTCAGTCTTCTGGGAGTGTAAGACTGGATATCCACCACACCTACGATTTGGTCATGTTTTCTTATGAAGCAAATACATGTGACACAGGTTCTCCAGATTGGTCTGTCTCATTTTTTTCTTCTGGTGGTTGCTCTGCTCTGGATAAAGCATTTGATATTTACCCTTCATTTCTCTAAGGCTCTCTGGACTTGGCTAGCACGGTGTTTTCTTGGTTAGCGGTAACCTGATATTGAAATCTGTAGTAAAAAGGGAATTAATCTGCATAAATAGAATTAATAAATTCTATTTAACATTTGCAAATCTGCCGTAACATGGGATGGATGGGGGAGATGGCAGGTGTTCCCTTCTTTTATCTCTAGGATACGCAAGCTTTTAGAAACTCATTTGCTCTCTAAATGTGTAGAGCTGCTATGATTCCAGGTAAGATGAGGCTGAGATCTCCGTAACAGTGAGAACCACCAGGGAGCACCTGGAGAGCGTAATAGCACCTCTGCAAAGACAACCCAAGACGGCTCTAAGGTGGTGCCTACACGTGCCTGTTCTCATATCGTATTGATCACTGCTGCTACGTCAGCACCCAGATGAGATCAAGCCCTCAGACAACGAGGGGCAGCCTTTGTTCTGCGTCTCTATCCCCACCTGAATGTCCAGACGTACAGTCTGCCTTAAGATAAAAGGTAAAAAGGAGTAATTAGTCTGTAAGGGTTGCACAAGTGAGGTGGGTGGCTCAGCACGGCCCCACATCCTTTTGCTGAAGGCAGTTTGGAAAGCGAACTCTTTCAGAAACCAGCTTTTGGGTAAATACCCCCAACCTCTTGTTTTCCCAGTGGAGAAAGCCACGTTTCTCACTCTTCATTGATGCACAGAGTCACTCAGCTCACTGAAATTACAGAGAATAAAGTTCTTTTTTTTTTTTTTTTTTATTGATCATCTATTAACATTTCTAATTTGCTACATGAGGTAAGTTTCTAAAGGTGCCAGAGAGCAGTTTAAGAAATTAGCTAGTCGTAGCATTTTCTATTCTTTCTGCCTGACTTAGGTCCTCAAAGCTTTAATTAAAACTAGGGAGCATTTCCAGAGTGATACACTGCAGACAAGCCATGGCAAGGCAAGTTGGAGTCCTCTGTAGTGTCCCAAGACTTTACAGCACCCTTCTTTTCCAGGGACATCTGATGGGAATGAAGAGGCTGCAGACTGGCAATAGGGAGCATGAAAGAACAGAAGTGAGAGAGGTTCAGTGTATTGGATGTCCCAGGGCATCCAGGGATGTCCTTGGACAATCTAGGGTGCAGGAGGGACTAAAGAACAACAGATTCTGGAGGAGCTTTCCCTACTCACTGCTGCTGGAGCTGGTGAAGCAAATGTCTCATTTCTGTGAATGATCTACCTCAGGGCTGCTCCTCTTCCCCCTCTTGTCTCCAAGGGCTCTACTGGGAGAAGGGGAAGGAGGTAGGAGTGCTGCTTGGTTAAATAGTTGGGTCATAGGAAAGACATGATGGTCATGTCACCCCTTCCTAGTTGTAGGAAGTGGTATGTGAGCTGAGGAGAAGGGTCACATCCCCAGAAGCTGTGTGAGGAAGTGCTGCTGAATTCAGAGCTGTGTGAGAAAGGCTCTTGTTTGTCTAGGGAGGCAGCCAAGCTTCATGCTCTTGATGTTTGACCCCGGACATGAGGGTGCTGGGGTCTTCCTCCTCTTCCCTAACACTTGCAAATAGACAGATCCGCTTACCAGTAAATTTTCCCATCCACCACTCATCACTGGAAGACATTTCTCCTCCTCACAACCCTGTAATTTCCCTTACCATTGAGTAGCAGAACCTTCTCTGGCAGCATAGCCTGACATCTTTAGGATATCTGGAGGTTATCTCGAGGGAAGGGACTCTGAACAGCTGTTTACATGCATGCTGTCATGATATGATGTTGAGGTGGAATTCCTATGGGTTGGATCATGCAAGATTAAGAACTAGGGTAGAGGAAAGGAAGATGGAAGAGAGGGAGAAGGGGGAGGGAGGAGAGAGGAGGAGAGGCTATCAAGGGTTCTTGTTTAAGTTCCTCCTCAGCTTCAGCAACTGCCTAGCTTCTCCTCTCATTCTTGTAGGTCAAGGGCAATGACCTTGTCTTGCAGGACAAGGGCAATGAGCCTCCACAGACTTACAACAAGCTAGCTTTGCCTTCCTTTTCTCCCACTGGCCTGCCATACCATTCACAGAGAGATAAAGAGGCTGCATTCCTGCCAACAGACATTACATCCTCCACCACATGGTTAGAAACAAGAACATCTCCACCTGCTCACCATGGGCCTCAGCCCAGCCTTCTGTGCAGAGGCAAAAAAAAAAGTGCAAGGAGACTGGGGAAGTGAAGCACATGTCCTCCTTCAGCAGATGGGAATGACCAGCAGAGAGGGTCCAGGGAGCAGGACCTTCTGCCTATCCTGCACAACCCGGGGGCTGTGCTGCATGGAGCTGGGTACCATCTGTTCTTCCCTACCAACTGCTCATCCCTCTTACATCCACAGGGTCCTTGTTAACACAAATCTCTGCTGATTGAACTCTGCCATCATGCTGGGTTCACCTTTCTTCTTCCTCCAGCTCTGGGGAGTCTCCCAGGTGTTACTCCATCCCAGTTTTAATCAATGCTGGGGAGAAAATGAGAACAGCTCTTAGCTGATCGTGTCAGGGAAGGAGACCTAATAAACCCCAGAAAAGGTGAGTGATTGCAGAAACTGGGGAAGGAAAAGCAGAAAACTCCTCTGAAACACAACTGAGCTTGGGCTCTGCAGGCAGTTAGTATTCAGCTGGAATGCCGTGTTGTTGCAGACAATACATTAACATCCAAGCAGCTAGGTCAGCAGTTTTAGTTAAGTGATATATTTTGTATTATATTTTTATTGTGTGTTTTTTACACCGTGTTTTTATTTTTATGTTTTCATGTTCGAGATTTTGCAAGAATTTAATGCTGCTGGAAAGCACTCTATCGACAGCCCTGGAGAGTGAAGATCTTTGTCTACATCCACTGAGCGCAGCATGTCAGCTGCCTGCAGGCACCATGCTGGCTCTCTGCATCAATCCCACTCTCAGCGATCACCTGTAGACATGAGGGAGTAGTTCCATCCATCATTGGCCCTGCCAGCAGAAGAGGACAAGGATTTGTGGGGCCTTGGATAAGACACTCAGAAGCCCAGGTTCCTAGGAGTCCTTATACATCTATAGCCCACCGTGCCAAAGTGAGTTGGGCAAGTCTAGTTGGATTTCAGAGCGATGAACGGCAAGGATGTTTCAGGCAGGGCAGCTAGTTTGTGACCTGAAAGTCTGAAGTCTCCTCTACAAGCAGGGTTTAGAGAATACTGCCTGGTGGGACTATGTGGAAGCTTTGGTCTCCCTCCATCAGGACAGATAGAGCTGAAACCACATTGTGGTTGGGTGATAGAGGCAGAGTGAAGTCCCTTGACTCCTCTGGCAGTGGTCAAGGGGTGAGGAGGGTCACCCAGTGCCCACTCCGTGTCCCTGCTCTCCACAAGCTGCTCCTCTCCTCCTCCAGCACACAGCCTTTCCCTGCACTCATAAAAAGCTGAATTGATGGGCGAGAGGCGGATTAACCTTTTGCCACCTGTGTAGGCTGCCGCGTACAAATACCTCTCTCCGAAGCGTCAAGTAATAAATGAGTCTTCATCTTTGTCAAACCCCTTGGAGTCCATTTGCCATGTCTCCCCAAAGGCAGCACAGCGGGGCGAGGTAGTGTGTGAAATACAGGAGGACTATAAATCTCTCCAACACTGTATGGGCATTTTACAGCTTGCAGTTTTCACTGAGAAGTGGCTGTAAATAATGGAGGGGGAAATCTGCCACCTGTCTCTAGGGGAGGATTTATGTGGGTCTAAGTGCTATAGATCTTCATATGTGTGCTGCTGCTGTAAATAAGCAAAGTTTAAGCAGTGACCAGGGTCTGGGTTTCTCTTGCACTCTTCCACTCCACTGTTTCACCTGATTTTTCCTCTCTCCGCTTTCCCCGATGTTACAGCCTGCAGCTCACTTCAGATGTGGGCATATGCCTGGAGAGTCACTTGAGGGAGCAGGAATTGAATTGCTCTGGCTGATTTTGTATTTTGCTTTCACATTCAGTCCATGCAAAGGATTTAAGGGAAAGAAAATGAAGCTGATAGTTAGGATTCAGGACTCACTGCTGTGTACTCTTCAAATGCTCCTTTGAGTTCTTGGTTCAGGTTTTTAATGATGCTGTTATTCTTGTGCAGAAACATATGGTTTGCTCCACTCTTCACTGTGTTGCCGTACGGCTGGCTCCCATTTCAAGTCGCGGAGCCCAGGGAGCTGCTGAGAGTATCTGGAGTTAACAAACTTCAAAGTTAACACTTTGAAGACCGTCACAGATATTGAAGCCTTCCAGTCGCAGGAGCTTAGGATAACATTCATAGGGAGCTGCATGCACCCTGGCCACTGCAGCAAAGAGGTTTGCAGCGGGTTGGCACGGGCAGGACATCACAGGCTGACTCAGGAATAGGACATGTCCATTAAGCATGGCACCAAGGTGCAAAGCAAGGCCAAGTTTGTGCAGCTTCACTTGTTAGGACAGTGATGGGCCTGAATTGTTACTGGTGGTGGCCCAGCAGACCATCTGTCATGGGGAACATCAGCCACAGTACTTGGTCCCCCCAACCGGTACCTCACAGTCCAGCTGGCTGTTGCCTCTTTCAGCGAAGACCCAGACTATTCTTAGGCTATTTTTATGAGTATTGAAGGGCGGAATGTCCTTCCCACTGAAGGACAGAAGACGGGCATCACCGTTGGTGTCGACTGCTGGCATTATTACAAGAAACCCACTGGTCCTAAGGTGCCAAACACTGCCAAGCCAGAAGCATTCTCCTTTCAACTCTGGCTCCACATATTTCTCCAGAAACTTCCCAAGCCTCTCTCATGTTCCAGAAGAAGAAACACCAACACATGGTCGGAGATTCTCAGATGTTCAGGGGCCCATTTGATCCATCTGAAGCTCTTGATAAGCTGGGGGAAAATAATAGATATAAATACATATATAAAATATTTCTAGAAATCATAAAAGTAACAAAGATGGTCACCTCCCATGGCATGGAGTAAGAGCAGCTTGCAGCTCTGTCTGCTTGGCATTGCACACATCTGAAACAAAAAGGCAGACCCAGTTCAGAGCAGCTTGTAGCAATCTCTTCCGTGCAACACGGAGCCCTGCCCTCCCCTTGCCCTTCAGTATCTTTATAAATTCTGCCCTCCCTTCCCGCCTGCTCTATATGTTACAGAAATCAGAGGAGAAACAAAGAGACAGGACAACAAGACCTGGCGTCCCCTTGACAAAAAGGGCTGCGGGGGTTTCTTCAGGAGAGCCCCGTAGAGCGATTAGCATCTCTTTACAGCAACATCATCTCTCCTTCCTTTGTGTCCCCAGAGGAAGATGACATTGTCACCAAGCACCAGAGAATGGAGCCTGATGAATACTGAGAAGACGCTCAGCCACGGGCTGCATTGAACTGGTCCCAGTCGGGGACCCACTGGCGACCGCTCTTAATTAGAGTTTTCAGAAGTGATCACAGCGTGTTGGAGGAAACCCACGCTGAGAGAAGGGAATATCAGCGGCTAGGGCTGCGAGGGGAGCACAAGCGAAGAGGGCTGGTGTTAATGAGGGAAGCAGCCACACAGCCCAAAGTGCAGGCATGGTCCCTGCACCACTTCGCACGGCAAAAGTCGTCCCGGGATCCAGGGAGGGCAGAACAAGTCTCCTCCAGCTCTTCCCTGCGTTCCGCAGAGGTGCAGGAGCGGTGTGCATGACTGCTTGTATGGGGTGACAGCCCCAGGCACACGCAGCGGGGACACAGATCCCACCAAGCTCCCACTCCACCTGCTGCTCCCGTTGGAAATTTGGGCGAGGGTCTGCATGTCTGTAGGGGAGCTGCTTGTCTCCTTTGGATGCTTCCTGCTGTTATGTCCCCAGAACCAGAAAATACCTTTTAAGGAAGGAAAGAGAATTGCCATTACTAATTTTCCTTTTGACTTTCCCAGTCACAGTCCAAAAAAAAAAATGTGTTAAACAAGGTTGATCTTTATATGCGATTTTGTGAAATGCTGTTATTGTGCTGAAATTTGCAGTCAATTTACAGCCAATTTGGACTCTGTGTTACCCTTCCCAGTGACTTCTCACACTGGTGTTTCCTTTAGTGACTCATTGTCTTCTGCACAAGATTCCCTGGGCAACTGAAGCAAAAGGTTCAATTATTGCAGGGTTCTTCTATGGGACCCCTGAAATTACACTGGCTTAAATTGCTGCCCAGCAACTGGGAGTTAAATTACACTGCTTGAGCACTTGTGGCAATTGCTATTTCTCCATTCACATGCCAGGAGCTGATGGGACCAGATAAAGGGAACTTCACCGATGGCAGGAGAGCGGGAGATGCGTGGGAGAGCCCCAGGCTGCCTTGGTAACAGCTCCCGGCCCCATCATTCTCTCACCAGGAGTGGTCTGGGAGGCTGTTTCTTAGCTGTGTAACCCAAATTACACACTGTTCAGAGTCTGTTAGAGGTGACTGGGTTTGGATGTGGCCTCGAAGGAATGTGAAGTTTAGGGAGGCTTGGCCATCTTTCATGGGCGAAGAGATGCCACTCTAGTTGGGATGTCCTTCTGTGAAGATCACATAGACTCAGCATCCCGAAGCTGTCTGATGGTGCCTTAGTTTACCAGATAGTTCTACTTTTGCCTGGTCTTTGCAACTGCAGATTCAGCTCCTGCATGTGTCTATAAATGCATCATGTGTGTTCTGTGTAACCTGTTGGTCTGGGGCTTCCCGGTGCCATTGGATGTGCACCCTAGGCATTCCTAGTGGGAACTAACAGATACACAACATGTGAGGTGGCACCTGAGCCCAGGCCTCTGAGCAGAGCTCTTCAGGTCACAGAAGCTCAGCCAAACCTTTTTTACTGTCATCTTGCTTGTGGGGGAACACCCTTTCTTGGCCAAGGCTGGGTGACCTCTCCATACTCTGGTAGATGTTGTTCATGAGGTACCCTGGGCTTGCAGGTCGGTGATATTTCAGCGTGCTCTCCTTTCACAACTTTCCCTCATTTGGACAGGGCAATTCCTACTGTCACAGTATCGATGGGAAGATGTGAGCTGGCTTTTCAACTTCTTTCTTCAACTGCTTATGAGCTAAAATAGCTTGAAAAGTGCTCAGATATTTTTTTTTTCCAGCAGCAGTTTATTCTTTCACTCATAAAACCATATTTATCTGGAAAAAAAAAAAAAGGAAAAAAAATTAAACCTCCCAAATGCTTGAAACACAAGAACGTAGGGCTGGCAGGGACTCCCAGACTTGCCAAACCCAACCCCTGCTGTTGCAGCAGCACATCACAACGGCCGTTCGGAGCTGGAGTCAGCTCTCTCTTAAAAGCTATTTGGATTTTTGCTCCTTATGGCTCCTATTGGGCGGCTGTTCCAAAACCTGATCACTTTAATGTTTTGGAGCCCTCATCTGATTCCCAGCCTAGTTTATTCGTGGCCAGTTTATATCCATTTGTTCTTATGCCAGCACTATCCTTTGGCTAAAAGATCTCTGCCGCCTCTGTGGTGCTTACTGCCCAGGCATCTTTATAGAAAACCCTTCCAACCTTCCAGCCTCTATAATATACCATAGTTTTCATGCCCACCATGCTATGGAGGATATAGGAGGGATAGTCTCCTGATTCACCCCACACTTTGCATCCTTGAGTTGTGCCAGTGCACACTCACCTTCATCTTCCTCTTATCCCAGATGGAAAGGTCCTGGAGCCTGCAAAAGATCATCTTTTTTTTTT
>VZSG01000628.1:133970-172913 GCA_013398315.1 Nothoprocta pentlandii | reverse complement strand
TTTTTTTTTTTTTTTTTTTTTTTGTATGAAGGGAAAAATCATAAAAGGGTTCCTGAACATCTCCGTGCTGATCCCCTTGAGCCAGAGGATTTCACGGTGCTGTTTCCTTTCTTCCGGCTGTGAAAGGCAACCATGGGTAATGAAATGGATAAGCAAAATAAGAAACAGCTCTGGGATCGGATACCTCTTGGCTGGGCCACTCCAAGCATGCCAGATTCGTTTCTTTACGAGGCCCCACGTCACCGGCCTATTCCTCTACTGGCACCTGGCTCTGACAATATGTTATTTTCATCCTCAGATCACCAAAACATCGATAACCTCGTGGGGAATTGAGATGGATCTCCGGGTGGCAAAGCTTCCTTCCCTCTCAGCAGGCATTTTCCCATCTGCCCGCTTCCCTGACAGCTATGATGGCAAAGCCCAAAGCGAAGAGGCTCAGTCACTTCTTCCTCTTTTTATTTTTTTCGGCGTCATTTATAATTTTTACCGAGAAAAGCAAGACACGCTCCATAAATCAGCCTGCGAGTTGGAGAGTCACACCGTGGAGCAGGCAGCAGCATGAGGCACCAGCTGCTCTTTGCAGATGACAGAGCCGTAAACACAGGGCTGGCTTAAGGAGGCAAGGTCCAGCTTGTGACACTACGTGCCTTGGGGCCCCCCAACAAGTCTTTCACTGGGGGCTTCTCCAAATTGTGCCACCAATCCCATAGGGAAAGGCTTCAAGGTCCACAGCATCGGCAGTCACACGCTTGGCTCTACAGTGGCTGGAAATACCTTTCCGAAGGTCACAGTAGTCAAATATCGTGCCTGGACTCATTCAATATGCAGCAGGGAGCAGGAGCGGGCTCCGCTCCTCTTTTCGCAGGACCTTGAGGTGCCTGATGTAAGGCCACATGCAAATCACTGCCCAAGGATGTGTTTGTCATATAATTAATATTAGCTCCCACCCCGGAGCGCGCTTCTGTCAACACAGAATAAATATCCGCTGTCAGACGGAGGGCTGGGGAGATCAGGGCTTTAAGCACTTGGATAGCTCTGCTGCTAACCATTAAGGCACATTTCCCCTGGTGTTTCAAGAAAACCAATGATCTAGAAAATCACTCATTTTTTTGTTTCAAGAGGCTTTGTTAGTGGTGGGGTTTTTTTTATGTTTTATCCCAATTTTCCCTTTGGAAGTGGCCTCTCCCTTTCCCAGGTGGTAGATGAAAGCCTCTTGCCCTGAGATTTCCAGCACACTTATGGAAATAAGAGGAGCAGAGAGGCTCGGAGCAAGCCTGGCTCTGTATTGCAGTGTTATAGAGGGGAACAAATCCTTTTTATTTCATTTTATATATATATATATTTTGATAGTGGGGAGAGAAATGGTTTATTCATTGGAAAATGCATGTGGAAAGAGGAGGTAATGAACTTTGAGGTGGAACTTGGCAAGTGTTTCCAAGCTGAAGAGGGGCTGTTCAATCACTCTTCCTCCCAGAGAAGTCTGAATGTTTGGCTCCAGCATTTTCCAAATGAGACATCTCCATTTCTTTAGCGATGCTGTTGTGTTTCTCAGTCTGATGATGTGTCAAAGGGGCTTAGCAGGGGACCTCGGTAACAAGCTGAAATGTTCTGGCACAGCCTTCACTCACCGTGTCTGGGGTTTAGCACTTTCTGATCAGGAGAAATGCTGCACGAGCCAAAGGCTGTCAAGGAGAGCTCTGTGTCCCAGCACATCCCGTCCACACAACATCGGGCACGATCCACTCCTGAACCCAGAGCCCTGGGCTGGAGAGCTAAAGGGACTTGCAGGGACAAGGCAAGAAACAGCCATTGCACTGCAAGCCAAGGTCAGGTGCAGGCAAGATTTGCTCCATGAGGACCCCCACGGACCCAAATTCTCCCCTTTCCAAAACTTTGGTTGTATTTGCTTTGTGCACCTCCTAGGAACTGTTTTCTGATTACGCTAAGTGCTGAATATTTTGCTGATGCTCAAGCAGAGGCTGCCGAAATAACGCAAACAAAAAAGTTCCCCTTAAAAAAATCCTCAAGCAAAAACAATAAAAAAAGATTATGCAAATACTTTGGAGAAGATGAAAAATTAAGCACTCCAAAATAGCAAATAATTCAGTCTTCTCAGTTTACTTTTCCTCTTCTCTTGCCTGTGTGAGATCTGAAATTACATTTTACCACCTGCCTTGTAGGAATTGTCCTTGTATCTTCTCCCCAAACACTCCACCCTTCCCAGGAATGCTCCCTTCCCAGGTTGCAGCACACAGAGCTCTTTCTGGCTCCTTTCCTTCAGGACAGACTTCTGCTCAAGCACTACCTCTGTGCATATGTACGTGGGAGCTGTCAGGTCTTCTGCATCATTTTAGAGGTCAGCTTCAACCCATTTGATAGCAGAGAGGGAGAAGGTGAGGGACGGACCTCTGGGGCCCTGCAGTCTTTGAAGAGAAGATAAATCTTTCTAATGGTTCCATTGATAGAAAAGCCCTCATGTTTGCTCCCACTTAGTAGCCACCAGCTGCAGCAGCAAGCCCTGGTGCCTGCACCATGCCTGGGATGTGCGTGGTGAGCAACCAGTTTTGCTGCTTGGGTTGTCCTTACCAGTGGGTGGGAGAAAGCAGCTCTTTCACTCTTGGCTGAGGTTTCTGACCCCCCTTCAGCCCAGCAGATGCTTCCAGCTCATCGTGCACTGCCCTCCCTGGGGCTACGGCACCCGGGGTTGTGGTGGCCCATATGCTGCACAGTGGCCGGGCGGCCCCTTTGCCTCCTCCCTGCGTGGGCCATCGTGCAGCAAGGTTGGGCTTAACCCAAGCAGCACGGCCTGCAAGAGCTGCCACGAGCAAAACATCCATTGCACTGCTGCTCTTTTATGGGAAGGAGAATAAAAGCAGAGGGGCAAGAATTTAATGCTAAAGATTAGGGAGGAATGTGCTCACAGGCAGATGTGTTCACCTACTGAATGCGCTAAGTAGAAAAGTATTGGAGTTGTTGTTGTTTAAATGATTTAAGGACAGGTTTTAAAGGTATTTTCTTGTGGCAAATAGTGGAGGTGTCAGAAAAGCACCCCGCTGTCGCTGCCTTTTGTGAAGCCACATGACGAGCCTAGTCAGAGAACTCATCCCGGCTGGAAAACAAGCTGCCTGTACGTATCTCCGTACAGAAATACGGAAATACCTATATAAATGCATTTATAGATTTAAGCCAGATGTAAGCCCTTATCCGGTTCACTGGCCTAATAGCCAGTTGTGCAAACATGGCTGGGCTGGGAAAATGGTGCAGGGAGAGAAGAAAGAGGTGCTGGAGGCAGCAGAGATGGCCACAGCACTGTTAGAAGAAACATTCACGTCTGCAGACTGGCTCACTCCATGTGCATGCCTGGACTTCTGCATTACAGGGCACTTTGTTTTCTTGAAGCTGTTTGCAGCTGGAGTCCCATGAAAAAATCTCAACCTGTTTGTTTTATTTATAGCCCCTGTGCTTTCATGGCTGAGCTAGAAAATGTGAACCCCACAGACTGAAAGGCCAGCAGACAAATCGATAGACCCAACGCTTGCTCAAAGCCTCTTCATCTGGGGGGCTTTATCCCGTGGTCTCCAAATACCAAGGACAAATCTCATAAAGGGCAGAGATGATGAGGAGGGCTGGAGTGGAAGCAGCTCTCAAGCTGCTGCCGTTGATCCGAGATGCTGGGATCCAGGAGAGCAGCAATTAGCACACAGGGAGCTCGTCAGCCTCTGGAGAACCTGCTGCTCGGCACGAGCTGTGGTTCCTGTCCCAAGTTTTTCATGATGCTCACTTTCTCCTGCCTGCTGCATACATCGCATTTTCCTCAAAAAATAACAGTTTTGGGAAAGAATAAGAAGAGGAAAGAAGGAAGGTTGGAGAATCTCCTCCTTGCTTCACTTTCCTTCGAGTGCTGGCAAAGATTAAATTGATTAAAAGCATCTTTGGCACCGCCTTTTTGTCCCCCTTAGCTGCAGAGGCTCAATTTGACTCCATTAAACGCTTCATTGCCCTTTGCCATTTTATATTGTTTTTCAGTCCCCTCTGCTGTTTTTTTATGGGAGACCAGGCCACGGAAAGTGTGTGAAAACTCGGCTGTCAACTGGCCAGGCGAGGAGGCAGGGGAAGTTTATGGCCTGCAAGCGCTTCGATAGCTGTGTGCTGCTGCATCTGTTTCACGTCAGCGCACAGGGACCTGCCAGCCCCGATCAAAGCGTCGCAGAGTCTCGCTTTGCAGGCAGCCTCATGAGGCCGTGGGGATAACGTCGGGGCAGAATTAAGTGCACCACTTAGGGAAATGCACGCCGGGTTTAAACACGAGTCTCAGGCTCGGAGCATCCCTTGCACTCATGGCAGAGCTGGAAGCAGCATGGTTGTGTCCTGGCAAAGATGCTCCACAGAGCTGACTGGCTTGTGCTGCCCCAAGCCAAGGCTGGTCTCCTGCCTCCAGACTCGCAGGTGAGCATCCTACATTGAGCTGCTCCATGTATATGCATGCTGCCCTATAGCTTCCTTCAGCTCTTAGGTGTACAGATGGGCCCTAAGTTGCTAGAGAAGCGATGCAGCTGGCACTTGCAGTGGCTTGGCAGAAGCAGCAGCGATGCAGCAGAGGTGGCAGAACCTCAGGGCTTTCCAGGAGGGCTTGGGGCTGTATTGCTGCTGCAAGATATGGAAGAAATACAATCTATTGCTGCAGCATCTCCCCAAACAGCAACATTTATGTGGCCACAGTTTGCTGATTTCCAGCCCACAGACCAGAACTCTCCAGGCAGAACCAGTGCATGGGCAGTAGCACAGCCTCCTGGTCCAACTGGGCCTCTGCAGAAAGCTGGGTTGCATGATATACAGCCACATATATTGCACTGCCATACACATGGGATGTGCAATGGTGCAGCCTGCCCAGCTGCTTGTCCTCACCGGCACCAAGGTGCAAACCTTCAGTCCTGTTCTCCCAGGCTTGGGAAAAGAAAATATTGCACTGGCTTCAGCTTCAGTGATTAATAGGGGAGCAACCACAGTGCACTGAATGAGAGGTATGGGAATGTGATGGGAGGCTTTGCTGCATAATTAAAACCAGTGCAGTGAGGATCAGAAATCTTACTGGCCTCGGTAGCTTCTGTTCTCCCCTGGCTCACATCTTTAATCCTGGTTATCCTCCCATTGCTGTTGCTTGCTCCTGTGCCCTGCAAAGTCTAGGGCTTTGTGCATTGCCTGGCTGTGCCCTGGAGCACCATCACCCCAACTGCTCTCAGCTGGTGGGACCTGTGCCTGTGTGTTTTCAAACCCCATCACTGTGTGCTGCAAGCTGGGACACCGAGGTACGGAAGGAGGAAGGTCACCAAGACCTGGTGTTGGCCACAGCCTCACACTAAAGCTAGCCCAGTGACTAGCTTCATGCTGCAGCAGCCATATGAGCTCCACAGCAAGACTAGCAGGTAGGGAGGAAGAGTTTATCCCAGCCAAGATACTGTGGAAACCTTCTGGCTTTTATTCCCAGGGAAGGAGTCCACATCTCTCCCTGCAGTCCTTTCCCCACAGAACCACCCGGGTCACAGGTGGGATTTGTAGCATCTTCCACGCTGCAGTTTCTTTCAGAGGGCAGCTCTGCTGTTTGGCTACGGCCTTCACCTTACAATAAGGATGTGTTTCTGCCGTCTCTCCTGGAGACCCCAGAGGCTCTCTTGGTATCCTTCTGGACCCCAGAGGAAGTATCGGATTTCACTCCATGCAGTCAGCTTTCCTCAAGATGTTTCCCATCTTGAGCTCCTTGGAAGACCAGCAAGAGGGAGCCCACGCTGATTCACACCTCCTTGCCAGCCCTGCTCCCAGGTTACACCAGCATGATGGGAAGTCATCACTGAGTCTCTTTCCCAATCTTTTCCCAGGAAGCAAACCCAAAAGGCTGAGAGAGAGAATTTATTAGAAATTCAAGCCCCTGGGAAGAAGGAGCTTTTTATTCCTTTTTTTTTTTCTTTTTGTTTTCTGCAGAATCCACCCACTTATACAATTTTCTGTTTATTATGCAATACTGCGTAAGTACGAAAATAAAAATACAACTTTGCATAAAGGGATCAGAAGAGCTGGAGACTGTCAGAGCAATTTTATTAAGTCAGATCAAAGCCCAGTATCCTATCAAAAGCAGATGCCTAGGTAAAGCATAACTTCAGGGCAAGGCAGGTATCACATGCTCCTTCTGCACTCTTCCCAGTTTCCAGAATGTCCTACAGGAGTGGGACTCCTTGGTAGAGTCCCTTGGAGGATGGACTCCTTGGAGATCCATCACCCCTGCTTTATTTTGAACCGTTCTGTGTCAGCTTCATTTAATGCCCTGTAGCTCTAGAATCATAGGAGAAATCTGCAGATGGATCCCAGCTCCTGATGTCTTCCTTTGTCACCTCTTCTATGGCTTGTCATTCCTGCTCTGTGCAGAACCCAGCACAGCTCCACACCACAGGCCTTTCCAATAACACAAGCACCACAGAAAAACACTCTGCTTTTGTTCCTCTTCACTACAATAGACCCCATTTCTGCTGCTCATTGTTTTAAGATGCTTTTCTATTAATAGCAGAAACAGACATGTCATTTCAATAAATCTATTCAAATTAATGTCTTTCATTATCCTGCAAACACAACATCAAAGGCTTAGTTTGCACCCTGGCCCTTTGTGAGACAGAAAGGGTTCTGGTATAAAGATTTCCATCAGAATAGACATTTGATGAGAGAAAGCTTTTTTGTCCATCAGGAAAGATAAGTTTCTTAATGGAATTGGAAGCTTTGGTTCTTGTAGATGAGTGACTGCAGCAGCCTAGGAGGTCCTTTCCAATGGCAAATTTTGTCCCTCAATTTGTTGTGATGGAGCGCAGTAGGAAGCGTTTTATTTTTAGGCTGTTTGTTGCTGTGAGAGAAAAGTCCCCTTTCCTGGGAGTGTCAGTACCTGAAGCTGGCTGGTGTGACACGGGTAGACGTGTGCTGTGTCTTGAAGAGAGCTAGTACCGCATGTCTCCAACAACCAAGGGGAAATAGACTGCAGAGAACCCTGTGTTTGTCCTCGCTGCTCTTCCTTTCCTTCACCGTTATCCACTAGCAGACTCAGCTAGGAAAGAAAGAGCAACGAGGCCAAACACAGGGAGCATTTTCCACACAGACCAATTGGCAGCTCCATCCATGGCAAAAGGGACTGCACTTTCCCCTGCCAGACACTTGATGGGAATTATCCCGAGCCGAGGACCCTCCTGTTCTCAAGAGGCAGTTCTTTGCACTGACCCTTTTGGGGAGGATGAGTGTTGAATGCTAAGGGCTTGGCCAAAGTCGTCGTACTTACCATCCCTGTTCTACTCAGAGTCTAGGTTTAAGGGTTTGCTTCTCATGGAAGTACAGGCTGAGCAGAACAGCACTCATGGATCCTTCCCGCACAATAGACAAAGCTGGAAAATTTTGTTTCACTTGTCCCACCAGGAGGAATATAGAGGGCCCATGTCCTTGTACCTACTGCCACAGAGCCTGCGAAGCAAGCAGAATGTGGTCCATCGCCAATCAGGACTAATCCCTGGGATCAGCCTTGTGTTTATGACTACTTGTGCATGTTTTTATTATGCAAATTAGTACTAAAGGTCCTTGTAAGGAAAGGAAGAAACTGCATAGTTCGTTTTAAGTAATTCACTCACATGTTCCCTGCATTGAGTAAGTCTTGTTTTCCCTCCCAAGGTGTTTTCTCTTCTAGACACCTTTGTCTCAGTTACTTTTCTCCTTTACTACAGATTTCCTAAATAAGTTCTGGTTTTGAGGTAAGCAGAAACATTTACTTCCTTAAGAGCCTATGTTATGCAACTATAGTTAAACAGTAGATACCGAAATACCTCCGCATGTTTCAACTTTAAAAAAATCTAGCTATATTTTAAATAACAAATGAACCATCCAACCACTTGCTCTGTCTCACCATTACTCAGAGCTTCACCCAGGTGCCTTCTGAGCAACGCTTCCTTACCTCATCTTGCCCAGTTTCAGCCTGTTTTGAATTCATGTCTGGTTGCTTGGCCAGCCCTGTATGAAGGCTGGAAAAGAAGTCACAGCTTCTTTGTTTCTTTCATTGTTTATTCCAGTGGTTAATCAGTCTCACATAAGAGAAAAAAAAAAAAAAGTGTGCTTCTCTTTTTTAAATTGAATTTCACTCGGCTTTAAATTCCAGCTATAGGTTCTTGTAAGTACCATCCTTTGTTAGATTAAAGAGTAGTTATTTATTCCTCCTGAAGGTGTTTACACAATTTATTTGTGCCACCTCTCTATCTCTTTTTCCAACAGCTACCTGGGGTGAGCTGCCTTTGTGTGACAAGCCTTTTTTTTTCCCTTTCCTTTTTTTTTTTTTTAAAGCTGTTTCAAAGCCTTTTAAAATGCACATGCTGAAAACAGAGCCAGGTCCATCCTCACCCCAGGAAAGGCTGACCTGGGAACCCATTGCCCTGGCCCCACTCACAGCCCTGGTTTCAGCTTGCAGCCTCCTGCAGCTCTGGCATCAACCAAGGCACTTAATGGGAAAATTTATGCTTATTTTCCTTTTCTTAGCTAGGGAATTGTGCAATACTTTCACTAAAGCAAAACTCAGTAAAAAGACCACTGAAATAACAGAATTCTCCACCGTCAGTCTATATCACCTTGAACATAGTCTTCATTGGTGGATCCTGAGGAAGCTGGCCCCTTTTTTCTTGACTTGAAAAGAGGATATTTCTTATTTTTTGTTCCATTCATTTTAATTTTTCTCCAAACATCTTTTCATGGAACAAGAATCATCCAAGCAAACACAAGAATCAAGGTCCAATACCCCCTTCCAAAGAACAGATATTGGCCCTGATACCTGAAAGCTTTACTCTTTCCTATACCATTAGCTCAGGCTCCTCTATATGGGAAAGATTTTATGACTAGTCTCACGTAGATAATGCCACCATTTATAGCCCTGGGAATACAATGAGAGACTCCAACACAACAAATGGCAGTGAGGAGAGCAAGGATCTGCCCCATTAATTTCTGCATCAGGCAGATAATATTTGTCTGTACCAGAGCAGACCCCTAGCCTTAAAGACAGGTTAGGGAGACTTGATAAAGCATTGTGGTAGTTATTCTCCTGGCGATCCGCTACGTTTTTACTCTTTTTTCCCCCAGTATGACTGTGTTCTGCTTCCAACCACTGCATTTTGTTCTTTCCCAATAGATCAAAGAGTACTTGTTTCCCCAGATCTCTTTTCAACGTCCAAATGCATAGGCCACAGCCAAATTGGCTCTTAATCGTCTCTTTGATAAATAGCACAAATGAATTTCTCAGTAGAAGACAAACTTCCTCAAAATTGTCATTATAGCAGCAATTTTCGCATCCTCTTCTAATTAATTAAAGCCCCTTTTTGGAATCACAAGCCCAGAATCAGACATGATATTAAGTAAGAAGAGAGCAGCAATCTCCTGGTTCCTGTCTACTATCTCACTGCTGAAAGATTCAAAGATATCATTCACTCCCTTCCATAGAGCAGTGCAGAAAGCTCTCAGTGAACTGATTATCTATTATGAACCTTCAGTCATTTCAAGAGTCACTGCCTTCTGAGCTATAGTTCCCTGCCTTCATTTTAAAGTTTGAGGGTCTGAATGTGAAATTCCTCAATAGAGCTTGCAATAGAAGGAGGCTTATAAATGGGAGTAGCAGCGATATCCGAGGAAAGAGCATCTCTCTGTGCAAGATTAATGCCACATCCTGAATGCAGTGTAAGCCAGCAGCAAGCTGGTGCAAAAGGAAATTGCTAAATACTCCTAAATGGACCTGTTCAACTGACACTCATTTCAGGTCTCAGAGCTGTCACTCCGTAAGATGACCTGGATTCTGTGCATTCGTTTATGCCATGGCAATGTGTTATTAGTGTCACTTGATACTGGGAGAATGACGAAACTGTTGCTGGCTTTGCCATTTCTACATTTATCTTAAATTGGTGGCTCCCAAACCTCTAGATTGACGGGCCCCTCTCACACGTCAAGGTTTCTTATCATCAAACCTACAATTGAGAACATGAAGGGCAGGATTCATCTCCTCCCACTTTAGTTAGATGTCTAAGCTAAATGAATCTTCTGGGTTTCTTTAGTATCAGTGGAGAAAAACAGGCATCTCTGGAGGGTCAAGCAACACAGAGACTTTCATAAGAGGATGGGATGAACCGCTGCTGGGTGACACTCTCATGTCAGACAACTACCATGGCTCAAACACACAGTCTTTAGCTGCTCAAAGTTAAACAACACATATATATCACCTTTAAATGTTAATTCAATCAACAGAGCAGCTGAAAACCCATTAAACTGGTATCCTCACTTTGAACCATTCTAGCCCAGTCTTCCCAGTCTAGCTTACTGTGGTCCTGTTCCATCCTGCTATGTTCCCAGAACAATGTCATGCCTGATCTGCAGCCTAAAAGCCAAGTTACATGCTCAGATACATTTTTTTGAGCCCAGGAAGGAGATCTAGGTCTGCACTTTGCCAGGCGCCCGACTCCAGTGTCTCATGAGTTAAAAGCACTCTGACCAGCAGCAGATGCTCTACATTGCTCTTGCTGTGATCAGCATCTGGCAGAGCGAAAGCGGCTTAAACTAGACTGGAAAAATTAATTGCTGAAATGTTAGTGACAGAATAATAATTATTATAATTACAATAATTGCAATAATTGATAGTAATGATTCCTCTTACCATGCCCCCAAGGAACTTTCATCCCAGGCCCATTCTGCTGGGTGCTGCATAAACACACAACAAGGAGGGAGTTTCCTGGAAACCAGTAGCATGGGCAGATGCCCCATTCCTCCTCCTCCCCTTTGCATGGCTATAGGTCACTGCCAAAGATAGGCTGCAAGAGTAAGATGACCTCTGGGCTGGCTCTAATTGGCTACTTTGGGGTTTATTTGAAAAACCTGCTCTCTTCAAGCAAGCCAGGAACACTAGGATGGAGAAGACGGGATATAGGGGAAAGGCAGGAAAATATTGACTCCCCTCTTAGGTAGTTCTGGTTTGGCAATATTGGGATAAGCATTAGAACAAAAGAGAGTGTGATGAAGGGGCATTTTCTCTGCCTATTTTTCATGAATTCACAAATTCCTCCCTAGCTGAGGAAACACACAAAGCAATTGGTTTGGAGAAGTCTTCGAGGGTGGGATGGTGGCATTAGGAGCCAATGTTTGACGGGAATTGCCTGCTCAGTTCTGTGAAGCAATGAGCATCAGGAATCAGCCGCAGACAACCTCAAATCTTCTCTGCATTTGAGACAAGAGGACTGGGGACAAGTACCTTGGCCAACAGGCAGCACTTCAGGGATGCGCATTGCTTCTGCAATCCCAAAGGCCCTCTGAGGAGGGCAAGGAGAAATATATTACAGTAATTCTTCTTTTATATATATTTTAAACCCAAAAAGAGGTTCCCCCTGTGCAGATGTTAATAGGTATGTCTTAGAAGCAGAGTGGAGACACCATTGAGATTCAGGGAATTTAAGGCAGACGGTGCATTTGCCGTAATTGGTTTTCACCTCCTGCAGAACTGATCCGTGGAATTACAGCAGCCCTGCACGGCGCTCGAGACTGGGCACTGATGTGGGACATGCACTGTGAAAGCCATTCCATTTGGATGTCGGGACCTCAAGTGATGGATAATCTTTTACATTCTTGTAAATTGCTGACGTGGTTAATTGCTCCGTGTATTTAAAAAACCAATAGTCCACCTTATTTCCCCCTTTAACTTTTCCAGTTTCGGCTTCCAGCCATTGGATCTCGTTCTGCTTTGTCTGCTCAATTAAAGAGCACTGTAATATCAAATACCATCTTCCTGTGTAGATACCTACAGGTCAAATTACTTTCTACCCTTCCCTCTGGTAAGCTAAATAGACTAACTTCCTTCAAGCTCATTTCAAAGGTTTTTTTTTTTTTTTTGATGCCTCTAATTATTTTTACAGCTTTTTTGTTCATTTGTTCACTTTTTAACATCCTTATAAAACCTGACCAGCAAAATGAAAGATGACGATCGAGTAAAGATCTTGCCAAAGTCTTATATAATAGGAAAAGTTAATGTCTTGTCTCAGTTTTAACTGTAACCTTCTCCCATGCCCCTAAATGTAAGGAACTACAAATCTGATTTGATTTACAAAAAAAAATTATATATTTTCTCCCTTTCTTGAATTTAATTTATATTTGTTTTCATAACTGAAATGTTGAAGAATATTTTTTCCTATTTAAAAAAGATTTTTATGATTGCCTAAAAGCGTTTTAAAAGACTGTGATGAAGCTTAAACAAAAACATAAAAACAAGTGCCCAAACAAACAGAAACTTAAAAAGGAAACAAAAGAAGCAGATGAAAGATGCAGAGGATAAATCAAAATCTGAAAAAAAGGGTATCTATATATGCATATATGCATATATTATCAATCCTCTTTATATGAACAGCTTCAAACTAGTGAAATTCAGTCCAAATTTCATCAGTTTCGTCTTTGTGTTAAAATGGGACCACAATCTGGGGCCGGAAGGGTCTCTGATTCAAAGAGATCCTGAAGGATCCAGCTCCAGGTGATGCCCTCAGAGCATCCCAGCCCATTTACTTGGATCCCACCCCACAAAAGAAGTGGAAACGCAGGGACATCCATCACAGGGCAGCCCCAATAAACTGGGATTCTCGAGCCGCCAAAGCCTTGGAAAGAGTTAAGAACGTGAATGTGATAAAGGGCACTTCTGGACATAATTTAGTTGGATTTTTCTAAAGGCTTTTTGATGGAGTCCGTCACAGGAGGCTCTTAAGGAAAATAAATATCCACAGGGTAAGGGCCAGCATCCTGTTGTGGGTCACAAACTGCTCGAGCGACGGGATACAAAGGGCTGGAGTGAATGAATGGTCCTTGGAGCAGAGGGAGGCTAATCGGGGGGGCTCCAGGGAGCAGCCTGGGGAGGGGTGGTACTGAAAATATTTATTAATGGTTTGGAGAAGGGGGGGATGGAGCAGGAGGTGAAATCTGTCCAGGTGGCACAAAACTGTTTAGGGTTTTATTTGTTAATGAAAGAAGCAAAGAATCTGATGAAAGGAGGAAAGAAATATGAAGTATTGTGAGAAATTCTAGAAAGTTTACTCAAACTGGGAGAGGGAACAGCTGGTGAACTCTGAGTGAGATCAATGCAAGGCCGAGCAGTCATGGAAACCCGTCTGCTCTTCACATGGGCTCTGCAAGGAGGGACTCCCAGCTAGCAGGATCCTCTTAGAAGAAAACAGGCTTTCTGCATGGCCTCCTGCTGAAGGAAGAGCCAGCAGCAGAAAGCAGATACCAGTTAGGTCAAGACACATTGACCTAAGCAATACTCCAAATATCCAGTGTCAAGCTGGGAGGTGGAGATCTTAACCTGGCTTCAGGAGCAGGTCTCTTCTCATCTTAACAACAATGATAGGAGAGTACAGGGGGAGTGAAATACCTGGGGGAAAATTGTTAAAAATATTGCCGTCATTCTGCCATGCTCATAAGGATGTGGTATGAGCTGGAGTGAGGTCTGAAAGGTAAATGAGTCCCCGATGCCACCAAACGACCAAGGAGAACTTGCCAAGGGGTACCAAGGTAAGGAAAGTTCTGCCTCCAACTCATGCAATTGATGGTAAAAGTGGTCTGAAACAAGGAACATCAGGCACCCCTTAGACACCTTGGAGCATCTGCTGCAGGCTGTAGGGAAGACAGACAGTTGACAGACAGATGTCCTGCAGGTTCTGAACCAGTATCAAGGGCCAGGTCACCCTGCTAGCAAACCAACAGCGTTCATTGCTGAGAAGAATTGATCCCATATTTCCAATGGATGTCCACACAGCCCTGCTTCTACTGATGGGGAAGCATTGAGCAATAACTTCCAAGCTTGCAACAGGGCTGAAATTCAGGGCTGCACTGATAGTTTCTCAGCTCAAAGGGGTTTGACTTTTTCAGCTACAGCTGAAGCCATTGAGATCAGTTTTTACCAATTTTTCTCTCCTTTGTCCTGCCTTTGCAAGTTAAATTTCTCAATAGTTAACATCTGGGGCTTTGCTTTGCCTATGAAAGTAGCCATATTTTCTTGATGATGCCTGGCTGGAAGGGAATCAGCATTTAGTTTTCACCGTCCAAGGCTCTCCTGAATATGCATCACCTCTTCCTAAGTGATTCCGTTGTCAGGTGTGTTTTCTGCGGCCATTCATCATCCTTCACATTTTGCATTTATCTCAGCCGTGTGTTGAGAGAAGCCAGCAACAATGCTCTTCATTCCAAGTTTGGTCGAAGATGTGAGATGCTGTCTGATGTCTGGAAGCTTCTTTCCTACAGGTATGCCATAAACAGCAAATAACAACCTCAACTTGGTCTTCCCAATGCTGTTCTTCATCCACCACCATGGGCACCACCACTTGTTCCTTCAGAAGTGTCCCAAAGCTCTGCAGTTAGAGCTCCTCGCAGCATGACATTGCTCACATCCACACCTACTGGCATGTCATCTGCTCTTGTTGCTGAGTTTGCTTTGACATGAAGCCTCTCAGCTCGGTGAGTTCCCAACTGGCAAATGACTACCCCTCGGCAACACTGAAATTCAAGTGCACATGTGATTGCTACAGCATCTCAGCACTTGTGAGTGCTTATTCTTGCAATGCCCTTGCAAGGCTGACAAGTAAAATGAACCTCATTTTATAGATGGGGAACTTACACCCACCTGAAAACTGAACAGACTTGCTCCCGGGCATCAACAAAACTCCTGATGGAGGAGAGAATTGAAAGCAAACCATATCCTTTTTTATTTGTGGTACAACTCCTCTTCAGCCTCACAGTGCTCAAAATGTATTAAATTCACTCATAAAAAAAAAAAAATACCGTTGATGCACTGGAAAACATGTAATTAATTCTTATATTTTACCTCTTGTTACTTCCCACGTGATGAAGTCCAAGCAGGCTGGAGGATGAATGAGCATTTTCACCCAGACACAGTAGGAACACAGTGGCAGTCAATTTTAAACAGTTAATTCATATCTCCAGCAATATGCAGAGCTCCCTTTTCCTGCTGTACCACAGCTCCTTTAACGACTTGCATGAGTCTCGTTCTTTATCCTCAAAAGCCTTCAAAGTAACCTCAGAAGTAACCATTTCTTCCATGACATATTGCTGTGAGAAGCGGTTTTCCAGGTTTAGTCGTATTATGCGATAACCAAAATCAAGTAGTAACAAGATTGTTTAAACTATAGTTATGCTCTTTAAGTGCATCTTCAGGCATTAAGGCTTTCAAAACTCTCTTCTCTCCCAGGACTCTTGATTCCAGTTGATTGTCTAGCCAGCTGGGGGGCTACAGAGCAATCAAATTCTTGTGGATTTTTTGGAAGTGACCATCAGGCTGAGCCCTCTGCTGCCTTCCATGTTGTACAGACCTTTCATCCCCATCAGAGTTCCTTTAAAACACTGATAGACCTTCTGAAATCTTATGACAATATGGGAACGTTGAATCATCTCTTCTAACCTTTAGTATAACACGTACAACAGAATTTCATCCAATTATGCCAACACAGAGCATAGTAACATGCAATCATTGCAGATTGTTGAAAAATACTGTTTACTTTTCCAAGGATATGTGTGTTATATACCACATAAATATGTTAATAGACACATATTTGTTTGTGTGAAAAAAAGATAATTGTGGGAGGTTCAGGATGGTATTACTGCCACTATATCAGTCTAGGACATTGAAAAGGATTCCCAAAATGAAAAGCATCTTTTCTCTCTTGCCGAAAGTCCTGAAAACAATATCTAGGATTTAATTTCTCAAGAAAATGCACGTTTTGTTTAAAAAGAGGGAGTGTGAACCAGCTCCAGCTGCTCTTCTACTCTGCAGCACTGGGGGACTGATCAAGTACTGACTGGAGGTGTCCAGCCTAGGGGAGATGTCCAAGGGGTGCCACCTGGATCATCCTAGGGCTGCTACAGGAGAAGGTGCAACCTTGAGCACACGCAGGGAAGCACAGTTCTCCAGTGTGTCCTCCTTATGATGTAGACCATTGGTTTCTCTCCTTCTGTGCATTTTAAGCCCCTGCCCAATGGAGGCTCTACATGCCTGAGTTACCTTTTTTTCCACAGCCCCCCTGGAAAAGATGTGAGACTCCACACAAGCCTTTGTGGTCTTGTCCCACCATGGTCTTAGAGCAAACTGTGAGCCTGAGGACCCTGTATGAATGTGGTTGGGAATTCAGCCATACTGTGAAGGTAAGTGGACTGGTAATTACTGCAATTAAATCTTCTCCTTTACACATGGAAAGGCTTCAGGAAGCTGAGATGAGCCTGGCAGTGATGCATGTGCACAGGCTGGAAACAGGAGAGGTGCTGAGAAAAGAATGGCCTGCTCAGAACCTGTCCACTGGCATTTTTCCTGATATCTAACCTGAACCCCTCCTGACCCATCTTGAATCCATTTCCTCTTGCCCTAACGGTAGTTATTTTGGAGAAGAGATCAACACGGGTGGAGGTGATTCTTTGGAGCAGAGGCGACGAGGACCAAGACACTATCCAAACCTCTCCTAGTCTCCCTTGTAGCAGCCTGCTGCCCTCTCATGTGCAGGACCATGTAGTCGTTTGCATGTTCAGTGGTGTGAGCTGCAGCTTCAATGTACAACACATGCAGACCACCTAAGAATAGCTCTCTCCTACTCATATTCTCCATGTTTTAAATGCCTGGAGATGATGTTTTGTGTTACACTGCATATGTCTCAGTGAATCCCACAGCATACATGCTCCCCAAAACATGGTGTCTGCAATGAGCAGCCACAAATTTCTTCCTGCAAAGTCCTGGCTGGGAATACAGCCCCCTATGATTAGCATGGACACGGTGACTCTTATCACTGTAGATCTATGGGAAAATCTCTATTAGTGGAAAGAGTGGACAGCAAATTACTTTTTCCTTGCCTTGCAATACCAGTGAATGACATTATTGTTATTAATAACAAATTCTGCCATGCAGGAGCACAGGGGTCAGAGCCTGCTCTAGCAAAGAGAAGCTCAGAGTTGATGGCAGGTGTCAGCAGAGAAGGAGCCCGTGTAAATGAAGTCAAGAAAGATTAAAAAAGAAGGAAAGCCGGCACAGCCAGGCCCAAAGAGAAGGAAAGATTATTTCAGCAGGCAGGTGGGGAGAGCAAAAGGGGGAAGCAGGACAGATTCCTTATAAAAGGAACTAGGTCCCCTTTCCTCCAATTCAGTTTCCTCTTCACTTTAGCTTCAGTTGATCAACCACTTTGCACCTTCCATCTGAATTTCCATAGGGATGGTTTTCCCTCACCACCCTCTCTCATTTCTCTAGTGCCCCTTGTCCACCCTTCATCCACCACCACTACTGGGGTACCTCAGCCAAGTTCTCCTAGGAAGAAAAGACCGGACTAAAGCGCTCCATGCTGCCCTGTGCCCACATTTACTCCACATGGGAGTAGGGCTAAGGCATGGCAGGGACACGGGACCCCCTCGAGCAAGCTGCTCTGCTTTCCCCGTGCCTCAGTTTCCCCAGGTATGCAACGCCAGCAGCAGCACACCCTCCTGGCAAGGCAGCGAGACCGGCCTGGCTGCTCTTTGCAAATTGCTTTCTAATCCCTGGGGAGAATGGCAAAGTGTGATTAATAAGACTATTTATTTTGCAGGCTTGCAGGAGGTAAAGGTGGAAGTGCTGAGACATATATTTGATTTGGCAAATTAACACATCATAAGACATAACCATAAAAAATGTGCGGTCTCCTAAAATTGCTTTACTGCCCCCCCATCCCTACTGGATGAGCTCTAATGAAAGAATAAGGTAAGAGAGCTGCCAAGATAATCTCTCCTGTTACACACCGCACAGTTGCAGGGATAAAACTGCAAAAATGACACGTTTTGCAGTGTTTAGGATTGATCTCCCCATCAGCGACTGAGGCTGCACGGCCCCCGTGTTTCCAGGTGCTCATGTAGTGAGTGCTGCCTGTTGTGGAGCCAACTCTTCTCCTTTGCACTCAGCCTGCTGAGAATAGATCGCTGCGGCTGGGCTGGATCAACCATTCATGGAAATCCTGGTGCACCTACTAACCTGGGACAGCTCTGTTCTCAGGGGTTGGTGTCGTCCTGTTTATTATCTATTGCTTATTATTATTGGCTGTATCCTTGCATTCCTGCTGGGCATCCTGGAGGAGCCAGGGGCAGGTCCTCCCTCACCAGAGCTGGACACGGAAAAGTGATTCATTTGAGCCAGATTTGGCCCCCCTGAACTTTCCTTCTTAGCAGCAGAAACAAATCTTGCCTGTGCTTTGTCTTGTGGGATGAGGTTGATCGTGGGACATAGATCAAGGTTATTTCTCCCCATAGATAAGAAGGGGAACATGCCATGAAAATCAAGTTTTGATTTCTTTCCCATTTGCAAGCTAGTGTTTCAGTATTAGTTCCTGGAACAGAGGGCCTCACCAAGATGCCCTCTGCTTCTCTCCAGATCATTGGTCTTGGACCTAACTGTGGCTGGTATGAGGTTTGAGAAACCCCAGATCTATGAGATTTTGGTCCTAGAAGAAGAGCTTGTAACTTGAGCTACCAAAACTGACACAGTCTTCCAGGGAAGTTCTTAGCAAATGTCCATGTCCCTCCTGAAGCATCTGCTTCTTGTCCCCTCAAGGTGGTCACCAACCCAGGTCCACCTTGTATCTCAGTGATGGTGAGTGCTGCCTTTGAGTCCAGTCTGCCACATTTGCCAGGCTGCCCTAGAGCAGCAGCTTTGCCTTACAGACAACATCATACAGGCGATAATAAAATGTCAACTTAATTCTGAATCAGTGTGCTGCAGCAACCTGAAAACAAGTAGAACTCCCATCCTGGCGAACATCGAAGGCTAATTGGGGCACAAGTGGATGGGAAACGGTGCTAATAACAATGAAATGCAGAGCCTGTCTGCAATGCCCTGTGCTGCTGCCAGCAAGGAAGTGAATTTTCAATTCAGCTGAGAGTTTCTCTGGCTCACGGTGACCTTTAGAGCACCCACGTCCTCGCCTGCCATTCCCAGCGGAGCTGGCAGTGCAGCTTGCTCTCCCTTCTCATCTTTTCTATTTTTTTTTCAGCAGAAAAAGGAAAAAAAAAGGTATTCAGGTTTTAGGGGAGTAACTTTCATCACTTCGATGGAGAGGAAATGGTCAGATCACAAAGCAGGCTACAGTATACGGCCCTGGGGACAGGCTGCTCTTTGGTCACACTTCTTCCAGCAGCCTTTCTCCTCAGAAACCTAGGAGCAGGAAGGCCTGCAAAGCTGATCCCATCAGACCCCACGGAGAGACTTAGCCTAAACATGTGAAGGATGAGAGCTCCAGAGAAAAGGGAGCGCGGGGAGAGGGTTTGTAGCAACAGCTTGAAATAGGAGAGAAGATTAGAGACAGGACAAGAACATAAAGGAAGTCAGAGAAATAACATCATCTCATTTACCACTCGAGCATGCAATGTTTGTCATATTAAAATAAAAACAGTGGGGGATTATTCCCCATGGAGACCTCTTTATCTGACTGCATTAACGCAGGATAGACACACGTGTGCATGCAAGCACTCACACACACACACATACTCATTCCTGAAGGATTACCTTAAGAATGGGAAGGGAACGAGACACAAAAGCTTTCATCCACACTGTCAGAATAATAAACAAGTGCATTGACACCTTTCTGCTGCCCACAAAACTGGACATCATCTGTTTCCCCCTCCTGCCCTGGGTACCAGAGTGGCTCTGGAGGAGAAGGGCTGTCCCCCTTGTACATCCATAGGACAGTTTGACTTCAGAAGCCTTTGGGCTGGGAAAGCACCACGCAGGATGGTGGCAAGAAGTTGCACCCTTGCAGAACTGACCCTGTTTTGCCCAGTATGATGGTTGCAGTCGGCTCCAGTGCCTGTCTGCTCCAAAATGCAGGATGGTAAACTGGAAAAAGGAAAAGGAAAAAAAGGAAAAAAAGGAAAAAAAGGAAAAAAAAGGAAAAAAAACGAAAAAACGAAAAAACGAAAAAAGGAAAAAAGAAGAAGGAGAAGGAGAAGGAGAAGGAGAAGGAGAAGGAGAAGGAGAAGGAGAAGGAGAAGGAGAAGGAGAAGGAGAAGGAGAAGGAGAAGGGTCACTTATGGACAGAATCTAGCATAGAGCAGCTCAAGTTGAAGTTGGACCCCGCTGTTGATTTAATCTAATGTAAACATGTAACTACTATCTTGAGGCCACAATGAGAGAAAATGATGTCTAAGCCGTTTTAAAAGCACTTGAGGCCAAGCAAATGGATGGTCTAAGAATCTGTCAAAAACTCTCCAAAACTCAAATCATCTTCAGGGGGAAATTAGCAGGCGCTGCTGCTGGCTGGATCCAATTTATTAAGGTCTCGGAGAAGGCAATCATGAAGAAAAGAGATAAATAATCTTCAGAGAGAACAATTGCAGATCAGTTGTGACATAATCAGGAGACCAGATTTCCAGTGCTGAGGGGTGGGGATGCTGGACACCAGAAATAAAAGCCAGGACAATACGTCTATCTCCTCTCTACAGCGCTGCTGCAATTGATTGTTAATTGTCCTCTTTGAAGATTATTTATCTCTTTCCCTCAGGATCAGTCCCTCCTCCCATCTCTGCTCCTTCCCTTAAAAATGAATGACCTTAAGGTATCTTGAAGGGATGACTCGCATAGCAGCAGCTGCCACGCAGTGTCATTAGTGTCATCCACCCAAGCAGCTGGATGGAGAACAAGTTACCCATTAGGGTGACAATTTTGCCTGGAAAGGGCAGAGAGCAGCTTTAGGAGAAGCATCAGAGAACTGATAGATGGGAAATTAAGCTGCATTGTCTTCTCTCTGACTCTCAGCACTTGGGTTAGGGGTGTGTGATCAATGGAGCAAGGCTTGGAGCCCTCACGTGCTCATTCAGTAATGTCAGCCACACAAGGGTTCTTGCAAAGACTGCCCCCAAAATTGCACTGTTTAGCAGCTTAAGTACAGCTGAATCTGACAGGCAGCCTGGGGTTGGGATAGAAGTTTAGGGAGGTATCCGATTTTTAAAGATTTTATTCAATATTATTTTTCAGAGATTTATTATATTCCAAAAATCTTATCTTGTCTGAAGGACAGGACTAGGGATGGAGACCCAGGATCTTTTAAACCCTTTCCGTACGAAGCACTGAGAATGGAAAGATGCCTGGGATGAGATCACTGATAGTCAGTGCTTATAGGAGGTAGAAGGAGGCAGATTGTCCCCAGAACATGCCCTGCTTGCTGCTCTGGTCTGTACCTCAATCCTTCAGGGATAGAACAGGGGACTGCATGACATAGTCCAGGACCCTGAAGCCTTTGGGGTAGTATTTGCACCTGGATGTCCATGGAGCGAGAGGAACCATGCTGGGAACAAGCTCAGTAAGAGGCTCCCACTTTGTCTTGGCCAGAGGGACTCAGTGGAGCAGCTGCTCTGTGCAGTTAAGTTCCACAGGAACTTAAGAAAACATTTCTTAACAGTGAGGGTGACAGAGCCCTGGAACAGGCTGCCCAGAGAGGTTGTAGAGTCTCCTTCTCTGGAGATCTTCCAAAACCCCTTGGACGCAGCCCTGTGCCCCGTGCTCTGGGTGACCCTGCGTGTGCAGGGGGGTTGGACTAGACGACTTCTGAGGTTCCTTCCAACCTTAAGGATTCTGTGATTCTATGATTCTGAGGAAGGTGGACTTTGGTATCCTGGCACACCTCGTTTCTGCACGGTGGCCAGCAGCTGCGTGCCACCACACTGCCCTTTGCTTGCTCTGCTTGTGACATGTCCCAACAGGCTGCAGCAAAGCTCTTGCAGTGCCAAACACACCTAACACACACGTTGCTTTGCTTCTTTTCCTTGACAGGGTTCCAGGGTCTGGAGCAGAGGATTTAGCTCCTTTGCTTTGCTAGGCCCCACGCACCCATGCACCAGAGGGACTGGCGTGAGGACTGGGTGCAGATGAGGCCTGTGAAATGGAGATCATGTGTCCACCTGCCAAAGGGATGGCAAGACAAGGTCTATCACTGTTTGGAGGTCTCTGAGTAGAAGTAGCTGCAGAAGGGCAAAGGATGATAATTATTATCACAGAAGAAATTCCCAACTGCGGAATCAGCATGTCTCATTGGCCTTTAAAAATGAGTGCTCCCCAAGAGGAGAGAAGCGTCAGAAGAACCCGGCTGTGAGGAGGAACCTGTGTCCACTGCTAGGGCCAGATCCCTTGGGAAAAATCTGCTTGACACTCAGCGTACACAGAGCCTGCTGCATCCTTCTGAAAAACGTGATCAGCTGTCAGGAAGATATTGGGAGCCCAGAGAGCATCTGCACTTGGGTCTCCCTCTCTCTGTGACTAGATGCAGTTCAGGTTTGGAGGCATGATGTTTTAGAAGAGGATCATGATCTTCCCCGCAAAGCTTATAATCCAACTTGTTCACAAACCACTGCTGTGGTTGGAAAGAATGCTCACTTGGTTTCTCTGTTTGCTGTGTCTTGCCAGGATCTAACCTCACTCAGAAGGCCGCTTCCCTCCTCTGTTTTCCAGCTTGAAATGTTCATTGCTTTTCTTTTTACTTGAAAAAGATGTAGTTCACTACTTTACCATAAATATATAAATCAAATTAATTGAACCAAAAACATGCTGGTACCAATTTTGATTCAATTCTTTTTGAGAAGATTCAGCAGGACTTTGAAGATCCTTTTAATGAAAGCCAGGAAGAGATATACAAAATAGGCAACAGCACAAAAATGAAAGCACTCAGTCTGGACAGGGGGGACAATCACTAAGTTCAGAATATCCTACATCATGAGATGGTCTCTGACATTGCTCTTTCTACTTTTTTTTTACAACCTATAAATTCATTAAAATAAAACTAAGAACCTGGGTTTCGTGTCAGTTCAAGAGGAAAAAAGCAAAGTTTCAAAACCTTTTTATTTTCCTGATAAAACAAAAGCGTTTTTTTCCAGCTCTTATAGCAAAATAGATGTCAGCTCACTTCTGACAAGGAAAAGGGCAACCAAGTTTGCTGAATATCTGATGTGAGAGTTCCCTATAAGATTGTCCACATTTTCTGTACCGGCAAATATTTATCTTCTGCATAACAGTTAAAGGGCTTCTTCAGTTGTTCTCTCAGCACTGAGGGTCGTTCAAGCTCTGGTACAACAAATATTGCATCGAATGAAAGTGAGCGGCACTTGATCTCCAGGTAAAGGCAGTCAAAATCCATTTGGCAAGTCAGAGAAGGAGGAGGAGAACAAGCACCTGGAGAACAAAAGGAGCCCCAAGAGCACAGGGATTCTGGAGAACAAAAGAAGGTGAGACTTCAAAGAGTCACTGCGACTGAAGCATGGGGAAACAACTCAAAAATCACAACTAAGCCTCCTTGTAAGCACCCCAGCTCGGCCTCAGTGGTCTCCCATTGCCTGCAGGGAAGCAGGAGGGCAAATTGTGCTCTGATTTTTGCTTCTGAAGATGCTGAGCCACCACGTTCACTTAGTTTCTCCCCCAGAATTCATGGAGGTGACTGTATTGAGATACCACCGCTTGGTATCTCAATGGGGACTTCATCCAAAGATCCTGAGGTCGCCTCCTTCATGTCCAGACACTCTGGGGGGTCTCGGTGGCTGCAGGCACAGAGGACCTGTGAGATCCTGGCTCTCCTGCTTCGCAGGCTCACTCAATTGATGCTTTAAAATACCCTTTACCTGGTGATTCCCTTACACTTCTGCAGCAGGATGGAGCCTTGCGTTTACCCACTGACAGCCTGGTAGCAGCTGGGGACTGCGGGAACTTGTTGCGTGAAGAGAATTAGTTCCAATCTCTCTTTAATGAAGGCTGTGCTTTTAGAGCAGGTAGGGCAGGTGAGGTCCTAGGGGGTGATGCCAGGTCTGGGCCTGGGGCCAGGCTTCTAGGGAAAAGTGATATCACCTAAATGAGCGAACAAGCACATAGCCCTGCCCTGGGGCCACAACAGGAGCAGCGAGGTTTTACAGCCCACAGGAAAATAGGAAACAAAATTCCAAATCAAGGAGGAGAACTGAAAAATAAGACAGGTTTGTTCCTCTGTGCTGGAGCTGTCATCTTGGAGTTTACATAAAGCTTAAGACACTTCTTCATTGCTCAAAACTGGCAGTAAAGGCGCCTGGCATTTATTTGGCAGCTCTGCTCTGCTTGAACAGTAAATATTGCTGGATCAAATACCAAATGTGGAGCCAGGTCTGAAAAACAGCCTGTATCTTGTGGGAGTAGGGGGTAAAAACTGCAGCATGGGTCTGGGGCACTGGTGCAACTAGTCATGAGGTCACGGTGATGGACAGCTATGGGGAGCTTTGGGACCCCATGGGACAGTTAGGGGGCAATGCAAATTCCCCAATGAACATGAGATCATGAGGTCAGAACTCAAGTCCTGTCAAGCTCCTGGCATGTCACAATACTTCTCGCTTGTACCTGGTGAAAAAAACCAACCCTTTCCTGCCCAAGGATGCTCCTGGATGTCTAAACCGAGCAGCAGGGTAGAATGGTGTTATACATCTTTGGGAGTCTGGTGGCAGCATCACATCGGGGCTCTGGAGATGCCAGGAAGCAGCACCAGGAGTGACTTTATATCTACCCGGGAGTCACTTGCCTTCAATGGGGAAATGACTGGATAGAGCTGGTCGTAGGAAGAGATGCAGAGCTGGCCCGAGCCACATAACAAGGGCCTGAAGGGCACAGTCACTGGCTTCTGTTTATTTTCATTTTTCTTCCACCAGTTGCATGAAAGCCCCAGTGGAGATTTTCCAGGCTCTGAGTACAAAAACATCATCTGTCTCAAAGCACTCACCTTTGAGAGAGGCGATACAGCATGGGGTAGGAATGCCAGCCAAGTCTGAAGCTGCCCAGTAGGTTGTTGGGAGGAGTAGGAGCCCTTGCAATGAACCCCAACCACCTCCTGCAGAAACGCCTTCAAGGAAGAAAAGCTCCAAGGATGGCTGTGTTTGTCTTGCAATAGAAGTGCTCAGATCCCAGCTTGCCAAAAGGACACAGTGGTTGGGCTGCTGTGAAGTAGAAGTGCAGGAATAAATAAAAAATAAAAGGAAAAAACAATCCCCAAACCTCCTCTGAGAAGTAAATTGCCCCAGAATAAACTTTGATACCAGATAGGTTGAGATTATCTCAGCTCAGCTTGCCCTGCAAGGGTTGGCTAGGGAAGTAATAAATTCATGTTACAATGAGGCATGAAGATGTTGCGTGGAGAGCCCGGCGGGATCATCTGGTTGGGAAATGCCATCACGTCTCACAGCTTGCCCACTAGATGTGCATACCTGGGCTTTATTGCGCTTGCACAGACCTTCTGGTGCGACTCCAATAGGATGCTGCACCCTGGGCACTCTCTGGTTCGTTAACTAGGATCTGCCTCACATGCTGTTCTCTTTCTCATCCTCTCGCAAGAGAGAAAAGCATGGTACGGAAGGCTGTGTTTCACTTTGTTTTGTTTTGGGGAAGAGAGGAGTGCTGGGTCATTTTGCTTTTGCTGTAGTTCCCTGTGGAGGAGGCGGCCCTTCCACTGGGATGTCCATGCTTTTGTTCATGCAAGGAGCTAAGGCATCAGTTCCTGGTGGACAGTGTCCGTGCTCCGAAGATGTCTCTCATCTGTCTCTCAGATGGGTTTGACAATCCGTCAGCTCCGGGGTGCACAGCAGGGCTGCATCCGCATCAACCTCTGTCTGCACAAACCAAGCTACGTTGCATCAAGGTCATCATGGCCCAGCTGGGGAAAGCTCAGAGGTTGGTAATGAGCTGGATTTTCTTGGCTGGAACACAGCTCCTGACCTCCTCCATCTAGCCAAGAGCAAGCACACAGCCTGCTTGCTGGCTGGGTCTCTGCGTCCTGACAGCCCTCCCCAGCCCTCCCACCTAAAGCTGCTCTCAAGTGATACAGACATTTTGGGTGCCCTGACCTATTTTCACTGCTTGCTCCCTCCTCTTCCTCCTCACTAGTGCCTCTTCTCTGCATCTTGATGCTGGAGCTGGCCCTCCTGTGCAACCTGATCAACAAATGTTATTTCCACAGAATGGCAGCAGTGCAGTGGTGGCGCATGAAGTAACATCTCTCGTCCTGACCAACAGGATAAGAAGAAGGGCAAAAGCCCGAATGGTAATACATAAGTTGAAATGCGGGCCCTCCACCACGTCTACATGGAAACTGTTGCTCCGTGGTTGGTTGGAGGAGTTCTATAGTTCTTCTGTCTAGCTATGTTGGCCAGCTCAATCATGAGACATGGGTTCAGTCTTCATCTTCTGGAAATCTGCACTCCTGCAATTCCTTCTCTATTGTGTCCCAAAGCAGAGGTCCCCAGATGGCACCTGCACTGATATGTGTGCCCAGCCATCCGTGGGACTCTGATAACCCCATCAGAATAGAGAGAGTCTGATATGAAAGGTGGTCCTGAGCTCACGAAGCATCTCCCTGGTCATGCTGTGTGGTGAAGGAGGCAAAATCCTTAACCAGTGCTACCAAAGGCTCTCCAAGAGAGGCCAGCACATCCAGGGTAAAGACAACTAGGCTGCTGATCAAGCCTAGAGCAGAGAAGTGACTGTCTTTTATCCCATTCTCTCAATTCAATTAATGTTCTGATTTAGCAGGCAGCTCAACACGTGGGCCTGGGAATTGTCCACTACAGTCAGGACTCTGTGCCTGGAAAGCCCTTTCATCAGGATGGTACAAGCCTGGTGTCTTCAGCTGCTTTCTGCTCTGAAATAAATTCCACCATAGTGGAAGGTGGGAGACCGACGGGGCACAGACCCTTTGGTGTTAAAGAAGCAGCCACCCTGCTGTCCTGCATGCTGCTTTCTCTTCTGACCTACTCATGCCAAGACAGTGGGCAAGAGGGCAGTGCAGGCCTGAGATCAATTTTGCATTAGCTTCCAGATCCCCCAGCCTGCATTTTCCTACACCACACAAGCCAGACCCCATCCAACCTTCTCATGGCATCAAAAAGTTTTGCTTCAGTGGAAATTTTCTCTTGTTTCTAATTTTGTTTGTTTAATTATTGCTCTGTGGAAAAAATCAAATGACAACTCAACTGTTACATTCCTTTTGGGAAAAAAGACATTGAAATGTTGCACTTCCCCTTGGAGCGAAAAGCCCATCTGTCAGTGGGAGAGGCTGGTGTTTCAGTTTGGCAGAGGCTGGAGGATGACAGGGAATGGGGGTCCTGGAACACCAAGCTGGGCCCGTTTCTGTGTCCTGGACAGCTCCTGCCTTTGTCCCTGCAAGAAACAGAGCCCTAGACTGTTCCTATCACCAGCATTAAAAGACACACAGGCTCCATGTAGATCCCTTGAAGAACAAGCCTCTTCCAAGGCTGCTTCTCCAGGATGAAGAATCTTCTGCCTCGATGAAGTTTCTCTTACATCTGCCCTGTGAGTCTCCTCCTTTCACTCTTGGCTCTGTACCACCCCAAGTACCTTCCCTTCCTTTAACTTTTTTTTTCCTGGACTCCCACATTTCAGCCCTGGTTCCCCAAGGTGGCTCTCCTATCCTCCTCATCCCAGAGTCTCTGTTGTCCCTCTGCTGCTGTTCAAGGTGTTGGACAGGATGGAAAAGGAAGGAGTGGAGAGTTTCCCATGCCACCTCTTTCTCCCAGTGCTCGAGGTGTGGAAGCAAGGTGCCCTCACAGAGCACTGTGTGGAGTTAAGGTTACACCCCGTGTGGTGGTTCCAGCATGGAAGGAGTTGGCAGTGCTCTGTCGCCACTCGGTGTCAGGATTGGTGCGGGGCGAGATGAGCACTGAAGGGCTCCTTGCAGACAAGAAAATACGGATACAATAGATGCTTCTTACGGAAAACTGGCAGTTTTCCATAGGGAACCAAAGGGAACCGATCCCTTCTCCAGGCCCATGTTCCTGCCTTTTATTCCCTCCAGCATCAGTGAGCTACAACACACTGATCTGCTTGGGTGCCTCAGGCCTCTCTGTTCTCCAGACCCTCCTGATACCCAGACCAGCTTTGTAGTTGCCCAGCTCCTTCTGCCCTCTCAGGCTGGTTTCTTACCCCCACCTCTAACCAGTGTCACTGGGGGCTGGCCCTGCCGTGGTCTCTGCATGCAGCTGCTGACCTGCAGCACTGTAACGAACCATCCCGGGACTCGGCAGCAACTCCTCCGAGAAGACAAATCGCTCATTATGCATCTGAATGAACAGATTTCATATTCCAAATGGAGAGATCTGTCAGCAGCCCTGCTCCTCTGGGAAGCTGAGAATGTCAAGCCATTTAAGAGCCCTTTCCTAATGATGCCCCTGGTGAGCAGCCGTGAAGACGTATAGCCCTGGAGCTTGGTGAGAGCTTGTTGGAGGCTATCGGGGGTAGAGGGGGAGATTAGGAGGAATTAGCGCAGCAGTGCAGCTTGCTCCAGTGCTTCCTTTAGAGTCTCACGTGGCAGAAAAGGAGCACAAGGCATGGGCTCAGATTAATGTCTTCTTCACAAGCTGGCTTCGCCTTGACAGGGTAGAAAAATGATTGCACCCACACACACGTGAACAACGGGAGATGGGCCGTTCTGCCTGGCTTGAACGTTTTGTAATGGAGAGCCTGGATGGAAGCAGGAGGAGGGAAAGATGAAGTAGAGCAATGGGAACGTGATCCCTCTCTGACTTCCCCTCTTGCTTATTGACTGCAGATCCTGCATGCAACGTGTCAGGATTTGTTGTTTTGGCACCGGTCCTTCTGCCACTCCCCAAGGTGCACTTCTCCATTGAGCAAGGGAGGGACACCCAGCTCCAGAGACTCTTGCCTGGGTCAGGGGGATGAAGAAGGGGCCAGCAGACCCATCAGCACCAAGAGGAATGGTGTCAACTCCCTCTGAGATCCCTGCTCCCCACCGCCCGGCATAGAGGGGGACCTTTCAATGGTGCTGCCCTCACCTGACACTCTCCCAGTGCCCAGGTGGATGCTCTGCCCTGCAAACCTGACATTTCCTTAGAAAATAGCCAGGATGTAACACTGCCCTTTTCCCAAACACACATCCATTCCCACCGTTTTCTTTGCTAGCTTTGATCCAGATCTACAAGCAATGTCAGTATGTCAGTATAATCCAGATTTATAAGCAATGTCAGTAAACTGGAGCTTGGGTCAAATTTGGTTTTGCCGGGGAATATGCCTGTGCTGAGCATGGCTCAGCTCTTTGGAAACCTCTATGGTCACATACAATAAGCTCCTAAAAACTAATAATTTCCTTTAAAAAACAAACAAAGCAAAATGTACAGAGCAGGTAAGGATGATCAGAATTAAAAGCCCAGCTGCAAGGAGCATGGCTAGTTTTAATTAACATTTCCTATCACGCCCCAGACTTAAACACCTACACTGATACTCCCTGCCTGTATACAAACCATGTGGTCCTATCTTCTTCTAAATGTGTTTTCCAGCCTGTGTGTTATCTCTTCAAACGGAGCCATTTATATTAAGCGAAGAAAAATGTAAGTGTCTAGAGGCCACTTTTAATAAAGTATTTGATACAGTGCCTTGCAAAATCTTACCTGGCAAATGAATTCCAATTGGAGTGGATACAAGCTGAGACACCTGACGGAAAATTGGCTTAAGGTGTGTAAACAGAGCACCGTGATAAACTACAGGGGACTGCATGGAGAGGGATGTGTCCGGAAGGTGCCACGGGGATCGATGTTAGAGCTGGTTTCGTTTAACATCTTTATTAATGACAGTGAATAAGAAGTAAACAACACATTAATAACAGCCCAAGATGATACTAAACAGCACAACCCTACAGCCAGAGCTAAGAGGGGAAGTTGCCGAGCGGGGGCTGACCCTGAAATGTAGAAGTTTGCGTTTTTTTATCAGGTCAGGGGATAGACCGGGGGCAGGCAGAGGGAGAGGGGCTGGTCGGAGGCACGAGAGCTCTAGAATGGGAGCTTGAGTGGGAAATGTGAAAGGAATAAAATGAGAGGTTGAGGGAAAAGATTGGGGCAAATCCTGTGCCATCGTCCCCAGGGAGCTGGTTTTGCCCTGTAAAGAAGGTGCAACATCACTCCACTCACGTGCCAAAGGCTCTGAATCAACAGAGCTGTGCCTCAACTGCTAGACCCTTCCTTTGAGATACCCGGCTCCTCCAAGGAAGATACAGACAAGTGTTTAAAACTACAATGCTGCTTTTCCAAACTCCAAAGGAATCAGACCAGTCTTAAGGAACTCTCTGCCGGGAGGAGGAATAAAGTTTTCCATTTTGGAAATCTGCGACAGCTTGATATCAGCCATCATAGTTTGATTTTATTTTCAGAGGATGTTCATCTTTCAGAAGACAGTCCTGGTGGGGAGAATATGCACACACACACATACACACATACACATAAACAGAATGCTTCAAAAAGACTAATTTTCTAAATCTCAAAGCAGTTATGAGCCGCATTTTTTGGAAGGAAGATGCAGACAGAAAAATGAGATGTTGAATGTTGAACAAATGGAAAGGACGCAGTCCACATGACCGTGGAGCCGAAAGAAAAACAACCTTGCAATGACAGACTGAAAATCTTTGATCTGTTTAGCTCATCAAAGAAGATTGAGATTTAACTGATTGCAGAGTATAAGTGCCTTCCCAGGATGAAAATGCAGGGTGTGAGAGGCTCTTCAATCACATGGAGAAAGGAGCACACAAGCCAACGACTGGAAATTAAGGTCAGACAAATTCCAGTAAGAACTAAGGTCCAGGTTTGTGGCAGAAAATGTCACCAGCCATTCATTCAAAATCCCAAGGATGTGATAAATGCTGGGATGTGATCACATCTTGGAGTCAAGGTATGATTTTCTTTAGGAGGCTTCAGTCAAATGCATGTTGCTGGGCTCAGTTAAATAGAAATAAATAAAAGCACACAATACATTCCCCTCCTCTATAGAAGAGGGATTTTCTGTAGAGGGTTTTTTGACAGATGACGTGTGATTTTATTCCAGAATTACTTGGCTGAAAGAGCGTGTTTAAATGCCTCAGTGTCAGATCTGCATCTCTCTTCTGATATAGAAAACACCACAGAGCACATGCATTTTGTGGTGTTTACCTCGTTTCCCATGCATCTTCCATACCCATAATTAAAAACTTTACAGGCCAACTCCCGTTTTATTTCCAGACCTGCAGAAGCCCACGATAGAAGGAAATTTATAACGTGCTCTCTTTTAGGGAAGCTTTACTCTTCTCTGTGCTTGTTAGATGCCTCTTCAGCCACAAAGCTACCATCCTTTTCGACAGCTTCTTCTGCTGCAGCAACTTGAGGTAGAGTGCATTAAACTCAGATCAGAGGTGCATTAAACTCAGAGGCATTCTTGCTTGCTCAAACCTTGCTTAAAACTGCAGGAAGGCATCAAATGGCCATGGGAAACACAGGACACGGAGGACTGAGCCTCCAGGAAGAAGTCGAAGTGGAGGGGAAAAGGCTGGCAGTTATTTTGCTGCTATTATTTAAGTTAACAGCAAAAGTAAAGCCCAGAGAACCATTGCACTCTGCAAAGGAGGTGGCCGGCTTGCCTAGAGGTTTTACACAGTGAGACATCTGGAGACAGGACCCCTCCGGAGACGGGACCCCTCTCCTAAGGCACAGTGTGACTTCCCGGACACCATCAACTTGTCAGGAATGTGGAGGGACTTCGGAAACAGGCCTGAGTGATGAAAGGTCTGTGAGGAAAGACCCAGAGGAGGGGTGAGAGGGGGACTCGCCTGCCTGCAAGAATTTGGAAGGAGGGAGGGAGGTTATTTAGGGTCCCCTGGTGGTTTCGCTTGGAGGAAGAGAATGAAATCAAGCAAGAAAAATTGCGTCTGAATATCAGGAAATGCTTTCTGTCACGGAGATGTATTAGTCTGGGGAATAGACTCCTTAGGCATGGGGTGAGAACATGGTTGCTCAAGACACACTCCCCTAGTCTCCGAGATTGGAGGGAAATATTGTGGTGAGGAATCAGTGTCTTGAAACCGTGACAAACAGGGACTGTCCCACCGCTGGTATCTTTCATGCACCTTTTTGGTGACATTCAGAGGATCCAGCTGGGACCTCAAGTGTGTGTTATGGGGTCCTTCCCTTGTACGTAGACCAAGGAGAGGTATGTGGTCCCAGGGGCAAAACCTTGGCATTCAACCCCGCGACCAAGGTCATTCAACCTTGTCAATCCAAAGTTGCCTGGGGCTGTCTGTCCCGTGTCTGTCTCCAGTTCCCATGGCCAGATACAGTGACCTTGTCTGGCTGCTCTGTTGGGAAGGAGATTTTTATTTCTCCATGTTGTATGTAGGTGTTCATGGTGTGTTGGCAGAGGGTACAGTGCCTCCTACCTCCTTGAACACTAGTCCTTCTTTCCATGGTGAAGAGGCAGCTTCTTCTCATCCCTTCCTTCATCCCTCCAGTCCAGTCCCAAAGTGCTATCCAGTCATCGCTCACATCCCTGACACGATACCATAGCCTCATTTCTGCCACAGGGGTAGGCATGAAATAATAATGGACTTGGACTCATCTTGGCCATGCGTGACCTGGTGCCCAGGCTTGGTGCCCTGCCTTTACCAAACTGGAGGCTTCCAACAGAATTCCTGCCTGCAGCAGCCAGCATGAGATCTTCTCCAACAAGTATACCTGTTTCCCAAATAAGACCTGTTGCTGGCCTGTCCCTTATCTACCTTTTCTTCCTTTCCAGTCTCTCCTTTCCTCTCTGCCTTCTCCGAGAGGTGTCTTGTTGCCATGGTTACTCCTCTATCTTTAAGAGAAGCATTTTTTTTTTTCCCGCGCAGAGTGAAATTCCCGAGCTTCGCCCTCAATATAGAACTCCCTCCCTCTAAAGTGGCACTAATTGAGCATGAAATGCTATGCAGCTAAATTACACCATAATTTATTCAGTGTTAAATGATTTAAGCAGTTGCTCAGGAGTGCTGGGAACAAGAACCACTCGCTTCTTTCCACCTACTTCACCTTTTTAATAAGTTGTCATCGCGTCTAGCCTCCCTGCACCGTAGCCGTGAGCGTGCTGAGGGTCGCCATCCATAGGAATCTGAGGATGGACTCCTCCAGAGAATGAGCAGCCAAAGGAGGCAACAAGTGATTTGGGGCAAACTAGTGGTTTTTAGGTACTTGCTGAAGAACTGGATTGTGTCCAAGCACTTCTCAGCCCTGCGATGGTGGATTTCCCTCTGGGACCCTGTCCGAGTGGTGGGGATGTCACAAACATCCTGCAGGGAGCAAGGTGCTCTGTGGCCAGACCCCAATGGGAGGATGGTCTTATTGTTTTTTTTTTGTTATTTCTTTTTTTTTTCCCTTTTTTTTTTAGCAAAAAGGAGCCTCATGCTATTCCTAAACAAACCTTATTTCCCTTTATATTTTTTCATGAAATATCATTATGAAATAAAGAACAGAAGTTTTGCTTTAAAAATATAAAACTTAAAAGTTTTGACCTTTCAGAAACATTTTTCTGTGTCTGTTCAGACCAAAGTTGGTTGGCAAAATTCACAGAAAATTCAGAAACATCACCATTAGTCCAAAGTGTATTTTTAGAAAGAAAAGAGGAAAAAAATCATTGAAAAAAAGGAAAAGCTCACCTACTTCTCCTAAGAATGGAGGCAACTTAAGCATTGTCTAAGCTATTCTATGAGTATGAGATATCTCTAAAAAAGGGAGGGAAGGAAGTATCAGCATGATCAAAGACCCAAAGCATCTCCCCCTAAACTTTTTTTTTTTTTTTTGGTGTGAGAACTAGGGTTAAATGACACCAGTTCAGGACTTCTTCAAGCCAAAGAGTAATTGGGGTCAAGAAACAGCAATCCTATAAAGCTGGAAGCCATAAAAAGAAATATAAAGAATCACACATGAAGCCTCTTCAGGCTGTGCAGTGCTGAAAGGACGATTAAGGATGGGTATCACAGAATCACTGGATGGTTGAGGTTGGAAGGAACCTCTAGAGATCATCTAGTCCAACCCCTGCTCCAGCAGGGACATCCAGAGCACGGGGCACAGGGTGGCATCCAGGTCGGTTTGGAGACCTCCAGAGAAGGAGACTCCACAGTCTCTGAGCTATCACTCCTGTGAGACTCCATGGAGTCCATGAAGTCTAATCTAATATGTCAAAGTAGATAGTGGATGGATATTTTTCTGTCTTTTCCAGGACATTACAATTTGCAACCAAAAGGCAGCAGGTTCAAGGGATGCTAAGGGATTTGGCTCTTTATTGAGGCAGGCTAACCTGTACAACTGCTTGCTGCAGGATGCTGTGGACACTCACAGTTCATAAGAGTTAAAAAAAAAAGACCTGGATAATTTCACCAGGGGAGAATTCATGAAAAGCTGCTTAATTCTGGAGCTATGTTTTGCTGGAAGCTGGAAGACTGCTGTGTTGAAAAAGGACGATATATTGGTCCTGATCTGGTAAACGTCCTCAGGGATCTAAGAGAGGTTATTTAGAGGGATATTTGATTTAACTGCCACGTTCTTACTGTCTTGTTTCAGGTAATTTCCACCCAGTGCATCCGCTTAGGCCCAGGGAAGGGACTGCAAAGATCCACAATCCCATTTCTTGGAAGAGCAGGCAATGAGAACATGCCGAGCCTCCTCCCAGGCTCTGCAATCTGGAAGGACATTCAAATGGAAAAGGCTGATAAAGCCCAAGTGTTTCATTTAAAAGTGTTGCCTTTGGGACAAAACTCATTTTGGAGGAAAAATAAATGAGGAAGAGCACTTTGATAAGGCTGATCTGCTTGATCTGGATTCTTCCGGAGAGGAATGTTTCAAAATGACTTTCCTCCCTGTTTGGAAATGGAAATGCATTGTAAAACCAAATGTAAAAAAAAAAAAAAAGAAGCAGAATACATCAATTGATCCCCATACTTTTGCTTTTCAAATTTCTCTGCTGCATTCTTCAAGAAGGCAGTTAAACCTCCTCGGCATATGTTGCAGAATGGAAAAGCTGTTAAAATCGCTTAACTTTCCCCAGGTTCCTGCCCAACAATCTTGCTCCTCTTGGAGACCATCTCTGCAGTGGGCAGACAAGACAGGGGAGCAGGGGACACAGTGTGAGACCACATAATGAGGAGGACACAGGGAAGAGCTGCTAACAGGGGATGGGTGCCGGGGAAGCAAGGGCCAGCAGGCAAAGCACTCTATAAGAAACAGCTAAGAAATCTATAAGTAAACTCATCTCAGAGCCAGATTTGGACAAATAACACTTTTCTCCACCTCATCTTTTTAATGTTCAGTTCAAAAATACCTTTTTTAAAATGATTTTAGCCTGAAAGTAAAACTTCGGGTGAAATGAAAAGGTGAAAAATATTCTTCTGGCTCCTGTTTCCTTTCAGAACTTCCTTTGAGTGCTCCCCAGCTTTCCTTCCTGCACTACCTCTGCAGAGAAAAAAAAACTCAAGTTTTAATGCGGAAAATGTCAAAATGTGAATAGTTTTAGTGATGCTTGAAGGATTTCTTTCTGACTGCAACAGTGTCTTTTCTAACTGAAATTACTTGCAGAATTGGCACAACATTTCAGAATGTGTCAGTGGCTCCAAGATGAAAAATTGCACCCCAAAGGTGCCTTTTCATTCCATTCCCATGACCATGAAGGTGTCACGGAGAGGATGTTGCAGGGATCCATGCCCACCTCTTAGAGGGAGCAGGAGGACGAAGCACACAGATCTAAAGCACTTTGCGGGTTTTCTAAGCAAAAGAACAACCTTTTGGGAGCGGAAGTCCAGCCCTGGCAAAACAGATGTTGTAACTTACAGCGTTTATGGTGGAAACTTGAGGGCCAAGAGGGAATTCAAAGAGCAAGCAGTTAAAAGCATAAAACCAAATAACAAGAAATATGTAGCTTGTATCAGAAGACTCCAAGGGAGTTGATTGGGCTGAGGGAGCAGCAGGGGGTTGGAAGGAGCAATTAAAGAGCAGAGGGAGGAAGAGGAGGCGAAGGAGGGCACTGCCGAGGAGCCAAGGGATCCCTTTAAATCCACAGGGGTGGATACATAATCCCTCATTAAAACCAACCGCCATCCCAGCACAGCACATGCTGTCTCCATCTCCTAGAAATGATGCTGTGAGCTGAGGGTAGCAATACAGGGTACTGGAAATCGCTGCCCCGGACTTTGTGGATCTTGTGCGTTGCCTTCTGCCCTGTCGGGACATGGAAAGAGGCTAAAGTTGAAGCTCTGAACCAAAAAGGATTCCAAAATGGATCCCAATGGATTCCAAAATGGATTTCCAATGGGGAAACTCGGGGAAATTCCGTTCCTGGAGGGGATTTATTCTGTGGCATCTGGAGCACAAGACCCCATGGATGCAGTGGCCAAGCCACCAGCTCTTCTCCAAGCCAATAGAAATGGTGGGGCAAATCCCCTGTTTTGCCTTGCTAACACTCTACAGAGCCTAAACTCTCCTGCATTTCAGCTATTTGCTTCCCTCTTAAACGCTTTTGTTGTCATGATAAATTGCTCACCGGCTAAGCTATAACTTATCAGATTGTTTGTTAGCCTCTTTATCAGCTATGTCGTACCTGGGCCTGTTTTTATGAGGCTAAACTTGTGCGAGAAACTGCTGATGGGGGCTGAATGGCCATTGAAGGAAAGGGTGGATAAAGGAGGCTGTCGGATTATGAAACTGCCCCTGGCAAGTGAAAGGCACAGTTGCCTAACCAGGGGAGCCACAAGTTAAGCCCGGGTGCGATCCTTGCCAGCATCACTCAGCAGCTTGCTCAGATCTAGCATTCACTGCCTGCTATATCCTGTGATAAGAGGAGAATGTATTGTGGAGCTTTTAATAAAGGTTGTAGCTCATAACGCTGCCTACCCAAGTCTTTCATCTTCCCTGTAATTAATTCATGCTAATTTTCTTGCCAGTTGGATACATCAATTTGGAGTCTAAAATAGAAGCCTAGTTTATTAGTAGAGCTTAGCACATTACAAAATGCAGACATTATGCCCGAAATGTTGGTCTTGCAGATGAAATCTGGAGGGCTACATGAAAGGTGAAGTGTGGAATGAACTGATCAAGTGCAAAGCATTGCAGCAGGATCCACATACGCCCCACTTCCTTAGGAACAGGCATGTTTTTCATTGGAAAGATTACACTGGAAATCCCATCGAGTAGCACGGTCTTTTTGCTCCCTGCGATGCCACCCTTGCTCTAACATGTGGATAGGGGTCGACAAACTCCTTCAAGCAGAGTCACCCCCAAATTTCCTGATCAAAACAAGCTTTATCAGCAGATGCCATTTCTTTGGGTGTTTTTTTGTTTGTTTTGGGGGTTTTATTTTCTGAGTTTTTTGTTTGTGTTTTGTTTTTTTATATCTCAGCTCAAATCCAGCACTGGTCCTGGTAGGCCAAATGCTGAGAGCCATCACAGTCACTCCTTTCCCAAAAGCAGCCCTTCTCAGTCCCTTCCTTACGGACGTGTTGTTGAAGACCCCCTAGAATGGCAAGTCTGTTCCTCCCAGGACAGTCATCAAACAGTCAGCAACCAGTTCTTGTCACCTTGATTTGCTTGTTCCTTACCTGAAATTCTCTTTACTGTAGTTCAGGCCTTTTTGATTTCCTACCTGTCCAGTGGTTATGGATCCTTCCCATTCACTGCAGCCTCAGGACTATTCTCCACACATTCCCTTCTTCCTTGTGTCCCCAGCCTTTCTGTCTCTTTTTACAGGTCCTGTTATTTAAAGTGTTCTCCTACAGTAGCACAACTGCAGTCTTGAAGACACAAGCAGACACCCTGGAGATACAGGTACATCAGCTTGCAAATGCACGCACGTGCATCCAAACATGCACATGCCAAGCTCAGCCATTTGCTCCTCTGCAAAGCCATGGATACCACCAAGGCTGCCAGACAGATAACCAGGAACACCATCCAGAAAGTGGAGAGCAGTTTGTGACTCTTCCTTCCTGCTAGAGAGAAGCAGAGTGCTGAGCTGCCTTGTAAGCACTTGCCTATACATGGGTCTGCTTAGAGACAGCTCTGGCGGGGTGAGATGATGGGCACTCACTGGGAAATGAAAGCACTGGAGGTTACACTGGTAGATGTTGACTAAAGGTAGGTTCTTCTCAAGCACCCATGTTGGCGAGTGCAGGAACAGAAAATGACACCCAGCTTGAGGTTCTCCTACAGCCTCATCTTGCAGGAAAGGGCAAAATGCTTTTGGTTTCCATGTGAAAAAACTCCTTACTGTTCCAGGGGGAAAATTACAGCAGAGACAATTGCAAATGTCTCCCTACTCTGTGGCTGACCACTTGGCCATGAGATGGGTAGCAGAGCTAGGAGGGCCTGCTGACCTTGTGCATGATAAGGCGAGGGGTGAAATTCAAGGAAATGGAGAAACTTTCTTAGGAAAGTGGCGTGCAAAGAGGTACTGCAAGTTCCAGCTGGTTTGAATTTTCCCTGTATTTATAAAAAATAAATTGATACTTTATTACCTAATCAAAGTAGCTACTCATGCATTTTCACCGCCATCCCCCTCCTCAGGTTTAGACCCAGTGTTTCAGATGCTAATATAGAGCTTGCAAAAGAACAAGAGAGCCTTTCTGTGAGATTTTTTAAGACATCTTAGATGACGCTTAATAAAGAGGCCTTGTGGGGTGGTGTCTGGGTCATGGGCTCAGCAATGAGGATACTTGAATTTCTTCCTAGCTCTGGTGCTGCTCCAGTGCGAATGCTTTGCTGCTTTGTGACTCAGTTTCCCCCTCTACAAGACAAGACCTTGAGCTCAATCCTTCTATTTGAGATGACAGGACACAAGAAGAGCCAGAAGTTGGCCCTGGAAGCCAGCTGAACAGCACCACTTACTTCCACCGCCTTGTTCACCCTGGATTTTAGCAAGTTAGGTGGGAAAACAATCTCAGATTAAGTTTTTTCAGGGCATTGCCAATGGGAAAAAAAAGGAATATAAGGAAAGGAAAGGAAAGGAAAGGAAAGGAAAGGAAAGGAAAGGAAAGGAAAGGAAAGGAAAGGAAAGGAAAGGAAAGGAAAGGAAAGGAA